>JAJLZI010000002.1:0-456155 GCA_030572135.1 Intestinozyma alai | reverse complement strand
TGGGTCGAAGGGTGTTTGCCAGCTGTTGCAACTTTTCAGTTTGCACGTGTTTATCGCATGACTGCATCAGCGGCAGCTAGCACACACACATAGGAAACACCTCGACAAAGTAGATCTCTGGGTTTGGCTATTTTGCTAGTCGAGATCCAGTTAGTCCTACTTGTCCGTTGTTTTGGTGAGTAAGTTTACATTTTCTTGGCTAGACCAGTTGGAGGTCTGGGCATATATTCTCCATCATTTTCTCTCTTCTCCAGCTTTCGAAGTGCTAAACCTAGGCATTCATTTAAAATTACACTTCTCTAGACTATTTGCAGCAAACCCAATGCTGGATGGGATGTATTTGCAGCAACCTTCACCTTTACCAGGGGGGTTTTGAAAGCACATTTCAGAACACACTTGCTATGGGGGTGCTGTTTCTTTTTTCTTTTACTAGCGCGTCATGTATATGTGGAGAGAACCTGCACTTTTACGAGTTCCGGTGGCATACGAGAAATAATATCCCCCTCGAAAGTATTCCAGTGGCGCTACCAGAAAAATGTCGCACTATTATGTAATGTCGCGCCACTCAGGAGAGAAAAAATATCTCCCTGGTATTACATAGGAAAGAGACTGCATACAACTTCTATTAGTGCACGTACAAACACTATACAAACACCACTAAAACTTACCCGCCAACAAATTCTTAACCATATCCCTACCGGTATAGTACGAGGTCAAGTAGAAGGTATAGAAGTCCATGGTCGAACTCAAGGTGTCTAAAAATCCAAATGGTAGCATGGCTGGAATCCACCCTTGGGCCAACTCCAAGGCAAAACTACCACTGGGCATACCATATTGTTTGACATGGCCCTTCTTCAAATGGTGTTGATCACCAGGCAAGTATAACTCCGGGGTCAAGGCACCAGCATAGGCGGCCGTCTGGTGTCCAGTTAAAATGGTGAAGTAATCGTCAGCAAAGTGGATTCCGGTGTGTCCCTCGGTACCCACTGCAGTGCCAAACAAAATCAAGTACTCCGAGATCGAGGCATGTAAAATAAACATCGTCCCCATAGCACCACCAGCGTTATTGTAAACCCATTCCTCGAAATTCAAGTCGTTAATAAGGTTGGGGTACACCTCCTGGATCTTTGGCACAAGATCCACCATGATGGCAGTGGAGTTTCCATCCGGGTGTTCAACTAAGACACCCTGAACGATATCCTGGAGGACCTTTTTGTCAAAAACATAGTTTTTTGGTAACCATGTATAGTAAAGAAAGTTGAACAACGTGTACACGGCGACTGGAACAAGTCCCAAGTATAACAACTTCATGTTTGTAGGACTCAGCTGGTGGTTGACTAAGAGAATGGAACTCGATCAGGGAATTGCAATTTCGAGTGTACAAATACCACGAAAAGTGAAGAGGAAAAAGAAAGAAAAAAAAAAAAACAATCGAAAATTTATACGGCAACGTCCGCCTATACGGTCGTTTAGTTATTTCATATACTATTGAAGTTTTTATTTCATTGTGGAGGTGATTATCAGGTCGAGGTTTTTTGGGGATTGGCGTGAACAATAGCAAGGACGGAGCGCATTTTTGCAAATACAGACTATGAAGTAGATGTTTAATTCCTGGCGTAAATAGGTATTATTGTTGGTTCTGTTATGTTTACTATACTAGTAACCACAGGGGCTACAGTCACGTTCCAGACATTGCTAGAGTCGATTCTAACCTCGGAATTTATTCAGAACTTGGTTGATCTACGCGCTGACAAACTAATTGTCCAGTATGGGAATGAGATCCGAAACTCGCGGCATATCAGTAACGAATTCTTTACCCGTCAAGTAGAAGCACAAAACTTGGTGGATCGGTTTCAATTTATAGTTACCCACGATGGGCTGGTGACCACCTTAACCTCTTCACAAATAACTGTAGTTGCATTTCCCTACTCGTCGTGTATTGACGACTATATCCGCCAGGCTGATGTTGTAATCACACATGCTGGTACAGGCTCGATTATCGACACACTCAAACTAGGTAAGAGATTGATGGTGGTGGTTAATGATAGGCTAATGGATAACCACCAGGCGGAGATTGCGCGGGAATTTGCCAAATTGCGGTACTGTCTCGCTTATGAAGTGGGTGATTTATCGAGTACTGGGGGATTTATGGATGATTTAAGGAGGATTCTTAATAATGATATACAGTTGGATCTGTTTCCAGAGTCTGATGGAGCAATTGTAGAGTCGATTATATATGAAGAGATGACCAGGTAGAAATCAAATAGATATCCATTTATCTATATAAATAGACCAACACTAATAACACCACCACTCTTATACCAGCCACAACTTCACTTTGTATTCACAACCGAGTTGTCATTACCTAATACCCATACTAATATACTCTAAAGACCCCATTCCTATGATTCAAGTCACTGGTTAAACTATAGCCATAGTTGGGAAGCAAACAAAAAAAAAATTGCTCTTATCAGAAACCTCCTTCTTTATGTTCCCCCAAAGCCAGTTAATAATGTCCATACAAGCAATTGGACCTATTATTGGTACATCGGCCTCCGATTATGATAAAATCGCGCAGATTCTGCAAATTTGTGCACAGTTGGATGAACAAGCGCTTCTCCTGATTGATACAGATGGCTTGGACAAATCGTTTACAAGAGTTGTTCAACTAATCAAACTCGAAACGGTTCTAACCAAGTTCCCGGGCAGTGCCGGAATCCTCAAGATGGTGAATGAAATAAATGCTATTCCTACTTCGGTGCCGCTACAGGAGAACAACTACAAGAGCGATTTCATAAAAATCAAGCAATCCGATTTGATGAGTGACTACCAGTATTTGGTTAACGACTTGCAGTACGACAAGTTTGTTGATTTGATCAATAAGAAAATCGTCATCGTCAAGTCCGTGCCCATATCGCATCCACTACACACGCAATTGACCAACTTGATCACGTTGAAGATCTTGCAGCTTTACCTACTTGCTGATGCCGATTTCAGGAAGATCAGTATCGGCAATAATTACGTGGCCAACCACTTACCTGACGTGGACCCCGAGGTCGTGGCGCTATTTAACCTCGTCGATAAGCGCGCAGTGACAACGTGGGAGTCGTTTGACAAGATTATCCATGGCGATTTCCACAACAACTACGGAACCATAGTTGGCCGCATGGACAAGAAGAAGCTCTACTTGAATTGCCTCGAGAACAACATTGTCCGGTTGAGTAAGTATTACGATAGTATAAGCTTGAAAAGAATTCACCAGCTCTTTCACATCAAGGGCAATGACGACGTGGATTTAGAACCGTTGATCTTTGACATGATTTTACACAAGAAAGTTAATGCGAGAATCGATCAGGTAAACAATGTATTGCAATTCACCGAGGATGAACCCCATGAGGCTACAAACAAACTAAACAACCACGTCAAGCAAGTGGGTGCCTTGGTTAACGATATATATACGAGACTCTAGCTAGTCGTACTTTGAGTACTCCTTGGCGTACTGTCTAAGGACCTTCTCCTTGCCGACACTACTAATGAGGTCAACCTCTTCTGGGGTTAGTTTGAAATCAAAAATGTCAACAAACGATTTGATCCGGTCTTCGTTGCTGCTTGTAGTCAAGGGCAAGACTCCTCTCTGGATTACCCATCTCAATAAGATCTGGCCTGCTGTCTTGCCATACTTCTCACTCAACGTTTGTAACACCGGATCCAACGGACCCCCGGCTCCCTTGGTGATGGGACCCAAAGGACTATACGCCTGTACCAAGATACCCTGTTCCTGGGAGAATTGGACGATTCCCGGGGTTTGGTTTTGCAAGTACGCACTAAATTCAATTTGGTTAACCTCAGGTTTGTACTTGGGGTTCGACTGCAAGATAGTGGTCAAGTCCGCGATGGTGAAGTTGGACACCCCGATGCTCTTGGTCAACCCTTCTTCCTTTAGCTGCTCTAAGTACTTCCACGCTTCAACCAAATCAAATCCGTGCGATTCCTTGGAAATATACGGGGTATGAAGCAAATACAAATCGACATAGTCTAATTTCAATGTGGCCAAGTCGGCCTTTAACGCCTCGTAAGGGCTGCCGGCAGAAGACCTTTTGGTGTAGTTTGCGTCACCCGAGAAATATTTATCGGTGATGAAAATCTTATCTCTGGCCACCCCGGAGTTGATTAGCGCTTGTCCGATTTCTTCGTTGGTGTTATAAACTTCGGCACCATCAATATGGGTGAACCCCAACCGAATGGACTCTTCTAAGGATTTGACGAGAGTTTGGTCAGCATCATTGCGACCGGCTTTGAACCATTTCGTTCCTACTCCGTACCCAATTGCCGGGATGGTGTGGCCACTGGCCAATTTAAACTGTGTACCTACTAAAGACATGGTGGAAAGTGAAGAAAAAGAAAAAAAGACTGCTCTTACTGTGTATTGTGTAGGAGAAGAATGTTCTTGTAAATGGTGGAGCTCGGAGGAAATGGTGAACACTATCCCCTTTTTATACCCGGCAAAAGTGGGCTTGTAATGTGCGGCATCCGTTGGGTACTGTGGTGTGTCAGGTCTGGACTTGCTATATTATCCCCCCACATTTGTGGCTGCGAGATTCACCAAAAAATAATCCCGAAAACAAAAAAGAAATACGTACAATGGAGATCACAGTTTGAGCAATGCAAGTTATTGGTATAGATAATATCCACAAGTGTGCAAAAAATCGTGGGTTTGGCGATTTGGGATAAAATTGTGGCCGCTCCATTGCTGTTATTCTGTTTATATGCCTGTTTGCCTGCCAAAAGAGGGGCTACAATGCGAGTTTTCTTTTGTTTATCAGTATGGATTATGGAGGTTGACACTCTTTTTCAGTGGTATGACACTCTTCTTCAGCAGCAAGCCACCACAGGGAACTGGCAAGTGGAGGATTTGAAACCACAATTTGGACATACTCTTCAAACAAGAGAGGAATACTGTGGTGTAGTTGCGAATTTAAAAGTGCCACATTCGGCTGGGTTAACACTGGCTACTACATCAATCTGGTGTACCAGCGATGATAAGGAAAACGAATAAAATGGGATACCACTTATTCTGGTGAGCTTACCTTGTGGGCTTTCCACTTCTTGGTTAATCATTTCATACTCTTTATACACACAGTGGAGGACCCGGCCAACGCTCTCAGTACAAAACCTACCGGTACCGCCACTACCAAACTGGATTTCTCTAGCGAAGTAGCCGACCTCTATACAATACCCACGCCCAATCACAAAAAAGAAATCTCCAGAACCCGCCCTTTGTTTTGTTCGAGACAATATTTTCTTCGGAGATTATATGCACGTTGCAACCATCGCCATCGACGTGTATATCTCGATTGAGAAACCCGCATCCATCACTCCCCCCCCCCAAAAAAAAATATTCAGTTCTCCTTGACATGCTGGGGAAATCACCAGCATACCACTCAGGAATGGATGAACACACGGGACTCTTGCAAGTGCCCGATGATGATTGTTTTAGCACGAATGATAGTCTTAGTGAAAACGATGTGGTTTCTTATGTTCATCAAAGAAGAGTGTCGATAGCTTCGGCCGGTACGTATAATACCCCCAAAACATTTGCCCTTTCCCATTCGTTACACCGAGAACCGACATTGGAGCCGTACCCAGTTACGTCCCGCAACTCGTCGGTAAACCCAGTTTCAGTCAATGACATTATATCGACCCACGCCGACCTTGAGCCGGAACCGGTCACAACCATGGCCACCGAAGTGAAGAGTCTTCTTTGGTCTTCTGTTCCCCTCATTGTCACCTTTTTGCTTCAGTACTCGCTAACTGTGGCGTCGGTATTCTCGGTGGGTCGGTTGGGCTCACAGGAGTTGGCTGCGGTAAGTTTGAGTTCGATGACAGCCAATATTAGCGGGTATGCAGTAATACAAGGTATTTCCACTTGTCTAGACACTCTATGTGCCCAGTCATATGGGCGAAAGGACTACAATAGGGTTGGTGTACATTTTATTAGGTGCAACTATCTTATACTTATGCTAAGCGGGCCGATTTTTGCATTCTGGGTCTGGGGTGCCCGGCCCACATTAATGGCCATTATTGGCGACGAAGAACACGCCACCACGGTACTAGCGGCACGGTACTTGCGAGTTTTGGCGTTTGGATTGCCTGGGTTTATTCTCTTTGAAAACGGGAAACACTTCTTGCAAAGCCAGGGCATTTTCCACGCTTCAACATATGTGCTAGCTATATGTGCCCCTATGAATGCAGCGTTGAATTACCTCTTGGTATGGGATAGCAGCATTGGTATTGGGTTTACTGGTGCCCCACTTTCCGTGGTGATCACCAATTGGGCTATGTGTGCCATGCTATATGGCTACATTTTCCTTGTAGACGGCCACCAGTGCTGGCCCAAGCAGGCGTTATGGCACCAGGTGTTTTTCACCCACTGGAACAAGATGGTGCAGCTTTCAGTTCCTGGAGTGATGATGGTGGAGGCCGAATGGTTGGCGTTTGAAATCATCACTTTCTGTGCCGCCAAATTTGGCACCAATGTGTTGGCAGCGCAGTCTATAGTGAGCACCACGTGTGTGTTGTTGTACCAGGTGCCATTTGCGCTTTCGATAGCGTCATCGACGAGAATTGCTTGGTTTGTGGGTGCAGCATCCAAGTCTGCGGCAAAGACAGCAACCAGCGCATCCATATCCAGTGCGCTTGGTTTAGGGGTTATCAACTGCGTCATTTTATACCGCTTTAGACACTTGTTGGCCTCTCTCTACACCAAAGACCAAGAGGTGATTGAACTTGCCGCAACTGTGTTGATTGTTGGGGCTGTATACCAAATCAACGACTTTCTTTCGTGTGCTACTTCTGGTGTACTTCGAGGACAGGGAAGACAGATGATTGGCGGGGTGCTAAATTTGATTGGGTACTATTTAATTGCCCTCCCCAGTGCATTCTTGTTTGCGTTTTATATGGAGCTAGAGTTGTTGGGGCTATGGTTTGGGATGATTATTGCCCTTGCATTTGTTTCACTTGGGCAGCTTTATTTTGTGGTTACTAGTGACTGGGACCGTATCGTTGATACCTGTATCAGTGACGGGATCTTAGAGGATGGGAATGTCAGCATTGAGGCTCACTCGATGTTGCCCAGCATGAGCACCTTGGTTGCAACCTAATGTGTGGGTGTGTGTGGGATGCAAGGGACTAGTTAGATATGAATGGTTTATAGGATCAGCCTATATAAGATGTGACCTGTTTCCATGTGAACTGTTTCCAAGTGAACCGAGCCATACTTCACCCAGTTGATGTGCTTTAGGAGTTTCTCTACCAAACGAGAAATCCAGTGGACACGGAATAGACCAAAATAAAAGGGGAGAATACCGCCACACCCGGTTATTCCACCTAGACATAGCGGCAATCACCAGTCTTTGAATCACGATAAAAAGAGGGACATGTACTACAACGAAAAACAAGTTAGTGCACTCATTTCTTTTTTTTTTAGGAGGAATCTACCCCACAAAGCATCTCCACGTCCTGTGGGATTACACCGGTTATGCTCGTAAACCGTGTTGGAATTAGAGTTGCAAGCAAACAACCAGCAAGCAAACAACCAGCAAGCAAACAACCAGCAAGCCAACAACCAGCAAGCCAACAACCAGCAAGCAAACAACCAACAAGAGCCAGTGGGGATATAAGCTTTCGTGTCCAGTTGAACCCAATCTAGTTGTCGTTCTCGGAAAGTTCCGTTTGTATTTCAACAGAGATGGGCCGGGGAGGGAGGCTGTGGAATCCCGTGGTTAGGAGCTACATGACATTAGTTTCGCTGCATCAATAAGGAATATTGCCTGTGTACCAGTGCAAACCGGGCTAGGCGTGGTTTGCGATTCTGGTAATCTGAAACACGCCTTTTTGTGGACATTTCCCTAATTTTAGAATATGGTACAAACCCAGAACATCACCGGGTACATGTTGGCTCCAAAAGGAAAAGTGTACAGCCTGGCTCCTTTCTTTCCACTCCTTTTACCTCTTCCAATCATGGCATGACGTCGACTACCAAGCATATAGATGTCGCCTCTCCCCCCACCCCCCTGTGAGAACTCTATTACGCTGTTTTAAAATAAACCAAAGCGTGATGATGGTGAGAACAGAAAGTGTAAATATTGGTTCCCGTATGTGCAACATGCTGGGCTTGGATGCTTTTACTCAACCTGTAAACCTCCCGTCACAAATGCTAAACCACGTATATGCGGTCATTGCTAAATGTTACTGATAACGGTGTGAAACAAGCGATTTATACTTCAAGGTTTAGTGCGACGCAAAAGGAAACCTACTGCACGAGGATTACGAAGTAAACCAACAAAAAACCCTAATCCTATTCTTAACCTTATTCCTAACCCTAGTCTATACCAAACAAGGCAATCTACGACCGCTTGGGCGAGAATATAGTCTTTGGCTCACAAGCACAGTTTTGAGCCCAGATCGCATTCCAGTTTGACACCCACCATGTAAAATGATATAAAAAATAAAAAGAAAGGTTCCAAACACTATCTGGCAAGGCCACCTGGTTGGGAATAAAGTGGTCTTCAATGCTGGGTGTGTATCATCCAGTCAGTCGTCATGTCGATCCTGTAGAGCCTGTTTAAGTTCTTGGTTTTCCTTGTGTAACTGTTCTCGTTCCACTTCCCATTGGCCCACTTCTTTTAGTGCACTGTCGCATATGTTCTTCACACTCTTATTTGTTGTTTTGCTTTTGATGAGCTTGATTTTCTCTCGCAACGGCACCGCCGGCTTCTTGGCGGCTACAGGAGCACCTCCCGCCGCCAGAGTAGACTTTTTGAAGGAAATATGACGCTGGAGCAACCGGTCATACGCCACAAGTAGGGCCTCTGTCTGACTCAATTCTTTCAAGTAGTCATTTTTCAAGGCGTCGAATTTTTCCTGGATATCCAACGGCACTGCCGTCCCGTTCTGGTGCTCTTTGTTGTGGATATCCACCAACCCCGACAACTGCACCAAGTACTGATTTCCCAAGGTCAACTTTAGTTTGAGTTCTTCGAGGTCATTGGAAACCGACATGGTGGGGTTGCGGTAGCTGTGGATATCGTTTTCTAGTTCACGCTGCAATCGTTCGATTTCTGCATCCATCGAGCTATCAGCTACTGGGGCGGTGTATCCTGGCTCTGGTGGCCATTCATGTCTGTACTCTCGCTTATTGTTGATGCTACTAGACAGCTGGGCCTGGTCATTCCTATGCCACTTGCCATTGCCCCTGGCTGTAGGAGTGCCGTGGTTTCCCTGAGGGAATTTTCCCGGGTAGTAATCGGGGAGTGTATGTTGAGTGACATTTCTCGTGGTGTCCTTGGTGATATTCCGCACAAAGGTAATATCCTGCAATAGTTCTGGGTCGTCGTTGAACTCGTCGTCCGAGAAATCGTATAGGACATCACCATGGCTGTGGTTATCAGAGTAGTGGTTATCAGCGATGCCACCACGGGATATGGGACCATCTCCCCGATCCGCCTTCAACAGACTATTAAACGTAACAGTATTGTTGTAATCAACCGTGTTCTCGCTCTTCAATGGCCTCGAATCATCTTCGCCAATTCCAAATAGATACCGAAGCATTATCAGTATCACCCAACTATCACATTATGTCATCGATTTTGATAACTTTTGTTTATTTTTTTTTGTCCAATTTTTTGTTTCCACTTCCTCACCCAAAAAGTTTTGTCCTGACTATGGATGATTGCAAAAACCACAAAACACAACACAGACGTTCGATGGACATCAACAGTTGTTCAAAACCTTCTCCCACTGCGGAGGAGCAGTGCCAATTACGGTAATTATGTCAATATTTGTAATTCGATTCAGGCACACATGTGTCCCAAAAGCAACCCATAGTGGGTATATGTTTTTCTTTTTCCAGTATTCTTTATTCGATATTCCCTTTTTGGGTGGGTTTCGTCTATCAGCTTTGTACGTTTGGTATCGATTAGGCTTTCACAAAGTTAAGCAATAGTACAGCGATACTGGTCTTTGTGCCACGGAGGTGTTGTCAAATGGCCGAGGCGTGTTAATCAGCACAACATAATGATTTGTTTCTTTTGGTGTGTCGCCGATTCTGTCAAAAAAGAAGTTGACGAGCAACCATGATAGCCAAACATGGTTTTGACGAGTGTTTTTTTTTCACATACACCCACACTTGCCACCGCTAGCGGCGGCTTTAATTGTAGACTATGTCACTTTGTTCAATCATGGTGGGTATTATACTTTGTTCAATCATGATGGATATTATACTTTGTTCAATTTGGTGTGATTGTTTTTCTTCCCGGTTTTGTGTGGATTGTCGTCGCTGCTTATGCTTATGCTTATGCAGCTGTTGCTGCAGCCACCACCGCCACCACCACCACCATTTACAAACAATCCCTTTAGTGCATCATTTGTTAACCTCTTTGTGTATGTTCCCTGTAGCAAACAATCGACCAATAGGCAATGTAACATGGTACAATCCCATACAACATTCACACCCAGTACTAGTTGACGTACGCAGGGATATTTGACGCAAAACCGCCAATATGTATTTTTTTTTTCTTTCTTTTTCTCGTTCATTATTCTAGACGAGAAATACCCAGCAACAAAACCCACTTTAACCAGTAAAGGTAGTTTCCCTCTGGCAATAGACTTTGGTAGTAGCTACGTGTTAGGAAGGGTAATCTGGTGGGATTTTGTTCGTCATGCGTAAATACGAAAGGGTATCATCAAGTCGCCTACTTTTGCAGCACTTGCAGCGTTGTATGTTTGCCGTCTGCTTCTGGAACTGTGGTCATAATGCTTGGATGGAAGCTGATCATGGCCTGGGCAAAGGCAACCTTGAGAAACGTAAGATTTTTCTCCATTTCGAGGAAACTAAGAGAATCTTCGTTATTTTTTTGTTTCTAATATTTTTTTACACTTTTATTTTTATTTTTTTTTACATTTTTTTTTTTTATTTTCCGTGCCATTTCCCCTTCCAACATAAGCTGATTCTGTCGCCAGTTAAAGCCCCCTCCCCCACCACCACCACCACCAGAATACGGAGCTTGACAACAATAAAACAGCTCATCTCTCTCGTCTAGGCAACAATCACCTATTGTACACCCACCGGCTGGCTCATCGACAAAAAGTGTGCATGTGTATATGTGGAGCCGATCATGCAATGATACAGTCACGGCCACGGCCACGGTCACGGCCACGGGCCCGGGGTCAGACCGCCGAGAAGCAGAGTGTCAATGACCCCTATATTCGACACCACAGACCACCAGTCACAAATACCGGAAACAGCATCTGAAACCCCAATTCGTACCTGATTACTTCTGTGTTCTTTGGAAATGGTTATTATTTTTGTTCGTTATCCGGTTTAGTGCTTCGGCATTGGAAAGCCTAAAACAGGGAACAAAACATTTTTTTATTTTTTTTTTTTGGTTTAGCTTTTTTTTTTCACGCTTATTTTTCTTGCTACTAAAGCCATAGCTAATTTAAAAATCCCTGTTGGTATACCAAGAAACAATGCACAGGGCACCGAGTAACAGAATGGGCCATAGAGCAAATAATAATAATGATAATAAAACAAAGACAAAATCGACCCATTCGGGGTTCGCTGTCACGAGAAACATTTACCCAGCAAGACCGAGGATGTTTTTAATTCCTTTGCCGAGACGGGGATTTCTAGCTAAAGGGTCCTTTCAGTGGACCCGGGTCTCGATTGCCACTTATGGGTATTGTGAAACAGACCCAGAACAAGCTCAGCATGGAAATACTCAGCATGGTTAACTCAGCATGGTTAACTCAGCATGGTTAACTCAGTATGGTTAACTCAGTAAATGGGTAATTGCAGGTTGTGGAGTTTAAACCGGCTATGTTTTCCTTTTAGCTCCAGGTTCACTGGTGCCCCGTTACGATAAAGTTACCAATAGCAGGCAAGCGGGCAATAAGTCGACAAATAATGGGAAAATTGTATGATCATTATTTTTTATGCAGGTCCCAGCAAATACCTGTAGGCAAAGTTTATTTTTTTCCCTTCTAGATTTATTTTTCGTTTTTTACGGATCGATTGCGATCAGGTTAGTATATCTACATCAAAAAAAAAAAGCAAATTTTATGCATTTGCGGTTTTTTTATGTTATTTTCTTTTTATTTGTTTTATTTTTTTCTTTTATTTTTTTTTGGGGGAAACAGCGAAAGAGGAGGCCTGACTCCTAATAATGTACGATTCTGGCCTATAAAGGTTACGTTTCGCAATTATAAATCAAGAACGAATGCCGGCTTTCTTCCGTTTACACAAAGGTTTTTCACAGGGTGGTTCTTTCTCATTTTTAGTCTGCTTATATACGTCTTGGTTTGCAACTATATCAAACCGTTCACTCATTTCATTCTTTTTGCTATCACTTGATACCGCTAATAACCAGGTTTGCATTAGCACGGTAAACTCCAGACAAGGGGGGATTCTTTTTTATTTCATCATCTTCAATTCACACACACATATTTATATGGAGTACTGCTGTTGCTCCATTCCAGTTTGCATTTCTATTCATTCATAATGCTCCAGTCGCAAAACACAACCCTTACTCCTCCACTTTCTGTAGGAGCCAGCGGCTGCAGAGAAAAGTTTAGCCAGTCATCCAATCCATCCTCACAACCAGGCCGGGCAAAGTACCCGCCACAGAAGAAACAGTTTGCCCAGGTGAAGTACTCACTCAAACTCTACCAGTCGGAAATCAAACAGCATAGCGAGGTTGTTTGCGAGTACGAGTTTGACATCTACAAAACCTTGGTGGACTCGATGAATGGCGTACAGCCCAATATCCAGCTATACAAACAACAGCCGTACTTGACGTTTGCCATCAGAACGAAATTGGTGGACTTTCTCCTCAAGATATCATTCAGGTTGAAAATCCTTCCCTTTGTGTTTTTCAAAGCTGTCAAGCTCTTTGATCGCTACTGCTCAAAGAGAATCGTGTTGTTGGACCAAGCCCAGTTGATTATTTCGACCTGCCTTTGGATCGCTAGTAAAGTGCAGGGTGGGAATAACCATTTTGTCAACTTGAGCAACTTGGACAAGGTTGCCGAGATCAGAACCATCCGAGACCTTGGCTATGGCTCGGGCGGTAAGTATATCGGCCCCACTGAGAGATTTCGGTTACTCAAATTGCACGAGTTGGTGAAGTTGTGCGGAACCCGGTGCAATTATGACGTGGGCATGTTCAAGCAGATGGAGGTTCACATCTTGAACACCTTGGAGTGGTCAGTAACCGATGCATCCATCGAGGAGTTTATGATCAACAGCCACGAATTCAATATCATTGAACCATTGGGAGAGATGTTCCAGGTGAAGGAGTACCTTGCCTACGTGTCCTTATACTGCAACGAGCTCATTGACGTTAACGTTATTGAGTTGGGTCAGGTGATTTTAGACTTGATTAACGAAACCTTCAAGTTGACGGCCAAGGACCCCAATTACCAGTCGCTATTGAACAGCTCCATATCGTTTGAGTTGGACTATGACCGGTACAAGTTTGTGAAGAAGCATTTAATCAGAGCCATTTTGCTGTCGTCGCCATTTGTTCTTCAGCAATTCAACAGTCGAGGAGTGCAGTACCTTTACCACTCGCTTAACGCCAAATTCAAAACTGCATCTCCCCTGGCAAGTACCGCCAGTGCCATTGCCGTAACCACCACCACCACCGCTGCTGCTGCTTCTGCGGTGTCAGCGTCACCATCTGTTGTTCAGATGCCATTAACCCCAACATCACCATACGCAATCATGTCGGAAGTCCAGCAAAGACGCGAGTCGCTGCCAGTAGCTTCCAAAAGAGCCGGGTACACAAAACCATCCATACCGCCCGGGACTTTTCGTCGTCCCCTGCACCACCAACAAGTATCGACCCCGCCATACTCTGCTGATTACCAGAGATGCAAACCAGTAAGTGGGCTCTCCCACCTTTACTACTACTTTGAGTCGCCGGCTGAGCAGTCCCGCCACTACACGCCATACCATAGAAACTGTTCAGCGTCGTCAATTAACCAGAGAATGCAGCTATTCAAATCGGTGCTGCATCCAGAAACTGTCGGGTCGGATCGGAAAATTGACATATTTGAACCTTCCAATGCCGGACCCATCGATACTCCCCAAAGCGAGGAAGTATCTCCCATTTACGAAACAGTTAAAAGAGTACCATGTTGAGCATATTTGGTCGTAATGTTTTTACCTTTATTCATTTATTCAATTCTTCGGTTCAGTTTTTTTAATACACTTTTTTTTTCTTTTCCCAATTTTTTTTTTGCAGCCTATTGTGGGTGGGATGGTGTTTGTCCTTATGTTCTCTCTCGGCATAGTTGATGGGTTCTCCGTTGTAGGAAAATGGTTCTAACTTGCAGGTATTTCGTGGTTATGCTGGTGGTTGTCACTTCCTGGTTGAACCTTTTCCCATCAAAAACGGTCCTGATTTGCTTTGCCCGGAGTAGCGAAACATAAATGACCCAACACGGACAAACATACCCACTATCACCAATACATCCCACGTCCCATTTAATATAACTTGATATATTGCAGTTGAATCCACAAGTTGGGACAATCTCCTGCCCGACGTGGGTTTGTGGATGCTTACTGGACCCACTATTTTGTTTTTAGAAAAGTTTTACTGTTGTTTTCCCTAGTTTAGTATGTTGAATTGTATAAATATATAAATCGTAAGAATACAAACCGCTTGCATGATGATTGACGTATGTCGACAAAACGCGTGCTTAACCTGAAACTGCAGAGAAAACCCCTTCCGTAATACACAAGGTGCAGAAAAATACGTAACAAAATTTATGCACCAGGGAGTGGACCGAAAAATAAAAATAGACCGAACAAACAAAAAAAAAAAAATGAAAAAGCAATCAAAAGGGAGAGTGAACCAGACACACACACACATATATCTCATTTAAGGATCCATCTTGGGAACAAGAAGTAATCTCTAGTTGTATCTGTATCTACACACTTTGCTGTAGCTTAATATAAACCTCCTTGCCACCATGCTATATCCATACATTTCAATAAGCACGCTTTTGCTTCTACTCTCGTCATTAGTGCAGGGAGACCCCAATATGAAGGAACTCGAAGGTACATGGTCCTCCAAATCCAACACTGTGTTCACCGGACCCGGGTTCTATGACCCAGTAGACGAGTTATTGATAGAACCCGATTTGCCCGGGATTTCGTACTCCTTTACTGCCGACGGACACTATGAAGAGGCGTTATACAGAGTCGTGGGAAACCCAAAAAACCATGCATGTCCCGTGGCCTCAATAACCTACCAGCACGGGAGTTACGAGTTATTGGCTAATGGGTCCTTGGTGTTGACGCCCATAGCTGTAGATGGACGTCAGTTGTTGAGCGACCCATGTAACAGTGAGGACCCTTCGAAGTCTGTCTACACCAGGTATGTCCAGCCCACTTGGTTCAAGACCTTTCAAGTATACACCGACCCCTACCACGGGAGAACCACATTACAGATTTTCCAGTTTGATGGGTCAAAAATGCAGCCCTTGTACTTGGCGTACAAGCCACCCATGATGCTACCAACCACGGCATTAAACCCTACCAACGATGCGTCGGAAACCGATTCCTCGTTGCCCAAACTTAGAAGAATGAGAAGAAATATCAAGAGGTCGTTGGAGAACCAATACCGGACAAATGCAGTAAAGCAGGTGTATAATGAAAAGTTTGAATTATACTGGTGGGGGTCAGTTGCTTGTTTGGGGGTGGCATCTGCTTATATGTTTTTGAAGTAGAGGGGTCTGAGAGACTTGCTGAGTAGTTTTTACTGGGACATTTGTATGTGGTTTAAGTTTCTTGTTAGTGTAGATTGTTTTTAGTGTACCAAGTGTAGTTTTATATATACATTAGGGGGTTAGGTTTGTGTGGGTAGGGGGGGAGTATTTGGTGAGATTGCGAACTACTAGGCATTAACGATTAGAATCAACTAATGACACTAATTAATGACACCAATTAATGACACCAACTATTAAAACCAACTATTAAAACCAACCACCAACACCACCATATAATAAAACCAACCACCAACCCCCCCCTGTAATCACCCGAACAACCAAAAAGCACCAATTCCAAACCTCGTCAATCCCCAAACTCAGGAGGCGCAAAATCTAATCACCCACAAAGAAAAAAAAAATAACCAAACTATCGCCACCTTTACAACCACCAAAGTACCCACAGCCAGATACAACTTATAAACTCTAATCATCTCCTATTTACATACTTCTAGATCGTAAACACTCCATAATTCCTCCTGGTCTAATCACATCTCGTAGAAAACGTAAATCCACCCTTGTTTCTGATAAAATGGCGTGGTATACTGGAACAGTAAACCCCGTGGAGCTAGATAATAAGATTGCCGAAGCTACTTCAGAAGCAATCCCCAATGGCGAAATAGAACTTTCGATCGCACTCGAAATTACCGACGTTATAAGGTCGAAAAAAATCCCCGCTAAGCAATGTATGAGGGCATTGAAGAAACGGCTAACTTTGGTGTATGCCAACCCCAATTTGATCAAGTCCAGCTTGAAGTTGATTGATTTGTGTGTGAAAAATTGTGGGTACCATTTCTTGGTGGAAATCGCCTCCAAGGAATTTGTTGATTATTTGGTGGATTTTGTATTGTTGGTGCACTACAATGTCAAGGATCGGCAGGTGAAAAACAACGAGGCGAGACTTGTGGTGGGGAATATGATATTGTCGTTGGTGAAGGAATGGTCGATTGTGTTTGATAACCAGTTCCAGTTGAATTACGTGGAGAAGGTTTACCAGGACCTTGTTCACCAGGGGTTCCCATTCCCGGAGATGGATGCCCAGGCGATGAAGCTCAATAGCCGGTTTGTTGATTCCGAGGTTCCTCCAGATTGGGTTGATTCTGATGCCTGCATGATCTGCTATACTCCGTTTTCCTTGCTCAATAGGAAACACCACTGCCGGGCCTGTGGAGGGGTGTTTTGCCAGACCCACTCAGCGCACACCGTCCCTTTGGTGCAGTTGGGGATTGCTGAGCCGGTTCGGGTGTGTGATAATTGCCACGCGAAACAAAAGGTCAAGAGCGGCAAGTCTAGGAGTGCTGATGAACGAGGGTTTGAACCCCCAACGAGTGCCAGACGGCACAATGCAGATGGTGCAGACAACGATGACGAGGAGGAACAGATCAGACGGGCAATCGAGTTGAGTTTGCAAGATGGAACTATACCATCACAACCTCCGGCACCTCAGCCTAGAGTGACTGAGGATGATGAGGATGCCGAGATGAAAGCAGCCATCGCGGCCAGTTTGCGAGAGTATGAGGCGCAAAAGACGTCAAGCTACTCCGTACCCAACCACATCGAATCCGCTGCTGCCCAGACCTTCCTGAGTTCTCACGCTGAGCCCGAACTGGACCTATATAACTTCGCCATCCCCGCGTCTACATCTCAACTGCAGTATCAGTCGCAGTATCAACCGCAATTACAGAGCCAGCACCAGAATGCTCATCAGCACTCTCAGCAGCACGCTCAGCAAGCTCAACCACCAGTACAATCACCAACCCAGGCAGACCTCTCACAAGCCGAAGAAGAACAGATAAACCTTTTTGTGACCCTTATGAATAACCTCCGGAACGACTCCAAGAAACAATCCGATTTGATGTACGACCAAGATCTCAACGAATTGCACTCCAAAATCATAAGATTGAAACCCAAGGTGAACAGAAGTTTGCGGCTAGCTATTGAGCGGTATGAAGGGTTTTTGGAAATGAATAGCAAGATTTCCACCATTACCCGGTTGTATGATCAATTCTTGGAGTCCAAGCTCAGCATGGCATATGGGAACCACTACATATCACCACCACCACAAGCACTGCTGGTCTACCCTGAACGGCAGGGGTATCCTGAACGTGCCCCACCTGTTATTTATGCTACCCAACATGACCTGCAAGCGACTGATTATCAGGAACCAGCGCGAATGCCACTTCAGTCTACGGGATACCCGAGAACCCCACCATCGCCAGAAGTTGCCCAAGCCTCAGTGTACCAACAACCAAGAAGAGCATCGCAGCAATCCACTGGCTATGGCGGCGAAGGTATGAATGCGCCGCCCGTCCCATCAGAGCCCGAACTAGAACAAGAGCCGGAACAACAACAACAACAACAACAACAACAACAACAACAACAACAACAGCAACAACAACAGCAACAACAACAACAGCAACAACAACAACAACAATTTGACAATTTCGGGTCGCCCGAAAGGAACAAACAACGGCCGTTATACCCCAGTTACCCCATAGAGGAGACGTACTCGACTGATTCGTTTACGAAGTATAACGTGCAGCCCTCAGAACCCAATTTTGAGCAGCCACCAACCCAGGCTTCTTCTCAGCCCATGTACCCCCAGTACACTGTGGACGACCAGGAGAAACCCAAGCTGCATCCAACCTACCCCTCGGAGCCGTTTTACACGTCCACCGAGTCGGACCAGCGACACGAATCCAAAGAAGAGTATGTCACGGTATCGCTACCTAATTACCCGCCTCCGGAAGACCTCTCGCTGAAATTGCCGGTGCAGTCATTTATTAGAAGGGCCACTTCTTCGTTATCGCCAACGGCTATAGAGGACGCGAATGCCAAGTTCCCTTCTATAGCGAGCGTGGAGGACGATTTCGAAAGAAACGCAACCAAGTTGCCTTCCATGCCGGAATTCCCTGACTTGGGAGAAGACGTGCGGGGCCAAGAGGATGGACGCGGTACCAAGAAATTTGTTGCCGAGCCTGAACCGTTGATTGATTTATAAGAGGAAGTGTATTGTGAGGTTTTCTTTTTCTTGGTTTATGCTGGTGTCTCAGGTATGCATGTGTGTTATCTACGGATCACGCATTGATACCTGCAGTAGTGCCACTACATAAGAGTCCTTGAGGAGTTTTACAATTGAATTACACCAGAGCAAACAGAAGATGTCTTGTTCAGACTAGACAACTGTATACAGACTTTTAGTACCAAAACCAATATCCATCACTAATAAATGCTATATTTCCATCCTCAACACACAAAAGAGGTCTACACAATCATCCCAACACCTACATTCCCCCCTATCCAGTCATCCTATCCATACTATTTCTAACACAACCACTTTGTATTGCTTACAATATATCCCGCCTTGGCACTAAGAGAAGAAAAAAAAAAATTTTTTTTCACTTTTCCCAGCTCTATACATAAATCAGGAGTTGGGAATTTTTCACTTTTCAATTATACACTTGTTTTCTTCACACCAGATACTGCCATTCTGCAAACGAGAGCTGCCGCTTGAGGTCCCGTTATCCATTTATACTCACTGTTGTTACCTGTGGGTATTAAAACCTGAATAGTTGAAGTTTATCGTCGTTTGCGTGCTATCTGCCTTGCCCCCTTTCCATAACCAGTAGTCCAAGTTATGAACCAAACCGTCGTTCAGGATGAACAAGTTCAGTATGAATCGTTAATGCGTCACGATCCAGGCCGTGTTGAACCTATCAACCAGAAATTACCCGTGCCAGTTTCCCATTATGCGGCTACTGCTAGCCATGGTAATAGTGCACATGCCACTAAGTTGATCAACGATGCGCTTTTCAGCCACATCTCATCCATTGACCACGAGGAATGCGAAGCCGGAGCCGAGGATTCCTTTTTTGTGTGTGACTTGGGTGAGGTTTACCGGTGTTACAAAATCTGGAAGCAAAAGTTGCCCCAGGTCCAACCCCACTATGCTGTCAAGTGTAACACCAATATCGAGGTGATTAAATTTTTGGCCAGTTTAGGGGCTAATTTTGACTGTGCTTCCAAGGCTGAAATTGATACTATTTTGAATTTGGGTATTTCTCCGGAGAGAATCGTTTATGCTAATCCATGCAAGACCAACTCGTTCATTAGACACGCTGCTAGTGCTAATGTCAACTTGACTACGGTTGATAACGTTCAGGAGTTGTACAAGTTGGCCAAATTCCATCCCCAGTGCGAGATTTTGATCAGAATCGTCACTGACGACGAAACTGCCCAGTGTCGGTTGTCGACCAAGTTTGGCTGCTCTCTCCAAGTGGCAATTGCCGAGTTATTGCCGCTTGCCAAACAGTTGGGGTTACAGGTTAGAGGAGTTGCGTTCCATGTTGGTTCTGGAGCCAAAGATTTCACCTCGATCTACAAGGCCGTGGAAGACGCAAGAACCCTCTTTGATGCCGGTGCTCAATTGGGGTTTGTCATGGATATCTTGGATATCGGCGGGGGGTTTGAGTTGCACACGTTTAGCGAATCTTCGTCGGTGGTGGCCCATTCGCTCGACACCTTCTTCCCAGTCGACTTTGTAGCCGAAACTGGAGTTAAGTTTCTTGCCGAACCAGGACGGTTTATGGTGGCATCGGCATTCACATTGGCGGCGCACGTGATTGCACGTCGTGACATTAAAGACGACTCGATCCGGGCGATGTTGTATATCAATGACGGGGTGTACGGCAACATGAACTGTATTTTGTTTGACCATCAGCACCCACACGCTCAGGTCTTGACCCACAAGAATTGCTTCTACTACAATAAGAACAATACTGCCAACGAAAACTACCGGTACTCTATCTGGGGACCCACTTGTGACGGTTTGGATTGTGTTCTGGAGGAGACTGCATTGGCTTGTGACGTTGAGGTGGGTGACTGGTTGTACTTTTCCAACTTGGGTGCTTATACCAGTGCTGCCACCACTGCATTCAATGGGTTTAAAGCGGTGGCCAAGGTCATCTACGTCAACTCGGAGGATAATTAGGACCATTCTCTATACTTCTTATCTATATATAGGATAGAGTCTATAGTAGCTGTGTAAATCCAGCGAGTAGTATCAATATAGATTTAAACCCAATTGCTAGTACTTTCGGACGTGTATATCCGTATATCACGTGACAATAATCACTCGTATATCACGTGATAAAACCCCCAATCTGCAGGACGTTTAAATTTCACAAGTGGACAGGCCAAAAAAAAAAAAAAGGGGGGGGAGACCAAAAAAAAAAAAAAAAAACCTATCTGGGACACACTCCGACGAGGTTTTTGGTAGACCCACGTATAGGTATTCGTCTCCAACTTTAAACCGGGTATTAATTGAAAGAGCAGGGTTCCCTGTAGCCCTTCCATTTAAACAGTTTTCAGTATCCGATATAATCGGTATTCACACAATTGGCATATAATACCACCATTCTGATTCTCGAAGGGAGAGCACTATTATTAAGTGTCTTTAGTTTTAATTTTTATTTTTAATTTTTTTTTTTTGGTTAACCGATTGTGATACCACGACATTCCTACCTGCCTAATACTCACGCCATGTCAGAAGCAGAGTTAAACACCAGCCAGATAAACAAGGCGTTGAATGCTATCAACCAGAAGACCGTGCCTGCCATAGTGCAGTCCGACCTCACCACATACACCACCGAAGATGGCCAGAAACTTTCCACTGTAGACCGAGCCGTAAAGTCTGTTCCTCCTCCTGCGACATTTAAGCCCAGCGACGACATTCTCTTCTACGCCAATGGGAACCCCAACCACGAATTCATCAGAGACCATTTCATCAAGGAAGGTCGATTGCATGAAGAACAGGCGATTCGGATCATCAAGCAGGCAACTGCCCTTTTACGAGCCGAACCAAACTTGTTGGAAGTTCCTGAGCCAATCACCATCTGTGGGGATGTTCATGGACAGTATTATGATTTGATGAAATTGTTTGAGGTTGGCGGACACCCCAAAGATACTCGGTATTTGTTTCTCGGTGACTACGTCGATAGGGGATCGTTTTCTATCGAAGTGTTGATCTACTTGTATGCATTGAAAATCAACTATAAGGACACGTTTTGGATGTTACGGGGAAACCACGAATGCAAACACTTGACGGAGTATTTTACTTTTAAGAATGAGTGTTTGCACAAGTACTCCGAGACGTTATATGAGGCTTGTTTGGAAAGCTTCAATGCGTTACCACTAGCTGCCATCATGAACAAGCAGTTTTTCTGTGTTCACGGCGGTTTATCGCCGAAACTCTATACTCTCGAAGATGTTAAGGAGTTGGACCGGTTCCGGGAACCGCCAACCCGAGGGTTGATGTGTGATTTGCTCTGGGCCGATCCTATTGAAGAATACGACGACGATAAGCTCGATAAAGAGTTTATTAATAACACGGTGAGAGGGTGTTCGTATGCATTCACCTACCGTGCTTCCTGTAAGTTTCTCAAGAATACCGGGTTGCTCTCTATTATACGTGCACACGAGGCGCAGAATATGGGGTATAGAATGTATAAGCGCACCAAGACTATGGGGTTTCCTTCTCTCTTGACTATGTTTAGTGCACCCAATTATCTTGACAATTACAACAACAAGGCGGCGGTGTTAAAATACGAGAACAACGTGATGAATATCCGACAGTTTAATGCGTCTCCACACCCGTACTGGTTGCCACACTTTATGGATGTGTTTACGTGGAGTTTGCCGTTTGTGGGGGAGAAGGTTACGGATATGTTGGTTTCTATTTTGAATGTTTGTACCGAAGACGAGTTGGAGGAGGAGACTCCGTATAGAGAGTCACAGATTGGAGTAATACCCGACACCATAAGCCAAGCGGCTGTGT
Source organism: Intestinozyma alai (assembly GCA_030572135.1). Classification (NCBI taxonomy): domain Eukaryota; kingdom Fungi; phylum Ascomycota; class Pichiomycetes; order Serinales; family Debaryomycetaceae; genus Intestinozyma; species Intestinozyma alai. The sequence continues at coordinate 433,489 of JAJLZI010000002.1, read as the reverse complement.
CTGTGTCTGTGTCTGGTGGTGGCGGTGCATCTGAAGCCAAGCAAGAAGTCGCGGAAGAGGAGTCCTTAGAAGTGAAGAAACTTGCATTGAGGAACAAGATTATCGCTATTGGGAAAATGTCGAGGATGTTCCAGGTTCTCCGTGAAGAACAGGATAATGTCCAGCATTTGAAAGCATTAAATAGCGGCAGTTTACCCAAGGGATCGCTTTTGCATGGTCGGGAAGGATTACAGGAGACTTTGGATACGTTTGAGAAAGCTAGAGCGGCCGATCTAGTTAATGAAGCCCTCCCACCTACAGCTGAAGACTTGAAGAGAAGAGACGAGGAACGGGGCGAGAGGATTAGAAGACAATTTAATATTCCTCGGTTTAGTGCCAGATTTATGAAGGATAAGTAGGTTTATAGTTCCAATATTTATATTGTTTGTCCATGCCTCCCCCCAACCACCCCTCAGTTGCGTAGTAAACATGGTTTTGGCTGATATGTAGGGCGCGGTGTATCTTGGTGGACTAATTCGGAAACCATAAAGACTTTTCCGAAAAAGAAAAAAAGAAAAACACCCATAACAAAAACAAAGTGCGAAAAGCCCATCACCAGTAAACCCAACGTTGCATCACGTCATTGCTGGGATAGTTTTCATTGTATATATATATATATCTTCACGTAGTTCTTTCTCTGGTGAACAACTCTGATCTGAAGCTGCTAACTGAGTACTATGAGCCCTAGTCCAAAAGTGACATGGGAACAGCCCAGTATAGAAAATACAATCCCCGCAAGTATATACCATTCTTCTTCGCCAGCAAACTCGGTTCTGGATGTACATGATTCAGACAAGTATATCATATATGGTGGGGGTCCATCGTATTCCGTCGAAGGCCTATTTGACCTGGGCGTTCCTATAACCGTTTGTAACCAGCTAAAGCCGGTGGACTATACCTTGGTGTCGCTCTTTGTGTTGAATACCTCATTGGTTATTTGGTTTAATCGAGATCATCTCGGGTTGGAAATCCCGTACCAGAGCATCATTATGCACGCGATGGATTCGGATGGGAACTTGATTTTGCAGCTACTCTCCAGCGAAGTGATTGGAGGGGTTGCTGCTGTAGAAGGTTACGATCCCTGCATTAGTTTGAAAGTACGACTTGGCCAGGACACTAACTGTGGGGTCAATAAGTTGTTTTCTCAGGTGAAAAGTTATAGTATATTGAGTGTTTATGAGGCGTTGAGTAAGTGTTCTTCGTTCCATTACGATACCAGTGATGAAGATGAGGTGCACGGCGGGTTTCTGGAGTTTCAACCCTACGTTGAGGAGAATCACGGAGCACCAGCGTTGGAGATTCCTAGTGGATGGATAGATAACCGTAATGAGATTAGAAACTGCGGTGACGCTGACGACTTGGATGACATCGAAGTGGAAGGAGCCCAAACTGGAGTTGGTGGTGCTGGTATGAATGTAGATGTAGGATACGCTTCCATTGCTGGAAGCATACGTGAGCGAGAAGAGGAAGTTGCTGGAGGAGCTGGCACTGGACTTGGACCTCCAGCATTCAAGAGTAGGCGATTGCAATAGATTGGCAAAGTATGATTAAAGTTGAGGGAAAAAAATGGGTTATTATAGTTTAATTTAAGATTGTATGATTAGATGGACAAGGTGGTACGGTTAGATGGACAAAGTTGTATATGTTGGACGGTAGTAGTTCACTGGGGTGGGGGGGTATACTCAAGCTTTTTGAAACCTTCTAAGGTATCTTTTCTTGAACCATCTATCTACTTACCTACCAAAGAAGAGTAGTTGGTGATTTTCTCCCCCACCACCCGTTGAGAATATTTGTTTTTCGTTACCAGTTTAATATCCTCAAGGACGATTGAAATTCCGTTTATGTGGATGGCTTTGTTTGTTAGTGTGCATGTGCCTTGGTGTATGTTGGTGAGTGTCTTTTTCTGAACTACATCATCACCATATTCTTCAAATAGTAATTACAACCATTATCCAACATATATAAATAGGATCCTTATTCTAGCATGAACAACCATGAAGGCAGAACCTACTGAAGAAAAGCACAATTATATATCACACTTCCTCAAACTAGGACAGGGCCATATCATCTCATCAGAACAACTGGAGTTCTGGTCACTATTCTGGTCTCTGGATGGAGAATCCCCAATGGGGTCTGAGTTCCCCACCGAAACTGATATCAAAACAGTGCGACACCAAAATAGTGTGAATCTATTCTCTCTTGTGGCCCAGTTAAGCAATAGAATCGTCCACTTGGGTACTACTCTACCCAAAGATAGTGCCACATGGAAGATTTCCTTGCTAACAAGTATACGCATGCTAACCAGAACACTTCCATTTATATTTGAGCTTGAATCCTACCCTAATGACCTTGAGGTTGACTTGTTCTGGTCCGGCGCCTTTGATCCCATGGTGTACCTGAAACAACCACCACCAACCCTTGGATACCACCGGTTTCGCCGTATAGATCCCCAACACGTACAAAACTCCCTCGCAAATAAATTAGTATCCACTTTAGTACACCTATTATTCATTGATGGATTCACCGTGAATGAAAGCCTGACCCGTCCGTCACCAAACTTGACGGTATGGGAACCGGGTATTGGATACCACGCCAATTATAAACCCCCAAACCTTGTTGTAGACGCCAACCGAGCTGAAATATTGCGCTTATTAATCACTCTATGCTGCAATAATACCTTCTATACCTCGGCTGAGGAATTGGTATCCACTGGCTCCAAGTTCTTAACCCTATTAGTAACGACAACCCCTAAATTACACTTGATCACATTGGTGACTTCCTTGGTCAACCTTTCGTGCCGGGCATCGAGAATATCGTCCAAGGAGAGCTGTATGATTTATTCAGATGAGATTGAGTACACGGAAATGAGACATTTGTGTGTTACCTATGCTGTACAGCTATTAACAATGATGGTTGTATACCCACTCCCAGCACCAGACAAATTGACCTATATTGTCGAATCGGGACTAGCGGCCAATACCAAGCCTCATAATATGGCACGTTCATACATGGGCAAGATCTATAAGGATGACGAGTTGTTATTCCTTGTTACGTCGCTATTGAACTTTTTACGGGTACCAGTGTTTGGAATACGAGAGAATGAAACCAATAACACGATGTTTTCACTCACTGGTGATAGTAGTAGTAGCACCACCACCACTGGCAGTCCAGCCACTGGAACTAACCAGCCCTCACTATGGGCCGTCCAATCGGCTATGCTTATATGGGAACTACTCCAATGTAACCGTAACTTCAAGTATTTAGTTGGCAAAAAGTACATATCGGAGATTATGGTGGTGTCAGCCTACTACATATACACCTACCATTCAAGCTATGGTCATAGAAACTTGGTACAGGTACTCTCCTACCTTGTTTTGTACTTATCGGCGGAATCGGAATCATTAGATGACTTGTTCTTCCCTATCACATCTTCATTATACGATTCCCTCCCTAGTACGTTCAAGCTACCACTAGTCCCATTCACGGCAAGAGACTTTCTCGTTATTCAGTACTGCACAATCTTGGTGAACAAGAACCAGTCAAATATCATCTACCTCTCAACTCGGGGGGTTACGCCCGATTTCTTGGTGTGCACCATTGTGGAGATTCTCTATAACTTGATCCCCCCAGTATCGTCCCAGGAATGGCGGGTACATAACGATCCAGTAAAGAAACTCTCCAATCCCAATCCCCGAGGAGGTTTATCGTACACCACCGCTATAGCGATAACGCAGTTGCTTGCCAAGTTTGGTAATCGTCTGTTCTTGCTTGAACGGCCATACCACGCTAGACTATTGGCATATCTAGTTAGGTCGGTGGCTTTGGCAGCGTTGAATTACCCGGGTCCATCGAGAATGCTCTTATACTCAATGTTGAAGCATGAGAGAGTATACCTTGAGTTGCAGGCATCTGTACAGTCTCTTTCTGGGGTGTACTACAAAAACAACACCTTGACCAAGATTGAGCAGCCGGTGATCCAGCCCACGTTCCAGTCAGCGGCGGTGCCACCACCACCAGAGAATCATCAAGAAGATGATGACTATATGGTTCTGGGAGATGAAGAGCACGCCGAATTTCGTCCTAGACCGCCGCCAGGAATGTCCGATAAGGCCCGGGAGAAGTTTAGAAAGGAAAGCCCTATATCTATGACATGGGGAGGTAACCAGGCATTAGACACCATTATCAACGTGTTTATGCCCAAGTTGCACGACCAGTTGAATCAGCTTAGGAAAGAGAATGGCGATGTATTTACGGCTATACAGAGAATAGAGACTATCAGTACAGAAGCAGGCAACCAAACCTTACGGTTTGAACCGCTACGGTTTTCGTGGAACCATTATTCATTGGGGTGGTATATGTCTTTGTTGTATCTGGACATTTACCATTCATCGGTGTTGGTGAAGAGCTATGTGGGTAACAATAATAAGATTATGAAAAACATCAGCACCAGCGTAAGCAAGTTCACGTCCAGCTGGACCAGCTTGCTCAGACGGGAATCCGTCAAGTCGGTCCTGAAGGAAGGACAGTATACCTTAGACTGGGTGAAGAACGCATTGGCCGAGACCAAAGTGTGGGAAGGGACCAGTGTTCGGTTGTTTAAGGTGGACACAAATGACGGCTTTTTCTCCAATATCCAGAAATTGGGCTCGCAGTCCATGCCGTCAACCCCAGGGGGTGTGAATGATTTTGGAAGACGGTTCAGCGAGTTCAAGTTGAATAGTCCTAACTTACGTTCACAGTCTCCGTCATTTGGAGTTGGTGTTCCTTTAGAGGAGCCAGGATTGGGTAGAAGACAGCTGCGTAATTCCGTGGTGAGTTTATACTCGTTGAACACTCTTAATAGAACCAGGACGGCGATGTAGGTACTGGGTGGTCCAGTTAATAGACGATGTAATTTCTTAGAGTATGCGCACTAAAGGCATGGATATAGATGAGTATATTAAAGACATGAATATAGATGAGTATATTAAAGACATGAATATAGATGTATACAAACTATCAACCTTCTTACTATGGAATCAGTCTACCAGCCTTCCCAATATAGACTCCATTCACCTTCTACCGCCTCGTCTTCCTTTCCTTTGCACCAACTCAAATCCATCTTCATCGACAATTGGACCTGCTGGACCTTCGTCTATGTCCATCTGGTCGCCACCCGAAGCAGGAACATCGGGCCCTTCCTCCTCGTCGTCTTCGTCCTCCTCGCTATCGGAAACATCCGGGTTGTTGGGATCCCCTTCCACCACCACCACTTTATGAGAACCCGTTGCTCCTGAATTCTGTCTTTCCTGCCATTTATTATACAAAGCATCAATCAGAGCGTAATTCTCCGTGCTAACTTCACGATAAAACTTCATCACCAAAGCAGCAATCTCCAACGCAGAGTCGTTATCCACTTCAGTGTCGAATTCGTCCACCATAGCATAAAGCAAAGTCTCCTCTATTAACTGTATATCCACTATTTTCTCGTCAAACAATTCAATAACTATCCCCGAGACCCAGTCTCGCTTCTCGGCCGATTTCGGTCCTCCCCATGAGTTCTCTACGGCTGTGTTCAACTCGTCCCACTTGTACACTGCCATACATACCCCAAGCTCGAACTTTGCCTGTTGTTTTTCGTTGGTAAAGCGTAAACTGCCATTTTCGGCTTCTACGTAGTCAGCAGGATCTATAGCAGTGGCCATTTGGTTCTTCTGTCTTGATATCTGGGAAGTGGAGGAGAGTGAATAACTATAATCGGTATAACGATAATTTTCAGTATTAATCACAAATGCATTTTTTATTTTTTTTTTTTATTTTTTTTTTGTGGCCCCCCACTGAGATGAGCTTAACTAAGAAGCTGGGAAATATCCCCATCTTTCAAAAGTGCTGATGAAACTTCCCCTTCAGAGACGTTCAATTGGATTAGACGCAGTCTTTCTCCAGGAACGTTCTGCTGTAATAGTATTCCGGCCTCGACGAGAGCATTCAAAGTGTAGTGGAAATCATTGATACGGATACTGTGTGGGGCTGTCGGAGCTGCTGGGAAGCTGTGTGTATACAAGATATCGGCCATGCCCATTGACGGACATAGTCTGGTAATGTCTCCCTGACCCTTGGCGGGCAATTTCCAAATACTGTTCTTCATTTCTTCTATAATATCCCCAAGACTATTCTCTCCCAACCCGCTTCTTCTGCATCGTAACAACACTCCCACCAATAACAACTTGGCGGCGAATGGCAAAGTTGACAAGTACTGGGCCACAGGAGAGTTTACGGTTTCGCCGATGGCCTGGGAGATGTGCGACACGAGAACCCGGCACGGTGCATCACTGTTTTCTTTCGTGTGGTACTGTAAATATTGCTCTTCGGCAATATCCACGGCTCTCCGGCATATCGCCAAGGCACGACGGGCGTCACCACTGACACTGGCGACTTTTCTGGCGGCAAACCCAATTGCGTCAGCAGTTATCTCTACCTTCACTCGGTTCTGTTTCGACAACATATCTAGCCGGTGCTTGATAATGTCACCCAATTGATCAAATGTATACCCTTTGAACAGAATTCTTCTTAACCCCAATCTCGACGAGATCTTATTGGAGAGCACCCGTTCGGGTAAATCCATGGTGTTGGCCACTGCGATTACAATTAGCTTGGAATTCTTGTAGGTGGGCCAGTTGAAGAAATTGTAGATAACGGTTTGGTTTCTGCTGGCAATCTGGTCCAACTCGTCCATAAGGACAATCAAGGGTTTCCTGGCTGGATCATCTCGGGATAAGTACTCCTCCAAGAGCCTACAGGCATTATTGGGGTCAATGCGATCGCCACTGATCTTCTCCCAGAGCATGGTGTACGTGTAGTTGGGGGATAAGAGTTTCAACCCATTCACTTCCAAGTAGTCAAAGTCATCGATCTCGTTTCTATCTGCCAGTTCTTTCATTTGCTCCACCACCTGCCTGATAGTGGCCGTTTTCCCCATCCCCGGGACCCCACTAACGTAAACACAGCACCCCGTGCCTGCGGTGACGGCCGATTCCAAGTTCATATAAATCATGACAAATTCGTCTTCTCGGCCCGGCAACGACGTTAGTTTCTGCGACGTGTGTAGCCTGGCCTTGATCTCCCTGAATGCGTCGGATGTGGGATCAGTGAAGGTGCTGGTGCCGGTACTGGACTTGGACCGGGACCTGGACGTCTTTGTTGGCGATAGCAAGGCAGGCAAGTCCTGCCCTGGCCCCGTGTTGTTGTTGTTGATCATCCGTTGTCGGACTCTCGGGGATAACACTTGATTGTAGAGATCGTCGATTTGCTTATTGAACTTTCTTGGGCTCACGCTAGGAGACTGCGACTTGCGGGGTGTTCGTTTCACAGGGGATTTCCGGGGTGAGCTGGTGGATACTTTTCTCTTTTTCACGGGCAGACCATCATCGTCGCTGCACGAGCTTGCTTCGTCGTAAGAATCGTCGGCCAATTTCGAGGATGACCTTTGACTTTGTGGGTGGTCTTTGGGTGTTCTTGTGCGAGGCTTTCGTGCTGGAGTGGCAGGCTTTCGTGCTGGAGTGGTGGGCTTTCTTGGCGACCGAGACGTGGTTGACAATTCCTCGTCGTTTTCAAATACTTGAGCCGGTGTTTCGGCCTTGCTCAAACCACGCTTGTCTGTTCCTGGCGCTGCCAGCATCTGTTTCCGTCTGTACGCTGGCTTGACGGTTTGTGTTCGGATATAGTCCACAAGTCCATTGCGGTCATTGGCATACTTCTCGATGAGTTCTCTATAATCAAACTCGTCGCTGAAGTATTGGTCGTGGACATCATACCCTCTTCTAACCATAAACGTATCGGTCAAGTCGAGGTTCTCGCCAACTGCAGCAGAGTACTCCTTGCCAGAGATGATTTTCACTTTCCTGATCACATTGCTCAATAGAATATCTCTCACCTCAGGAGTGACGTAAATCTCACGTTCTTCCTGCGTGGCACCAGCAGGATGAGTTGTAACCACGCTAGTAAAGCAAAGGGCCACCACCACCAAAAAACGGTCAGTGCCCAACCTTATTTCCTTGATATAGACCACTTCTTTGCCGACAGTGGCTCCACCGGCAGACTTGGTGGCAACAAGAATGGTATCACCAGCAGAAATCTGTAAATTGTCTTCTGTGCGTCTAAGTATAAGTTCATTGGATTGATTCACCAGTGCTGATCTCCTACTACTACGTCGAATGGGAATTGGAGCATCCTGAGACTCCTGTAGTGCATCAGAAGCAAATAAATGCTGCCAACCTTTAAGGTCCTTCTGGGTATTGGCCATCACTTTTTTTTTCCTTTGCTATTGTTGCCTTCCCGTCCACTAAGTGGTTGTTGATTGTTTTTGCGTTGGGTGATGAAATTTGGACTTGGCTTTGGTGATCTTGCTCACTGGTTTTCCTGGTGATGGTGTGCGCGCTTTTTAAACTGGTTTACTTACCCCAGGATTGTTTTATTTGTATGAGTGATTTCATAGAACTTGGCACTTTCGCCTTTTTATGGATGTTAACCCATTCACCTTTTAATGGATGTTAACCCATTCACCTTTTAATGGATGTTAACCCATTCACACCTTTATAGATCTTCCCACTTCCACAACAAATTAAATTATAACATTAATATGACAAGCCTTAAAACTGAAAAATAAAGAAAAGAAATAAACTTATATAGATGCTAGATGATGGGTTTAATGGTACACACTTCTCATATCTAATCCTTGAATATGATGATTGGTTCACCAACATTTACGATTTCGTCAAGATTCAATTTCAAATCAAATACTTTCGATAACACAATCTTAAAGATTTTCTGCACGTTGATGGAGTGGCTGGTTGAGCAAAATATTACCGGTGCCTTCATAGCAGCACCAAACTTCTTTGCGTGCTGGGTGATTTCTACCTGGTCTACAAACGAGAGGTCGATAAATTGGTCGTATTTCGTCCCTACCAAAAATGGTATGGCTGTCTTGTTGAATCCACGCACTTGTCGGTACCACTCTTTGATCGAGTTTAGGGTGGACTTTCTGGTCAAGTCAAACATAAACAATATGGCCACGGCGTCGTTGGAGACGAGGGGTAGCATATTTATAAACTCCTTCTGTCCCCCCAAGTCCCATATGGAGAAGGTGATTGTGGTATTTCGGATAAGGATCTTCTTATCCATAAAATTGACTCCCAACGTCTGGATGTAATCCTCGTCAAACGACCCTTCTACATATTTGACCATCAACGACGTCTTTCCTATCTGCGAGTCTCCGATCAATCCTATTTTCAACGCGACTCTACACTTCATGTTAGTAAGATGTTGACATCAGCAAACGCATGTAGACAAGCAAGCAAGCAAGCCAAAAAAAAAAAACATACTGGTTATTCTGATCTTGGTGTTCTTCGGGGGTCTCCATAACTAGTCGTATTCTATGTATGCTTTCTCTACTCTGAGTGGGCAATATACTTCCAAGGTGGTATATTGCTGGCGCAGACCAGGTTTGTGTCCCGCCTACCCAAGTGCCTCCTTGGTTTGTTTACATTTTTGTCAATTGGGAACGACCTCCAGGAGTTTTGCGACATTGAATGTCGCGCGATATTCACCTGACGAGAAGAAAATACACTATTAGGTCTATATACCCTAGAGTATAGATTCTCCACGTGATAGACCTCTTCTTCCTGTATATTGGATTCAACTGCGGGAAAAAAAAAGGAATTGCCTTGAGTGGAGTTGGAGCAATTTTTTCTTCTGTACCTCATTGTCCATGCTTTAACGCGAAAAATACGCACTAACAAGCATCCGCACGTGACAGTTTTCTGTCACCCAAATTCCTTTTTTTTTCCCCCCATTTTGCCTGCTGTGCGCTTCCTGTCTTGTCACCTTCTCTGGTGGAAAGTTTTTGCAGTAAAGAAATTTTTCATTTTACAAAGTACGGAAGAAAAAAAAATTTTAATTTCTCCTTCTTTTATAGTACTGGCTCTTTGTAGAACTACACATTAATCATGGCTGTTGGTAAGAACAAGAGATTATCCAAGGGAAAGAAGGGTTTGAAGAAGAAGGTCGTCGACCCATTCACCAGAAAGGACTGGTTTGACATTAAAGCCCCAACCACTTTTGAAAACAGAAACGTTGGTAAGACCTTGATCAACAGATCTACTGGTTTGAAGAACGCTGCTGATGGTTTGAAGGGCCGTGTTTTCGAAGTCTGCTTGGCTGACTTGCAGGGTTCCGAAGACCACTCTTACAGAAAGATCAAATTGAGAGTTGACGAAGTCCAAGGTAAGAACTTGTTGACCAACTTCCACGGGTTAGATTTCACTTCTGACAAATTAAGATCTTTAGTTAGAAAATGGCAATCCTTAGTCGAAGCTAACGTTACCGTTAAGACTTCCGACGACTATGTTTTGAGAGTTTTCGCTATTGCTTTCACCAAGAGACAGGCCAACCAAATCAAGAAGACCACTTATGCTCAATCCTCCAAGTTGAGAGAAGTCAGAAAGAAGATGGTTGAAATTATCCAAAGAGAAGTTTCCAACTGCACTTTGGCTCAATTGACTTCCAAGTTGATTCCAGAAGTTATTGGTCGTGAAATTGAAAAGTCTACTCAATCTATTTTCCCATTGCAAAACGTCCACATCAGAAAGGTCAAGTTGTTGAAGCAACCAAAGTTCGACTTGGGTTCCTTGTTGGCCTTGCACGGTGAAGGTTCTACTGAAGAAAAGGGTAAGAAGGTTGCTGGTGGTTTCAAGGATGTTGTCTTAGAATCTGTTTAAGGGAGACTACCTTGTAAAATAACAAATACATTGGTTTCTTGATATAGTATTCTATTTAGTTTTCCGCGATGGCATTTGTAACATCATAATAAATATTAAACATGTAACGTAGCGTTGGGAAGTGTGGGGAGGGGGGGTTTACTGTAGTGGGTTATTTGGTGTGGTATTTGGTGTGATGTTGATAGAGAGAGTGGGGCACAGATAGGGAGTGTGTTACATGAATAGAAAGAGTATGTTAATACTAGAGAAAACTGTCTCATTACCAAAACCAACATGACATTCCTAAATAAAGATAACCGAGTAAACTAGCCTATTGGAGGTGATAAACAAAAAAAAACTCGCTCTCCATAAAAGTCCAAACATACTGTGGCATCTCTAAATCTGCACCTGGTGACCAAAGAGAATTTATCGCAAATCAGATGGTCTTCAAAACACCAAAGCTTAATCCAAACCAACAATATGTAGTATCGGCATCGACGCAACAAAGTTTAACTGGAATACTGTCAGTTCAGTGACTAGTGCAGACTTGCGGCCAAACTTGCGGCCAAACTTGCGGCCAAACTTCCAGCCGAACTTCCAGCCAAATCACTATGTTGTGCATTCTCCAATAATCAATACTATTTTAAGCAACATCCCCATGGTGCACCTGCTCTTAACTCCTTCCACCACCAACTTCCTTCTTCCCCTTTTCCTGGTAGAGTTACTTTTTTTTTTATAGCAAAATTTGCACCCAAAAAGTCACAAATAAATCCAACCACAGCTTCACTATACCCACAGACTTATAACCAAAAAAAAACTCATACAATACACTCGGAAACGAATCATACCCACTCCCAACAAACATAGCCACCCCATACACATCCCCAACCAAAGATTAACTGTCCCACAGCCAATACCCCCTCACCACCAACGTCTCCCTGGCCCTCAGCCCCCTCTCTACGGACCGCTAGCAACTTTTTTTATTTATTTATTTATTTTTGTACTACGGGATTATTTACAGGTTACGCCCTCCAACCACCATTGCCGATTGTTCACAATATGAGAATTTTAGGCTAACCAGCAAAACCCCCTCCTCGGTAAAGCAAACCTCCATTGCGTGTAGTAGGGAGCATAAAATAGAAGCAAACCCTGTCCCAACAACCATTATCCTTATAAGGAGACCAAGGACCAGGATTATTTTATAACAAACCTAATCTGGTCAATTTGTAGATAACCATGAGTGAGGTAAGTAGTCGTTGATAAAAACGGAGTGGGGGTGGTAATGCACTGCCACCGTGTATTTTACTGGTTTGGTGATATATGGCTTTTGCATTTGTGTACTGAACGCCATGTTGTTCATGTTACGTTCTCAGTGACAATTGGTGGTGCAGCAGACTAGCAATTGTCAACGAGTTCGGAGGAGAAGTAATCATTTATAATTACCACTTGTAGTCACTACTTTTTGTTGGTGTATTCTAGATGCTATACACTCCACCAATAACCAATAACCATGAAGCTATCCTTCAAAACATCCAGACGAAACAGTAGAAATGGACAAATACTAACCAAACAAAAAAAGCGACCAATTGAGTCTCCCTCTAACTCCAGAGGAACCCCACAATCATCCCTGCCATTGGGTTTACAAGAACCAGCTACCTTGCAGGCATCAGACACTTCTGAAAGGAAGGATGATGTTCCACTGGCAGAAACTCCCAAAAAAGTCCATATTCGTGACCAAGCTACGTTCTCATGGAGAAATGTCGCCGCTTGGGCCATCTCCACAGATACTTCGGATAAACGAGAACTCTTGCAAACGTCAAAGAAAGTTGAAAGTTATATTCTCGATCACTTCTACGCCGACTGGTTCTGGAACTGTTCGCTTGTTATAGGCACGTGTTTCTTTTCCTGGTTAGTTGCTCGTCTTGGCGGTGGCATTCTCTCTCTTGTGCTAGTATTGCTATTTGCCAGTTCGGTGTACCGAACCGAGTTCAGGAGATTCAACCGAGACGTGCGTGACGATATGTCGCGGGTTGCTGCCATTACGCGGATCTCCAAAGAACCCGAAACCATGGAATGGTTAAATGCGTTCTTGGACAAGTTCTGGGTGATTTATATGCCGGCAATGTCGGAAATGATCATCTTTCAGGCCAATCAGATCTTGAAGGACCAGGCCCCTGGGTTTGGGATTGACGCTTTATCGGTTGAGGAGTTTACTTTGGGTTCCAAGGCTCCCCGAGTCAATTCGGTGAAGTCATATACCCGTCGTGACACCGATATTATCGAAATGGACTGGTCCTTCTCATTTGCCCCCAATGATACCGACGATATGACCAAGAACGAAATCAAGCGTAAAATCGACCCTAAAGTCGCCCTTGGTGTCACCATCGGCAAAGCGTTCGTATCCAAGACGTTACCGATCCTCGTCGAGGACATGTCGTTCCTCGGGAGGATGAAGGTGAAGTTTAGGTTATCACCAAACTTCCCTCATATCAAAATGGTATCGGCACAGTTCTTAGAAGCCCCCACCATTGATTACAAGCTTAAACCCGTCGGTGGGGATACGTTTGGTCTAGACATTATGTCGTTGATCCCGGGATTATCCAAATTTGTCAATGGGATTATTCACATGGTTTTACGGCCAATGTTTTATGCACCCAATTGGTTTGATGTAGACGTTGAGCAGATCTTGGCTGGGTGGCAGACCGATGCCATTGGCGTGGTGGCGGTGAATATCCGCCGCGCTACCCGGTTGAAAATTGCTGGTGCCAATGACGCCACTACCGTTAACCCTTACGTACAAGTGAAAATCGCCAACAACGCGGCATTTGAAGTCCGGTCCAAGATCAAGAAGCTGGTTAGTGACCCCGTGTATATGGAAACCAAGTATTTCCTTGTTAACCAACTTGAAAACAATTTCTTAACCTTTAATGTGTACAATTGCATCAAGGACAAGGCTGAGGATGAGATGATTGGTAGCTGTGATTTCCCACTCGCTGAATTCCTTCAGGAAGAGTACCATCAGGGAATAACTAAGAATCTTAACCAGGCCGGTAAGGTTATGGGCAAGTTGGAGCTTGACTTGAAGTACTTCCCTACACTCCAGCCCATAGTCTTGGAGGATGGTACTAAGGAAACCGTAACTGACTCCGAGGTGGGTATATTAAAGCTCACTCTTCACGAGGGTCGTGACTTGGATAACTCTCACTCGGTGATTGGAATCTTGAATCCGTATGCCGAACTATTCATTAACCACGAACAGGTGCTCCAGGGACGGAGACTCCGGCAAACAAACGAACCGCATTGGGACGAAATGATCGAAAAGATCATTACCCAGCAATCGGAAACCGAGGTTCAGGTGTTGGTGAAGGACTCTGTTGATAATAGTATTGTGGCCAATTTGCAGGTTAACCTTCAGGATATTTTGTTTGAGAGTTCGAGAGGCCAGCACTGGTTCAACTGTACGCCACCACCGCACTCATCAGTGATCCCCAAGGTCAGACTTTCAGCGACATGGAAACCGCTTGCACTTGACGAGAATTCAGGAGTGAAGACGCACGTTAATGCACCAATTGGGGGCATGAGACTCCATATCCACCGGGCTACGGCATTGAAGAACTTGGAGTCCGTGGGGTTGGTTGATCCTTATGTTCGGGTGCTTCTTAATGGGAAACTCCGGGCCCAGACCGTCACTATTGAAGAGACGGTAGATCCCGAATGGAACGAGGTTTACTACTTGCCGGTGGCCAACGAACACCAGCATTACTTGCTTGAGATTATGGATGCAGAGCCAGAAGGTAAGGATCGGTCATTGGGGACTGCAGCAGTACATATACGCGACTTTTTGAAGAAAGGCGATGACGGTAACTGGCTTGCGTATGATTGTGCAAATGAGATTATAGAGCAGCCGGTGCTATTCAATACTGAGCCCACCGGCACTATCTTCTTTTCGGTGTCCTTCTTCCCTACTCTACCCGTGTACACCTTGTCCCAGTTGAACGACAAGGAGACGTATTTGAAACTGATCCAGGACGAGAAGAACAAGGAGCTCAAGCGGTTAAGAGAAGAGGAGGAACGCTATGAGGCCAACCCCGACGAGTTTGAGTGGATTGAAGTCACCAATGATGACGATGACGTTAAGGAGCCTCCAACGCAGATCGAAATGACAGTGGATGAGTCTATCAAGTATCCTTCGGGTATTATGGTTGTGCATTTATTAGCAGGTAAGTTTGATAAGCCGGATGTATTTGTTCATACCGTGTTTGATGACCATGCCGAGCCCTCTGGTATATCTCCACGTGCTTCAGGAAGGAGACTAGCTGTCGTCACCACTGGAGAAGCATTTGTTCGTGATTTACAATACTCCAAAGTGACCTTTGCCGTGGCTAAAGTGGCCCAGGTGAGCAAGAAGTCGCAAATCATCACCGATAAGACGTTTGACACTTTTGAAATATATATGAAGTCGTTCCGGAAGCCGGTGAAGTTGAGTCTTGGTGGAGCCAATGAGATTGAGGTGCTCTTTGAGTACTTTCCTTCGCCTGCCAAGTTGGCTCCATTGGATACCATTCTTGATGTTGGTCATATCAAGTTGGAGATTGTCGGTGCGCTGGGATTGAAGTCGGTGGACTCCAATGGTAAGTCTGATCCGTTGTGTGTGGTTGAATTAGACGGAGTGGAAATAAAGAAGACCGACAAGCAGAGGAAGACGCTTGATCCTTCGTGGAACGAAAGCTGTAACTTCTCCATGTCATCTAGATCCAGACAGAAGCTTACCGTTAGTGTTTATGACTGGGATTATACGCATGATGACGAGTTGCTTGGTGTTGGTAGAGTTAACCTTTCGCCTATTGAAGCGAACCGTCCTCAGGATGTGCAAGTTCAATTGAATACCCAGGGGGTGGTGAACTTGAGGGCTACGTTTACGCCCGAGTATATCAGACCACCGTTAATCGAAAAGAGTATAGTGTTGCTGACGTTAGACATTGAAGCTTTGGCAGAGGACCCCACACAGAAGGCGACCAAGCTCGGTAAGACTGTTGGCGGTGGTGTAGGTACTGTAGCTGGTGCGGCAGTTGGTGGAGTGAGTAAAGCTACCGGCACTGTTGGATCCGGGGTGAAGAAGACCACTAGCTTCATTAAAGGGTTGAAGAAGTCGCGCAGGAATGGATCTAGCGGTGATGCTGACAACCAGTCGTTAATGACGCAATCGGAGAGCCAGGGATCCCAAAATGGGAAGCCTGTGGGTGAAGGGGCTCGAGATGGAACTGTTGTCGCAGATGGAAGTGCCACTGGGAATGTAGATGGACCTAGGAGTGGGCAAACCACCCCACCAAATCCGATTTCCAACAACAGCTCCAGTCCAACCAACAAATCAGGCAGCGATAGCCACATTTCTCCTGGCCTGGGAGGTCTCCGCTCTGCTCCTCGGGAGAGTATTTCGCCGCTACCACCAAGACCCAGCTTCAGCAAGAGCCACTTCCGTAATGTCAGCAACGACGCCATTTCCATGACGTCGAGTATCAACACACCGGATGCCGTACCTGGGAGATTGACCATTATCAGCATAGATGGCTTCCCATCCTATGAGCACCCGTTGTTGATCAAGACCACCTTGAAGGCACCATCAAAGACAAAGACCTTGCTAAAGACTAAATCGGCCAAGATCGACAGAGACTCCAACACGTACAGATGGACGGAAAGCGTGTCTTTCCGGTCTCCTCCAGCGGGAGAGTTACATTTCAGCGTGCTTGAGCACCATACGTTTGGCAAAGACGTGTCGCTTGGCAATGCCAGCATTTTGTTGGCGGATTACTCCAATGTTAGCGATGACGTGAGGGTAAAAATCAACGGCGGTGAGTTGCTCCTCAATGTGAAATACTTGATGGGCTGATTGGTTCTACGGTGTTTTTATTACTTGTGTGTGTGTGTGTGTGGGTGTGTTTGTTTTTGATATTTTGTATAAGTATAAATAGTATATAAGTTATCCAGCCGCAATATAGTGTTTTGTGGGTGCAAAATCGACTGCTTTTCTTTTGTTTGATTCTGTTTTTGGTAGCTGCTGCAAGTGTAGTTAGAGAGGATGGCCAGTTTGACAATAACCACAGTCCGTAACCTCGTCCTGAAGCCAGCTGAACCGAGATGTGTTCCTATACCCCATCTCCTTCTCCCATGCAATTCTCAGCAATTGTCTCCCCAGAACGACATTTCCACATCATCGTCAGCTCTGTCTATAAAGAATGCCCCCACCCCCTCCCGCCGCCAACTTGTTGCAGCCAGATACTCTTTCCCTAGATCATCCACACATCACACACGTGCTTTGTGACTGCTTTTTTCCATCCACGTGACCTATTCTGCCCTGCACAGAAACCCAAACTGGTATGTGCACTACCAAAAACTGCTAACAAATTTTCCGAGAAATTTTTTTTTTCTCCGGCCTTCGTGCTCGCAGTGCCCTTTGCCAGCGTTTACTGTGTGCGTGCAACTCCAGTCTACTGGGACACTCACACTGTAGAGTCACTTCCACACAGTCTGTCTCTTGGAAGAGAAGGCAAAAAAAAAAAAATTACTTAGAAAAATCTTTTTCAAAGTTTTCACAACCTTTTGTTGCTTATACTACCCAATACTAACTAAAGAACAAAATGAGTCAAGTTGTATGTTTAGCTGAATGGTTTTATGATTAGGGGGATAGGATGAACGATGTAGTGGATGTGGAAAGACTAGTTACGAGAATATGGGGGAGTTAAAAACGTGTCAGATGTAGAGGTTAAATGGATGGAGCGTATTAGTACAGTATACTCACTTGGGATCAGCGAATATGTGAAGTTTTGACTTTCATGTATTATACCTGAGGATCCATATCTTTCAGAGTAAGACATCCACACAACCAGGTTAAACTGGCGACTTTTTTTTATTATCCCGTCGAAGCTGATGGAGTATTAGCGGAGTTTGGTGTTTGTCTGCCCCCTCCCCCCCCTCATTACCAATATAACCGGTCGAGCTATTATGTTCTCGTGTGGTTACTAGATCCAATCTATCCACATAGGAAAGAAAAATTTCCCATTGTCTTGTTATCCTCCCCTTCCCCCTCTCTGGTGTCCAGTTCATTGTACTAACATTCTCTTTTTTTAGGCTCCAAAGTGGTACCAATCGGAAGACGTTCCAGTCCCAAAGCAGACCAGAAAGACTGCTCGTCCACAAAAATTACGTGCCTCTTTAGTCCCAGGTACCGTTTTAATTTTGTTGGCTGGTAGATTCAGAGGTAAGAGAGTTGTCTACTTGAAGAACTTGGAAGACAACACTTTGTTGGTTTCCGGTCCATTCAAGGTCAACGGTGTTCCATTAAGAAGAGTTAACGCTCGTTACGTCATTGCCACCTCCACCAGAGTCAATGTTGAAGGTGTTGATGTCTCCAAATTCAACGTTGAATACTTTGCCAGAGAAAAGCTCACTAGAGCCGCCAAGAAGTCTGAAGCTGACTTGTTCAACGAAGCCCCAGCCAAGAAGGAAATCAAGGCTGAAAGAGTTGCGGACCAAAAGTCCGTTGACGCTGCTTTGTTGGCTGAAATCAAGAAGACCCCATTATTAAAGCAATACTTATCCGCTTCTTTCTCGTTGAAGAGCGGTGACAAACCACACTTGTTGAAGTTCTAAGTGTAGAGGAGCGTGCGACTTTGCCCTTTGTTTTTCTGCTGAAACAAAATCGTAAAGAAAAGACTGGTGATAGTTTGGTGAGCTTTTATCGAGAAGGAGAAGAAGTTCTAACTGTTCTGGTCAAGACCCTTGTTTAATTTATATTGTTAGTTTCAGAGAAATCTCACTCTCTTTACCTTGGAAGTTTTATTGGTGTAACACAACATTCTCTTTTGTATATTTAATACAGTTATTAAAAAAACGGTAACAATAATGGCGCCATATCTGTAAGGACCAAACAACCGAAACGTGTTTCTTTGTGGTTTGAAATAGTGCCAGTACGAAGCTCATCGCATGGTTATAATGGAAAGAAAAAAAAAATTGGGTCAGGTACATTTTTCCACTTATTTCCTTTCTTTTCCTTTGTGGAACTATCAAGTAACATTAACTATGTCTGGATTACCATTGCTCCCTATCTCTACTTATAACTTGGCATTGAAGCCATTCAGTCCCCTGCCTGCTATCGAAGACGATTTTCCCGTCACGATTAGAATTACTTTGGCTGCGGTTGATCCAGAAGCTGTTGATGACAAGGATGAGCCAGCCACGTTGAGGTTGTTGAAGAAGAAGAATCCGTTCATTGAAGATTTTGCTGATGACGAAGCTGAGGAGGGTGATGAGGAGGATGAGGAGGATGAGGAGGATGAGTTGGATGAGGAGGAAAAGGAAGATGGGGAAAAGGAAGATAGGGGAGATGATGATGAGGAGGATGAGGATGAGGATGATGAAGAAGTTGAAGAATTCGTTATTTGTACTTTATCTCCAAAAGTCCAGTTCCAACAAACTATCGATCTCACAATTACTCCTGATGAAGACGTCTACTTTGTTGTTACTGGTTCTTACCCAATCCACTTAACTGGTAATTACGTAGAACATCCAGCAGACGACGATTCTGAAGACGAGGATTTTTACGGTGATGACTATGAAGACGATGATGACATGGTTTACGGCTATGAACATGGCGATGACCTCGACGACTCTGAAGAAGAAGAAGCCAGAATCGAGGAAATCGAGGAGGAGGAGGAACAAGAGGAAGTCAAGGAGAAATCCAAAAAGAGAACTGCTGAAGAAGCCGACTCAAAGAAATCGAAAAAGGCCAAAAAAGAGGAAAAGAAGTCGGTCAAGTTCTCCAAAGAATTAGAACAAGGTCCTACTGGTTCCGATGCTAAAAAGGAGTCCAAGAAGGAGTCCAAGAAGGAATCCAAGAAGGAGTCCAAGGAATCCAAGGAGTCGCAAGATGACAAAAAGAAGTACCCCACCAAAACTTTGTTGGGTGGAGTGGTTACTGAAGACAGGAAAGTAGGTACTGGTCCGGTTGCTAAGAACGGTAACAAGGTTGGTATTAGATATATTGGTAAATTGAAGAATGGTAAGGTGTTCGACAAGAACACCTCGGGTAAGCCATTTGTGTTTGGATTGGGGAAAGGTGAATGCATCAAGGGGTTTGATTTAGGTGTTGCAGGTATGGCTGTGGGTGGTGAGAGAAGAGTGGTTATCCCAGCCAAGATGGGCTATGGATCCCAAGCACTTCCAGGTATTCCTGCCAACTCCGAATTGACGTTTGACATTAAGTTGGTTTCGTTGAAGTAAGCCGAAAGGTGTGTGTAGTGTTTGTTATTTAGTGTTCCAGAAAGAATAATTTAAAAGACTAGACAGGTGGAGAGGTGTGTACGGGGTGGGGAGAAGGATGACTGATTAAACGGCTATAAGAAGACACTAGTAGAGATATGGAGAAACATTATAGACCAGAGTGCCCTGCGATGAGTATAACCGGAGATCCTTTTATACAAGAGAATAATGTGTACTTCTCAATATACGGGATATTACCCATCTGGACGGCACCGATAGCACCGATGCCACTGCCAAGGTGTGTCCCCCCTCTTTATCTAACTCGATACACTCTTGTCACAGCAATACAAACATCCACAACCGTGGGCTATTATTATATGTTGGTCATGTGACTGGTTCCACACAATTTGCCAATGTGGACTGATTGTTACTCTTCCCCCGCCCATTATCACCAGAGAAGTAGAAGACAAAATGCAGAAGGTGGCGGGGTACTGCGCCTTGTTGTCAGTCTCGATAAATGGAATGGATCAATTATAAAACGGTTTATATTCATTATGAATTGTTTTCCATAGTGAAGAGCAATAGAAAAATGGGTAAATAATTTGCAGTAATTTGTATCAGTTATAGTACCAGTTTACAATTCATAGCACCAGTTTACAATTCATAAAAATAACCTCCTTGATTCCACAAGTGACATCATACTCTGTTGTATACCCTATTCCACATTAACCTAATCAAAAAACTTGAACTACACAGTAAACACCCATTATTTGTTCCACAGTTAGTTAGGCTGGGGAGCTACTCAATTTGTAATTCCATTGCAAACTTTTCCATCAACCCGTCTATTGTAACCTGGTAATCTTATGCATTGTAGACTATTTCACCAATATGTATCCATCTCTCCCTCTCCCTCTCACTCTTTGTAACTCGCTATCTCCTACTTCAATACACCCTTCACCACTACCAATTCCCAAAACTAAGCGAGAAACGTAACCACAAGACGCGGGAACGACGAAACCGAAAACAGAAAAAAACAATACGACGAGCCATACCAACAAAATATTCCAGTAAGTGAATTTTTTTTTTCCACAGCCACCACCTCCACTAGGACGCTTTCTTGGCTAGTTATTAATAAGGTTGATATTATCATTGTTGTTACAGTTGTGTTCGTCACTGTATTAGTACTGCATTCTCTCCACCTCTCTTCTTTTGCCTCCCTCCCCCCATTTCTTCGTGTTTAACAGAAGAACAGAGAAGAATCATGCTTAGTTTAATTACTCAAGCTACTGGAGCAATTGCTAAGACGGCAGCCCACCGTCCAATTCATTTTATAATTATCCCCGCCCTCTTGGCCTCTATTGCTTACTTATCTATAGTTGACGAATATATCTCTGTACAGCCACAGGGTGATGCTATACAAGGTGCAAGTTACTACTATTCTTCTTCTGCTGATGATGGTTGGAGACAGATTGATGATATTGCAAAATACCCCGATACTGATCAGATTTCAGTTATTCCCTTACAATTCAAGCAAATTAGCAACCACGATATCCCCGACATCGACAACACGGTATTGGGATCGCTGGAGAATGAACGTATATTGATTACCCCCAGCACTGACTTGGAAATGTCGTTGCTAGCACTTGAAAAGGTTGCATCTCCATCAGGAAATGCTTCCTGGAAGGTGAGACGAGACATCACCTATTTCCACTACTTGAAGCTGGTTTTTTATGCGGTGACTGATGCTATACAGAAGGCCGACAATTTTGATGTGGTTTTGGTGGTTGTTGCTTACATAGCCATGATATATACACTCGTGAAGGTGTTTATTGATATGAGGCAGTTTGGGTCCAAGTTTTGGTTGGCGTTTTCCACGTTAACGTCGTCGATCTTTGCGTTTCTCTTTGCGTTGTTCACGTCCACCAAACTCCTCGATGCCAAGGTGTCGTTGTTGAGTCTTGCTGAAGGAATTCCGTTCTTGGTGGCTATTATCGGGTTCAAACATAAGATTTCTATTGCTGGGTCTGTGGTGAGGTCGTCTTCAGCATCTTCGGAAGAGGATGTACCCCATCTCGTTGCTAAGGCGGTATCGTCGCACGCATTGAGTGTATTGAGAGATCACGTTGTTGTTATTGGTGCTTTGGTGTCGTGTGCTGCCTATGCGGTTCACCTCACCCGGTTACGCAACTTTTGTATCCTCGCCAGTTTAATCCTTAGCTACGACTTGGTGTTGGTGTACACACTCTTTCCAGCCATCTTGAGCTTGAAAGTGGAGATTAACCGTGCCCGTCGGACTGATTTGGTGAAGGAAGCGTTGGAAGAGGAAGGAATCTCGCATTTACTCGCCACCAGAGTCGCTGAGCAGTCATCCAACATCGAACACCCCAACGCTGAACCCACGGTGTTTTTTGATGCGTCTTCGGTGCTTTCAGCCAAGGTTGGTTTGAGTGTGGCTGTAGTGGCATTCCATTTGTTTTGGTTGGGAAGTTCATGGTTGTATTCTGACGAAGGGTCGGTGTTTTCATTGGATGTTCCCCAAACCAGGCCGAGCTTGAGCCAAGAATTGGTGCAGCATATCGTGGTTGGTCCCAATGGGACGGTTCTCACTGTTTTACCCACCAGGTTCTATATTCCATATGGATTTATGGCCAAGTTTGAAGACGTGGTTGTATTTGCATGGGACAAGTTTAACCATGCTATCCGGGACTCATTGATTTCCAAGTTCTTGATGTTTGGGTTTGCGGTGTCGATTGTGATTAACATTTACTTTGTCAACATTTCCCGGTCGCACGTGTCCACCACGAACAAGTTGATTGAAATGAGTGGGAAACACGTCGAGAAGGTGAATAGTATGGTGGCAGCCAAGGAAACCCAAGCAAATGGCAAACATGATGTACCTGTAGACAGGAAAACAGACGTGTCTATGGTTGAGAAAGATGGTAGTGCGGACGAAAATGAAGATTCCCCGCTTGAGATTCGTGCTGGAGCTCCTCAGCGTGGTTTGGATCACTGTGTGCAGCTCCTTAAAGAAGGACAAGTGAAGACATTGCTGGATGACGAAGTGGCGTCCCTTGTGGTGCACGGAAAGCTCCCATTATATGCTCTAGAAAAACAGCTAGGAGACAATACTCGTGCTGTGGTTGTTCGTCGTAAGTCCATGGCCAAGATTGCCGATGCTCCAGTATTGGACACCAACAGATTGCCGTATGCCAGGTATGACTATGACCGGGTGTTTGGTGCTTGTTGTGAGAATGTTATTGGATATATGCCGTTACCTGTGGGTATTGCTGGTCCACTTATTATTGATGGTAAGCCGTACTATATCCCCATGGCTACAACTGAAGGGTGTCTAGTAGCCAGTGCTGCCAGAGGATGCAAAGCTATTAATGCTGGTGGTGGGGTCCAAACGGTGCTCACCAAAGACGGGATGACGCGTGGTCCATGTGTGAGGTTCCCTACGCTTGCCAGAGCAGGCCAGGCTAAGTTGTGGATTGATTCTGAAGAAGGGCAGCGGACTGTGAAGAAGGCATTCAACTCCACGTCTAGATTTGCCCGTTTGCAGCACATACAGACTGCCTTAGCCGGAACGTTACTATTCATTAGATTCAGAACCACCACCGGTGATGCCATGGGGATGAATATGATATCTAAGGGGGTAGAATACTCGTTGAAGTATATGGTTGAGCAGTGTGGGTTTGACGATATGGAGGTGATTTCTGTTTCCGGTAACTACTGTACCGATAAGAAACCGGCAGCCATTAACTGGTTGGAAGGTAGAGGTAAGTCTATTGTTGCTGAGGCCCGGGTGCCCAGAGATATCGTGGAAAAGGTGCTCAAGTCTGATGTTGATGCTCTTGTTGAGTTGAACATTTCCAAGAACTTGGTTGGTTCTGCTATGGCTGGTGCTATTGGTGGTTTCAATGCCCATGCTGCCAATTTGGTCACCGCGGTGTACTTGGCGTGTGGTCAGGATCCCGCACAAAACGTTGAATCCTCCAACTGTATCACGTTGATGAACAAGGACCTTAACACCGGAGACTTGATTATCTCGGTATCCATGCCTTCGATCGAGGTTGGTACTATTGGTGGGGGCACTATATTAGAGCCCCAGGGAGCGATGTTGGAGATGTTGGGGGTCAGAGGTCCCCATCCCACAAACCCCGGTGAGAATGCCCGGCAGTTGGCTAAGATTGTTGCTAGTTTAGTGTTGTCGGGAGAGTTGTCGTTGTGTTCGGCCTTGGCCGCCGGCCATTTAGTGCAGAGTCACATGCAGCATAATAGAAAGGCGCCAGCTCCAGCTGGTGGAGCCGCTGAGCAACTACAAACCAACGGGACCAAAAAGGAAGCGGTAAGCCAACCGCAGCGAGTATGTTTCTCTCATTAGAGTAGGACAAACAAATAGCTCAGATTTATGTGTAGAGAAGAGTGCAAGCGAATCAACAGTACAGATTTATGTGTAGAGAAGAGGTTTCCCGTTGGGGGTTCATCAGACATAATCAACTCTTGCATGGTTATGGTTTCCTGATGAACTTTTTGTATTCAAAGGGGACATAGCACGTCCACAAGATATTCCCAGAGCAATAGCCTGAAAATAGCACGTCCACAAGCTATTACCCATTGCAATGAATGTAGCACAAACCCCATTTCCAACATTATACACCTAACATTCACATCTGGTTATACCAATTGACTCTGTTCCCTTGACTCTGTTTGCACGTGAGGATAGTCATGTGACCATTCTTTTTTTTCTTTTTTTTTTTTTCTTCAGTCTTTCCCTCATACAAAGTGAGTCAGAGTCCATGGTGATACTAGCAAAAGCCTCTAGATTTTGTATCTGAGTCATCAATATTACAGTGTAAAGAGTATAGTATCCCCCGTTTAGTGAGCAGTTACTGGTTCTAATAAGTCGTGACAGCAAGTACATTTAAAAAAAAAGAATATAAAACCATAAACCGCAAAAAACCCCCACGATCACTTTGACAAAAAACGATGCCCAGTCAAGAGATTGGCAAGCCCATCCCGGATATACCCCATGCGGTATCAGTGACTTTGCCCACATGGGAAGCTACAGTCGGATATGAAGAAGGCGAGGAGTGGGTAGTGAGTAAGATGAACTCCGGGTATCCTCGGTTCTTTATCCACCCCATTATCCAGGACCTTTGTAAGCGTTTAGAACACAAATATGGTAGAGATGGCGAGAGGTGTATGGTGTACCCGTCATATAAGGTTGCGAAACGGTGTCGAGAATTCATCAGAAGCCACACCACCAAGGAAAAGGTGAGTATAAGAGTATTGCAGTTGACGACGCCGCCTCCTCGACTGGAGGAGGAGAAATCGATGATTATCGAAGCTGCTATAGGGGTAGTATTTTTCCCCAGTGGTGAGTTCCCATTGGCGAAGAATTACTGGCAGCATTCGGGAGAAGGTGTCAGTTCACGCATGGCCGAGTATCTTGTTAGGGAACTCTTTGAGAAGGACCGTAGTTCTCCCAATGCCAGGTTAGGTGGGAACTTGAAACTGGAACTACAGTCACAAAGAATACAACTGAGGTCTCCATCCATCACTGCTTCGCGTGGTTCCAGTAATGGGTTTTTGAACGGCGCTTCTTCTGAGCAGCAGGAGTTGGATAAGGAGTTTAATACGTTTATTGAGCAGAAGTATGGTCGAGTTTTGGATTTGAAGTTTGTCGATGGTGCCAAAAAGGCGTTACGCAGAAGAATTTGCGGGAAGGTTGATAAGTCCAAGAACCAGATTGAAGAAATGGAAAAGGCACGTCGAGGCAAGTACTTGAGTGAAACTGACGTGTACTTATTCCCATCAGGCATGGCGTCGATCTTTTTTGCCCATCACGCTTTACTTACTAGTGGTATGGTGCAGACCAAGAAATCAGTGTGTTTTGGGTTTCCTTATGTGGACACATTGAATATCCTCAAGAAGTTTGGTCCTGGAGTTCATTTCTTGGGTTTGGGTGATGATAAATCGCTTGACGAGCTTGAACAAGCTCTTGAATCAAACACTATTGACATCATGGCGCTTTTTTGCGAGTGTCCGTCCAATCCGTTGTTGAAAACCCCCAATTTGAAGCGCATTAGACAGTTGGCAGATAAGTACAAGTTTGTGGTGGTGGTTGATGAAACGGTGGGGAATTTCTTAAACATCAAGGTGTTGCCATATGCAGATATAGTGTGTTCTTCTTTGACAAAAGTGTTTTCCGGGGACTCCAATGTGTTGGCAGGATCTTTGGTATTGAACCCTCGTTCGTCCTACTACCGGGAAATGAAGGAGTTCTTTAACCACGAATACGAAGACTTGTTCTGGGCCGAGGATGCATTATGGTTGGAGAGAAACTCTCGTGATTTTGCCCACCGAGTGGAAAAGATTGACCATACTGCTGCGAGAGTGGTTGAGTTGTTGGATAGCAGTCCGTTGATTTCTCAAGTGTACTACCCATCACTCAGTTCGTCGAAGCAGTACTACGACGACATCAAAAACGCCAATGGTGGGTACGGCGGATTGATGTCGTTCTTATTCCATGAACCTGAGCACGCAGTGAAGTTCTTCAATGCAGTTAATTTGCACAAGGGTCCCAGCTTGGGTACTAATTTCACGTTGGCGTGTCCGTATGCTATTCTTGCCCATTACCAGGAATTGGAGGAAATTGCACAATGGGAGGTTGATCGTAATTTGATTAGAATTAGCATTGGGTTGGAGGACCCGGACGAGTTGTTGGAGGTGTTGCAGAAGAGTTTGGATGTGTGTTGATCATTCATATAATGCGTATATAAATATATATGTTACTATACACTGATGTGGTTTCACTAGTGTGAATCATGGCTTTTTCATTTATAACATATACGTAGGGCAGGTGTTGGGAGGTGCATACATAGTGGGTATGGGTTAACCCATAACAGGTCCGGGATACTTAATTCTTAACAGGTCCAGGATACTTAATTCTTAACAGGTCCAGGATACTTAATTCTTAACAGGTCCAGGATACTTAATTCCTAACAGCTCCTGGGTACTTCATATGCTGGCACGGTGCAGGTGGGTCACCAGTCAATGGCTCATGGTGCACCTCTCCCACAGTCCAATACCGGTCGTGATCAGCAAAGAACTTCTGCCACGCCTGTATTTCTTTCTGAACTTCCTTCTCGTCCAATTCTCTTAAATCATACGTGAACTCACCTGGGTTACCAAAGCATCCTGTAACGTATACTCGTGCAGCATCTTTCCCACTCAAGCCGTGGTATGAACCTCCCGGACCGTAAACTTCTGGTGAGCCGGAGACATCATACAACGTACCATTAATGGCCAAGTAGATAGGTAACCTGGGGTCCGAGCCATCGTATGCCGATAGTTCTTGTACAGTCAAGTTGACGTAATTGTTGGTGACACGGTGCTTGATGTACCGAGGATTAATCCATTTTCCGGTGTATCCCCAAGTTGTTGTTGACGTAAACCACCACGAGGCAAGTGCGTTGAGAACAAGAAGGCCCGAAAGTAGCTGCAAGATGTCCACCACTCGGAACGCAGTGCGATGATGTGATTGATTCTTTGATGTGACCATAGAACTCAGACAAAGACCACTATTGACTGTTAGCTAGTTGTTGACTGGGAGGGAAATCTTTTGTTCCAGTTTCTTTAAACTGCAGGTATACACGAAGTTGGTGCCCACACCGACAGAGTTGTTGTGTTGCAGTGCGACATGGGGGTTGGTGGGACATTTGCAGTCTTTTTATTTATGGGGGTGTATAACTAGATTGGTTATGGTTTTTCAGAGCCGGTATGTACATGAGTTAACTACGTTATAATTAATTTCGTATAATTAACTACACAATAATTAATCTCCCTATAGTTAATCTAGACTATAAGTAATCTAGACTATAAGTTATCTACACAATAAGTTAACTACACAATAACTAATCATCCCTACAACCCCCCCACCAATCAATCAATCTCACCCATGCATGAAAAACACCTCGTCATTCAACTGTGTCGTATTGGCATTGTTATTACTAAAGTTCAACCGATCCGTGTCTGTGCTCAACAAATCCGCCCAGAACTCATCGTTCAATGTCATATAGCTCGACTCCAAATGATCAGGATGCGCCAAGTTAGCACTAAATCTAGAAGTTGGATTGACACTCATATTCACACTGGTGATTGCCGGGTTATTCAATCCTCCCACTGATGACATTGATGGAAGTCTAAATAAATCCTGGGATGGGTTTCTTGCCTGTAGTGCCAGAGCAGCATTTACTGGCATAGAAAAATTGGGCATTTGAAATTGTGTACCAGTGAACCCCGAAACACCACCATTATTATTTGGTGATGTTTTGGTATCAAATGGAACCAGAGGCGGTGATACTTTTGTTTGGGAAAAAGTGTTACCACTTGGGTCAGGCTCGCTAGTGTACTGGGGTTGATTGTTCTGGTGCTGGTGCTGCTGGTGCTGCTGTTGTTGCTGCGAAAAACGAGCATACAGTTGTTGTTGCTGATGGGACTGGACCGATGATTTAGCTGGTTGGACAGATGATTTAGCTGGTTGAGATTGTAGAGTTTCGTGGACAATGGGGGATCCCACATACATAGGACTATTCTCAGCCGAAGCAAACAACGGGGTAATAACCTCCTTATGTGGTTCTCTGGTCTCAGAGTTAGATCGGCCAGGCATAACTCGCTTACCCTTACCGTCACGTCTAACACTAGCAGCATAAGACAATATATCTAGGGGAACACTTGATCCAATACGCTCAGCATCATCAGACATAAGCGACATTCTATTGGCTCGAGTGTGCAGCTGGGCCACATGGACTATCTTCTCAATCTCACTGGCTTCCTTCTGGTGGGTCTTGAAGTTCTGGGGTGTCTCTCCGTCATTCTTACGTAAGAGATCCTGTACTTGGGTGGCATAGGTCTGGATGAACAACTGTAAAACCAATCTTGTTTTCTTAAGGAAATGGTTGGTGGGATGCTGGATGTTGGCTTGCTCCACAAGTTTGCTGGTTCTTTGTATGGCAGTCACCGCGTGACGGGGCACCAAATCCTTCTCGATCAAGGATGGTAACGATAGTATTAAGTATCGTAACCGCAATAACATACCTGCAGTGTATACGATACGACACCCGTAGAACAACGGGATGGATGCCACTTGTTCCGAAGTTAAGTGGTTAAACTCATCCAACGAGTTCAAACACGCGTTGGTGCAATTGGATATAGACCGAACCGCAAGTTCATCTAGTTTGACTCCACCACTATCGTCATGCGCAAATATGGTAGTTAAACAGGGCTCATGGAGGTATGCTTCTACCGAGAAATAGTATGCCAAGTTGGAATGGTCAGTGTCGTCGATCTTCAGTCGAAGCACCGACAATGACCGCTGGAGTTCCTGGATTATATACTGGGAAGTAGAGGTTCTTCTTTCCGAGATCTCCGGGGCGTGGATTATATGGTGGATCTTGTCCAATAGGAAGCTTAACCGTGAGAAGAGGGCCAACTTCTTGTACCGGGGTTCCGATGACTGTTCAAGATGGTAACAACACTCCTCAACGTAAGGGGTCCATTTAACGTAGATGGTTCTGCGAAGAATAAGACAAATGCTGATGGTGGTGAAGTAGATAATCAAGATGAGGGAACGGTACTCCAAGCTGCCTTTTCCCGGGTCGTGGTTTTCTTTGACTGCACCATCGTTGTTGCTGAAGGAAAACGTTGGCCGACTGAGGATCCCAAGGTCGTGTAGTAAGGATACACATATGGTATTCAATAAGTGGTAGCGACGCTGACGAAAGAGTTCGGGTGAATTGTACCAAAGACAGAGCAATAAGCAGCTCTTTATAAGCTCATCAGACTTTGTCCCCACCACCATAATCTCCACGGTTACGGTGCGTATAGCTTCATTATCTATGGAGAGAGCACGATCTATATCCTTGGAGTACAATGCGTTGGCTACTGACATTACTGCGTTAAAGAGGAATGGTTGTTGAGTACGGAACGCATCTACTGATAACTCCCGGGGTACTTCTACTAGTGGCTTCAATACGTAGATTTTGTTGCGGTATATGTCTAGTCGTTCTTGTGCTTCCTCGAGGCTAATTAATCCGGTAGAGACCAAGTCAATCGGTGTATTGGTATCCTTCAATAGTGCGGTTCTTCTGGATGCCACCTGGTTCAACTCCTGGGTCAAGTCATGGAGTTTGGCATTGGACGATTCCACCAAGATGGTGATTTCACGCTCAAGATCTATCTTGGACACAAACGGCGGTGAACTCACTTCCGAAATGGTGTCGTTGTTGCTGAGCTGGGAAGGACTATGTTTGTGGTGAACCGACTTCTGTGCCATCAACTGGCTTTCCAATTGTTTTACCCGTTGACGTAGACGGACTAGTTCGGGGTCCACGGGAAGTGGTGCTGTTTCCGTCAACGGTGAACTTACTGCTGGGACTGTGGTGGTGGCTGGCACTGGCTGCAGAAGTGGTGGTGGCTGCAGAAGTGGTGCTGGAGAAGTTAGTGGAGATGAACTTGGAGTCAAGCCCCGGGTCAAGAGCGGTTCGGTTTCGAACCTGGGAGTTGGAATCCTAGAATTGACAAGAGAGTCAACGGCACTGAGTATTCCCCGAGAT
This sequence comes from Intestinozyma alai, assembly GCA_030572135.1. NCBI lineage: Eukaryota > Fungi > Ascomycota > Pichiomycetes > Serinales > Debaryomycetaceae > Intestinozyma > Intestinozyma alai. The sequence goes on along the minus strand of JAJLZI010000002.1, from coordinate 402,843 downwards.
ATGATGGGGTGGTTCTCCTGTTTGTGGAGGATTGTTGGTAGAGCAGATTCTCCAGCAGCAGCACCAGATTCATCAGTAGCACCAGATTCACCACCAGAGTTAGCACCAGCAGTAGCACCACCTGAAGTAGCGGCAGCAGCAGCAGCAGCAGCAGCAGCCCGTGCACCGAGAATGTCGGCCTTCTTTCTTCTTTTCCGGGTCTGGTTCAAATCAATTTCGCATTTTCTGTTTGCATTCAAACACCGTATACAAGCACCACCAGGGTTATTAATGTCCGATGGAGTACATTTAACTTTCAACGAGTGGCAGCTCTTACAAGCCACTGATCTTCTTGTAGTTTTGGTCCTACGGGTTTGGCCTGGGTCAATTTCTGACACAGCCTTACTATTTATTAAACTTGGAACAGGAGTTACAGCCTTAGAGGAGATCGGCGTGAAGTCGGTTGTATCTTCATGAACCGATTCGTTTATCGCCGGTGTGGGAGCCATGACTGTGCGACTAACTCCGGAGAAAGGATTTTATTTTTTCTCGTGTGCGATGAGCAATGGAAAACTGGATGGTGGGCGATGAGGTACGTGGTAGTTTCGTGGTGTATTGTCCGGTCCAAGTGTATATCGGGCAGGATATGAATGGAATGGGGGTATAGTTTTAAGAAAAGGAACAGGTTTTCGGAAATACGGCTGAGATGGTTTACACAAATGACCGACTATAAATTATTAGATGAAGGAAATGTCGGATAGTGAAATTTCCCGACACTCGGTTTGGGTAGTTTTCATTTTTATTAATATTATTTTTTTTATTGTTTTTTTATTTTCTGTTTTTCTGTATTCTTTTTTTTCTTTTCTTTTTTTTTGTTTTTTTTTTTCATTGCGGATTTTGCTACACAATTTCCAATTTCAGTTTCTCTTGGAACAATATTGATCACTCGAATATTGTTTCTGGTGCTGCAATGGCAATGACGAAATGGGGGTGGTGGCTGTGACGGTGTGAACATGACGGGATGTTTCCCGTGGTCTCTGAGTGGGAAGATGAACAAGTTAAATAGAGTTAAGAGAGGGAGAGATGGAGAGAATATTAGAGGTTCTCCACGCTAGGTTGTTGATGATAATGGTGGTGGTGGTGCTACTGCGATTATTAGAACAACCACGGATCCACCATTCTTAGTTGACGTATTGTTGAAGAAGGGGAAACCGTTTTTGTGGAACTGGGGGGGGGGAGGTGGAGGAGGAGATTTCGTTTTATTGTGGTGGGGCTGACAATACAAAAACATCGGTCTAGTTTTCTGTTCTTGTGCCGACAATGGCCGGGTAAGAAACGTACACTGTGGTTTGGAATTTTCCAGCACGAGAGTTTATTCCAATATGGAGGAGGAGGAGGAGATGGGGGGTTTCTTCTCAGTGAGTGGAGGTTGAATACCGTTCATGGGTTATAATGATAAACAATGCATGGATAATATGTTTATGCTCGTTCTATAGAACAGGTACCAAGAACCAACCTCGGCCATTCTCACCCTGCACCTTCCCGATACCACTGTAACTTAACAGCCAAGTAAATGTGTTTACTCTCTTTGTTTTACATGCAGGTCACTAATAACAAAGGAGTCAAGTATACACCCCAGAAAACAATCGCACCTCAATTTCTGGTCACTTTTCCAAAGAGTCTAGACACCCCTTTCCAGAGACAGATATCTCTACAACTACATAATATACCGTCCCCCCCCCCACACACCTCGTCATATACTCATGTATGTATATGTAGTTTCTCTTTCTCTCTCTCCAGTATCACGTGACCCATAATTATGCATCTAAAAAAGAATAGTCGTCACCAATTATTCTTCCAAAAAAAAAAAAGATTTCTATGCGCAAAAAGTATACGTTGCTAATTGGACACATACCTTTTACTCCACTGTAGAGAGATATACTCTATTATAGAGATATATTTAACATTCTAGAGTGGATCACAAGTACAATTACATCACTAGAAAGCTATAAAATCCATTATAATAGTTTAAAACGCCCTCATTTCCTAGGTATATTCAGAAGTAATACTTATCACTTCCTGACTACAGCGGTAAACCTTTGGCTTAGGAACACGTTTCGGCATTCTAAATCCGCAATTTCACCCCATATAATAGTCTCAGGACACCTGTCATATATACACACCCCCATGTCTTTCTCGTTTCATTCCGGTAACATATCTCGTGGTAACACCTATAAAGACAAACCCACTGGAAGTACCCTACCACTCTACTACAAAGATAAACCCAATTCGTTTCGTCCGTTACCCGCCTCAAAGAAACGCACACAAAGAATAATTATGGTGATTAAAGGATTCATATACTCATTGCTTCTCTATGCGGTTTACCAGGTTGCAATTGGAGTTGGTGGTTCATGGCAATTGCCGGTTTTATTTGGTAGTTCATCTGCTGGCCGGTGGCAGCTGGCTCAACAGGAGGTTAGACAAGCCATGATTGATTCATGGCACACTTATGAAAAGTATGGCTGGGGCTACGACATTTACCGGCCCCTTACCCAGACCGGAGAGAATATCGGCTCACGTCCTCTTGGATGGATGATTGTTGATTCATTGGATACGCTTATGCTTATGGATGCTACTGATGAGGTTGCACGTGCACGAAAATGGATTAAGGAGGATTTGGACTACCAATTTGATTCTAATGCCAACGTGTTTGAAACCACCATTAGGATGCTTGGTGGGTTATTATCAGCGTATCATTTGAGTGATGATGATGTTTATTTGGATAAGGCTCTGGGATTAGCCCGGATTTTGCATGGGGCATACGATAGTCCCTCGGGAATACCTTATTCCGATGTTCATATGGAAACCGGCGAGGCAATCAAGCGGGGGTCGGCTTCCACGGCCGAAGCCGGAACTGTACAGTTGGAAATGAAGTACTTGGCAAAGGCTACCGGTGAACAGGATTGGTGGCAGCTAGCCGAAAAGGTTATGGCAGCGCTCGAAGCCAATAAGCCTGTTGATGGTTTAGTTCCTATTTTTGTTAGTCCTAAGACTGGTAAGTTCGAAGGTAAGTATATCCGGTTAGGGTCGAGGGGTGACTCTTATTATGAGTATCTCTTAAAACAGTATTTACAGACCAATCAACAGGAACCGGTATATTGGGACATGTATCGTGAGAGTGTTGCCGGAGTTAAGAAGCATTTAGTGAAAGAAACGTATCCCAACAAGTTGAAGTTTATTGGGGAATTAGAAAAGGGGATAGGGGGTTGGTTATCTCCGAAAATGGACCATTTGGTGTGTTTCTATGGTGGATTATTAGCACTTGGAGCCACTGGAGGGGTCACTATTCAGGAGGCAAGGCAGCAGCCTTGGTGGAATGAGGACCGGGAATCTGATTTTCAGCTTGGGACCGACTTGACGTACACGTGCTATAAAATGTACCATGATGTAGGAGCCACTGGACTTTCACCGGAAATCGTTGTTTTCAACACCAATAAGGACAATGATGCTGACTTCACGATTAAGCCCAATGATGGGCACAATCTCCAACGGCCAGAGACGGTGGAGTCGTTGTTCTATCTCTACCGGATAACCGGAGATAACAAGTATCGGGAATGGGGATATGAGATCTTTGGTAACTTTATGAAGTATACCAAGATAGTCAATACCAACGGCGACGTGGCATTTTCGTCATTACGTGACGTCACCACGTTGAATGACAATGGGTCTCCAAAGTATAAAGATGAGACTGAATCGTTCTGGTGGGCAGAAACATTGAAGTATTTATACCTTTTATTTGATGATACTAACAAGATGCCATTGACTGACTATGTGTTCAATACTGAAGCACACCCATTGCCGAAGTTTGATCTTAGTGACCATTTGAAGACAGGATGGCGGAGAAGTGTTGCTGAGAACCAGAAGCCACAGATGATGGAACCCAAGGTGAAGATTGATAAGAAGAACCCTCCAGAGGCACAGCCGGTGAATAAGTCTCCAGAAGATGAGGCCAAGGAGGTTATTAAGGAGAACCCGGAGATTTCCAACATGGAAAAGGAGAATAAGGAGAAAATGAATCAGATTATTGACGAGATCAATAAGAGGAAGTGAGTGTTCAGACTGTGTGTGGGAGATGTGTCTAGAGAGAATAAATATCGTTTATGGTTGTGTTTTGGTATATTTGTAGTAGAGATGTTGATTTGGGGAGGTTTGGGTTTGTCTATTCACACCGTGTTGTATAGAAATGAGGGGTGTTTAAACTTATAAGTGATGGTTTTAAATTCTAGTTGGACAATCTGGAGTCGGGAGTTGTATATCAACATAATCAGTTACCTTTGGTTAAAATGGGTAGTTGGTGGAGGAATGTGGTATTATGGCTGGCTGGCGAGGGGTATTGTGAAAGAAACAGTTTTAGAAGGACCATTTGTTGGAGAAACTTTATCCAATATTAATGCACTGATGTGAATATAAAGTAAAGGTGGAACAACTGATACTCCTAGTTGCCGTCACCGAAACCAAAGATTCCGGGTTGTGGTTACTGAAGGGTAATGTGCGCAACCATGGCTGCAAAAAAATAAGATGAGACTATTTCCAATGGATACCCAAGTTTCTCGTCCATACCTTATCTCTGGATATATGTCTGCTTTTGGGTGATTTTCACACAATGATCTGTCTTTGCTATCGTATCCTCGTTTTCTGAGAGTGTTGGAACCTTCTTGGCACTCTTCTAAACGGATCGGCTCTTATGTAGCCATCTCGTAAACCTTGCTGGTATCATTGTCTATTTAATTCCCACACACAGTCCATCACCAATAGGTAAATCTGTGCATGTGGTATACTTTAATGGCATATAAGTTTATTCTGTGATACTCGGAACCACCACGGAAATACCACATCACCAACCCAAACCCCATTGAAACTTTTACATTTTCACTGCCTGAGGGCCATTATTGGGTTTCCATGACCAGAAAGAAACTCACATATCATTCTCAGGTGGTATAAACTTAGAAGTGTATAGAAAGAGATGAGCCATTCAATGTCGTATACCAACCAGTAAACCATTCAATGTCGCATACCAACCCTAACCCCCCCAATAAACCCCCAACCACTTATTCAACTATTGTGGTGGCAATAATAACCACCATTACTCCAATTCACGTGCCAAACTATCTTCATCCTCCGCCCCCAAGTGTGATTACCCAATTAGACTTTATTCCTTACTAACTAAAGTCATCACCAAAAAGAAAAAAAAAAAGATTAAAAAATCATGAGAGCATTTTCTTACGTCATCCATTTTTCTTTTGTTATTGAATTCTCCAGTGAACAGATTTAGACAATACATCACAAGTTAGACAGTCATAAACATTAATAAATAGTCACGTCATCATCATTTTGAGGTAGTGAAAAAGTTACTTAGATATCTACAATCAACTCAGCTTCTTTTAACCACTTTTATATCTTATTGATTACTGATACTATCTGGTTACCATTCATCTAGTTAAGGAGATCTTTGTTTTTTCTTTTCCTTCCATCACCAACATCACCAACATCATCATCATCATCACCAATATCTGAAGTAGTGACCAACTTTAGTAAGCAGCATTACCATATTAATCATTGAAAGGAACCTTGAAAATATACACCCTTCCCACGCATAGTTACTGCATACCCATATATTAATGCCTGGTATATAAATAGCCATGACAGAAGTACGTATAAAGAACCATTACTCAGTGGTGGTGGCCAGTCTTACCACTAATATGATCATTTGACATTGTTGTTTATGTTACTAACATTTTGGTTATCCAGCTGAAGTCAGCATTCGAACTTGAACCGAATCCTTTTGAGCGATCATTTGCCAATAAGGAGTCCTCGGTATCTAGGGTGTCTGCCGGGGGCCGGTCTTCCGGGACCGGGACTGCGACGACGACCGGGACTGGCAACGGGACCGGCAGCGGTTCTGATGCCCTCGGTTCTGCCGATAAGACCGGTCTTCACCTCGCAAATATTCCGTCGTTTAGCCAAATGTCCACCGGTAAGTTGCCCGGTATTACGCCGCCGGTATTCACGCCGGGGGGACGGAGACTACCTCCGTTGGTACTATCGCCGGGGGGCGGTGGTAACGCCGGTGGCGGCGGCATGCTCGGAATGCCCACGTCGTTTTCCAACCCCGGAACCCCCGGTTCCACCCTCTGGAGCAGTCTATTGGCCGGAAACAGTGGCCATGTAGCTGCTGCTACTAATGGCAACACTTCCGGACACCCTCCCCACATACAGCCGCTTTCGTCGACGTCGGGAAATTCCGGCCAGGCCGGTTCTTTCCACCAGTTTGTGTCTTCGCTACGCAAGACCGGGTTGACGCCCAACGAGTCCAATATCCGGTCGGGGTTGACTCCCGGAGGGGTGTCGCACTTCCCGTTCGGAAGTCAGATGAGCGTGCCCGGGTTGACCACCCCAGGAGGTGCCATACTAAACACCCCCATGACCCCGGGATTGTCCGGATTGTTGGGCTTTGCCACGGGAGTGGCCACCGGAACTGCCACCGGAAATGCCCATCTAGGTACGATGCTACCGCCGCCAGTCACCAATACCGGTGCTGTGGCACCACCGATGATCCCGGAAGAGCCCTATGCGGCCGGTGGTGCTCATCCGGTGAACCCGCAAATCCACATAAACGACGAGCGTGGTGGGACCGGTGGTGGTGCTGTTGGTGGTGGGGTTGCTGGCGTAGTACCCCCGGCTCCTCCCTCGGTTGTCGGTTCGGTTGCACCCTCGATGCCACCCTCGGTAATCCCCAGCCAAACCGCGTCACCCCAAATCGCGCCTCCCAATCCGCATAGCAACGTCACCACCGGCAACGGCCCCACCAGCACCAACACCACCACAACCAGTAATACCCGCAAGAGGAAATCCGACCTGGACGAACCCGGAGACACCACCAAGAAACCCAAACCGACTCGAGGACGGAAACCCGGAAGTACAACCAAGAAATCACCGAAAATCAAACTGGAAACCCCCACCGGTACCACCACCAACTACAACGACGACAACAACAACAACAACAACAACACTTCCGATCCAGACACTTCCCATTCCGGAACATCCGACTCCCACAAGGAAACCCATACCGACACCACCACCACCACCACCGACGAGAAGCGCCGGAACTTCCTCGAAAGAAACCGGGTGGCTGCATCCAAATGCCGCCAGCGGAAGAAGCAGCTCATGCAGAAAATGGAGGATGAACTCTCGTTCTATTCGGCAGGCTACCGCGAGCTCTCGGCACAAGTTGCCCAATTGAGAGAGATAGTTATCACCGCCAGGGACGTGCTAATCGGACATAAGGACTGTGCGTTATTGGTGCAGTCGGTTGGTGGGTACGACCGGTTAAATGAATTGCTTAACCGTGCCAATGTCGCGACACAGGCCAGTGCTGGAGCCCTGGGCAATATGACATCCATACCGTCAACAATCCCCACCACCTTGAATGAGCAGCCGACACCGGGGACCTCTAGTCCGGATATTGCTTTAGCTCCGGTCCTTGGTCCGGCTCATCGCAGCATGACGCATTTACCATCTGCAGCCGAAACCATTGTTATGGGTGCAAATGGACCCGGAGCAAATGCCGTCAATAGCGATCTCCGGGTTATTAATAGTGCAACAAATCTAGTGGGACGACATTACTAATATGGACCAGGATAGTAGTGCATAGATGGTTGTGTGTGTATAATGCAGGTATGTAAGTGAGATGAGTATACAATGAATGTGAGTATCTTAGTGATTAAATAATGAGTTTTGTTTATGTTACTGACTATATAATGAATGCTAGTAGACGATGTGACAATTGTACAGACTCGGTAGTATACCTTGGTGGTAATGGTGGTTCTGTAATGTGTTGAGCTCAAACAGAGGGGGGTGGGTGATGAGTTGACTATTAGTGAGAATTGAGTTGACTATTGGTGAGAATTGAGTGTGCTATTGATGACAGTTAACAGAGTACTATTGATGACAATTAACAGAGTACTATTGATGACAATTAACAGAGTATTATTGATGACAATTAACAGAGTATTATTGATGACAATTAACAGAGTATTATTGATGACAATTACCACTATACTATTGATCACAGTTACCACTATACTAATGACAAAGAAAGAATAGCATAGGTGGATTATTATGGTCAGGAACCATACCACCAATCATACACACATGAAATTGGGGAAACAGAACTGGAGTATTGCTACATAGAGGAAACAATGTATACTGCACAAAGGATTACATTTTATTCATAGTACAGGGTCCTGTGTATCCATACTGACAACAGAGTAACCCCAAGGTTACGAGACGAGAACAGAACCCAGAAATGTCGCAGTACTTTATGAGAATGTCGCCGTGTCGGGCTTTCCATCGCCTTGTCACTTTAGAGCACCAAAACCCCATCTTCGTATTACCTATTTGTCTTGTGCGGCACATACCCACCAACACAAAACCACCTCGTGGGTCTTCTTCACCGACAAGAAAACCAAGAGCACACAAAGAAACCTCCCTAGGTATGCACCCGCCATACAAAAGGTAGCACGAACCCCGAGGCATGAAACTACAAATGCCAGGGTGCAAACTCACAGCTTCGGTATGAGACAAAAAGCAGCGATGCGCCTGAGAGAGGGCGAATATTTTGATGCAGTTCTCGGGTGTTCTCGATATATTTTCCGAGCGCCTCGCCAATCGTAAATCCACCTCATCGAAGCCCGTTTCGCCCCTCCCTGCCCTCTGTCTCTCCCATATACACCATCTATCGCTAATGAATTCCCATTTCTTGGTCCCTGGTTCTCGAAGAGTACGCGCGCCTGCATGCGCGCGCGCGTAACTACATGCATGAAGCTTCCATACATCTTTGTCAGCTTCTACAACTGGTTATTTCCACTGCGCGATCAGTCTACCCCTTTTGCTTGATGGGTATTTTGTGTCCCCATTGTCTCGGCGTACAGGGCTGCATTGTTACCGCTTTTCGTGTCGGTGTGAAATGCACGCTTAACTATTGCGCGTAGGATGTTTTTTTCTGCACAAGGTGAGTTATTATTTCCCGTTGTGCGCACCAAGAAAATCCAATAAACGCCCCTCAAAGAAAGGAAAAAAAATAATCCTAAACCAAAATAAACATTAAATGTTGTCCTGACAAAAACCACATACTTATAGCACATTGCTGCTGGTTTTATCGTTTCTCTTCCCGTTCTTTCGTTCTTTCGTTCTTTCTTCCTTACAAGATTTTGTTGTTGTTGTATTTCGGTATTTGCAATTCACCGAATTGTATTAAGGTTTGGTTAGGCGAAAAAGATAGATATCGTTACACGGTGTGACCAACTGGAAAAGTATCTGCAGGTAGATCCACTCGTTTAACAGACACCTCAGACTTGGTTAACAGACACACTGGACTTGATTAACAGATTGCTATCCTGGTCCTACCACAAAGAACCACTTGGCTTATTTATACAACCACCTATAAAAACCACATATAAACACCACCTATAAAACCACCTGACGTGCATATTTGCCGACACTACTCCCCAAAGCGTCTTTTGTCCACCATACATACAGTTGCTAACCTCTTTCCAACTATAACTGCTGACCCATATTGGTAACCCGTTAAACCAAAATCAACCCATCCGGTAGTACTTTTCTGGACAGCCAAAAAAAAAAATTAAGACAATTAGACAGCATTAATTTTTGTTTACCAAAACAACAAACCCAACCCATTAACAAGGAAAATACCCACATTCCTTTTAATAAAGTTAAACTAGCCACCACATCTACCGCTGACTAAGGATACTACGTTCCCTGCTGGTTATTATTTTTCACCCCCTTCCGAACTCATTTCTCGGTGTACCCAGCATTATCTCTCATTAAGCTATTGTACTTCGTTAGTACCACCCCATCCCCTCCATTCGTTATCCCCCTTCTATTTGTAACCGGTTGCTCTCCTGACAATATCTCCGCTGCTGCTGAATGCCCTCCACAATGACCAAAGATACTGCCCGTCGGAATATTACTCTACCAAAGCTCCCTGCCGATAAAACTGCGGCTCCACGAAGGAAAACCAAACGGACCCTCGACTGCGGTACTATCCACCCAGAACAATTTTCACGAAAGAAGCTCAGAACCATCCTCCACTTAATAACCCAGCAACTAAAGAAAAGTGCCACCAAAACCCCGTATATCTTTCTACCGTTCAGGTCGAGGATAGCGGACGACAAGTTGGAGGAGTTTCTACGGTTTATATTCCCCCATGGCGAAGTTATAGACTGTAGCAACGAAAAGCAGATCGAGACAAAGTTGCGCGAATTCAGTGACTTCACGTTGATTTGCGCGTTAAAGTATCTCTGGGCACGGTTCCCCAATGGTGAAATCATTGGCTGGGACGTCTATCTCGAGTTCAAACGCCGGGAGGCCGAAAGCGGGTACCCCAAAAATGCATTTTTGTCAATCATGCCAAAGTGTTTGTCTTCCCCAGCACACGCCTCTATTGTATATGATTTTCTCGACTTGATCTTGAGTATAATCGCCAACTCTCAGTATAACTATTTGAGTGGGCGCAAGATCAGCAAAATGGCCAGTTTCTGGGCATTCAATCCCACGAGAAATAGAAGCAAAAAGAAGGACAATACCGAATTCACCTTTATTGATGGGGTGGATATGTGGAAAAGCTCGGCCAACGCGCTCTTCCATATGGTGCTAGCGTTTTTGCGGTCAATGTTGCCAGAGTCGCACCTGGAGACGTTGAAATTGCCCAAGACACTTCAATCTTTGTTGGTGGTGTCGCAGTATCCACCCCCAGAGGAATCCGACTCGTTGAGAAATATCATCACCATACCGTGTGTATGTGTAAACACCACGCGGCCATCTAAGAACGCGTACGAGCTAATCAGCAAAGTTCGGTACAGTTTGTCGTTTGAGAAAAAGGATTCCTTTTCCTCGATGGAGAATTACACCATTCTTAAGAACCTCTTCTCCAAAAAGGGCACCAGTGAAGTCGTGGACACATTGACCGAAGAGTCCAAAAGGATACTAGAGAGGATCTCTGCAGATCCCATCGAGTCGCAGTTTGACCTCAAACCCGGCTGGGGGTCTCCATACAGCGTGGAAGTTGACCCAGATATACCCCTATACTCAGAAGTGCAGATCCGCGACGTGTCCATCCAGGATTACTATATTTGGACCTGGCTCACGTCCTTGGCCAGCGATCAAACTAGCTCCAAGAAACAAGTATTTGGCCGGTCAATAGTGGTGGAGGCGGACGTGCTAGGATTCCAGAAGTGGATAGTGGTGACGGAAACCACCATGTCTTCCGATTCGTACCTTGAGACCTTTAAGCTTGGCAATGGTAGAAATACCCGCGCCAGGAAACCATTGCCCGAGAAGGAGAAGCTGTTGCCCTTGCCGCCACTCCCCGACAAGAAACAGGAGCCGGGGTCCGAGTCGGAGCCGGTGCTGGAGAAAACGAAACCGCACTCGAGGCCGTCACTGGAAGAGACTGAAAACGACTTTAATGACGAGTTTAGTTATATCTTCAGGTCCTCGTTGACCACCGAGTTTGACGAAGACGTGAACGACTCAACGGTATCGACGGTTTCCTCGAAAGAGGCAGCCCATGCCACAAGCAGGTTTACAAAATCCTCGGTGGGCGTAGATGTCATTCCACTGACCAAGAATTTGCCTCGAAAGGCGCCGCCACCTCCCCTGCAACCACCCGTGGAGGCAAATTTATCGACTAGCACTTCAGACGAAACCCTCCCCAAGAAGGCAGACACAACTCCCGATTTCACCACCGAGTTACTTAATGAAATCATGCTGCCATTGGACAAGTATGAACTGGAAATGGAACGAAAAGAGCAATTGAGGAAGGAGAGACTTGAGCAATTAGCCCGGGACCGGACCGAGAGCCCTGGTAACGATCTTCGTGATCACACGGCGTCTCCTGGTGTAAATGGCACCTCCCACAACAAATCGGAAGAGGAACTAAAACGGCAGCAGAAGAAATTGGAGAAACAGGCCCAGAAGGCCCAGATTGCTGCGGCCCAAGCGGCTGGGTTCCCATTTGCATTCTTACCCACGGATCAGCCACCTCCACCTCCAGAAAAGGCGATGGACACCGCACAAGAAATGACGGGGATGATGATGAAGACACCGTTCCTCGTAACCATACCTAAGAAGAGCCCTGACAAGAACCACCATAACGTTGATCTGGGCGAGTTGAACATCACAAAGCCTTTACCCCAACCTGGATCTATCAGCAAGGACAAGCCCGACTCGTATCCCATCCCGGCCCGTTTAGATATTGTAGACCTGACCAAGTCGGAAGACAACAATGCTTCATTCTTTCCCACCACGCCAATATTGCCCAAGCATCCTGATAAGGAGAATGGTGATAGTGCCGCTTGGGGGTTAATGAACTCACCCAGCCAAATCATGAGGAATTTCTCTCCCAAACGGCTTGTGCGTTCTAATGATACCTCATTTGGATCAGATGCGACCCGATCAGTGTCGCCACAGAAATCTGCTCCTGGATCGGCACATGTTTCTCCTACAAGGTCCACCGTCGAGATCCACTCCCCTGTGCGGTCGAGAAATCAATTGCCCCACAGTTCTCCCACGAGACCAGTGCCTGGTAGACAATATCAGTCTCCAACAAGGTCGACCGCAGAGCTGAAGTACTATTCTGTCAGTAGTGGCTACGACCTGCAAGATTACCCCAATACCAATTCAGTCTCGGAAGACCACTCCTCGCCTGTTCGGATACCAGCTAGCACCCCGCTGCCAAATGGGACTGTAATCGGACACGGTTGCACGTCATCGCCAGCGAAAAATGGCCATGGTGAGGAAACTCCCCGAATCGAACAATCAACCCCTGATCTGGTTGACGAGAAGCCACTTCCAACGCCCCCGGGTTCTCCAACCAAGCGTGGTCGTGAACCATCAGCTGGTATACGGTCTCCACCAGCTGTTACTCCATCTCCACAACATGGTCCATTGTTGTTGCATGTCCAACACTCTATGTCACCTGTGCCTCAGCAGTACATGCAAGATACACGTGCCAAACAAGGACCCTCTGGAGAATATGTCCCCCATAAACCAGTGCTGCTTAGCCACGATGACTCTCAGGGTCAAGCTCAATATGCAGCCACAGCAAGAGCCAATGAGATGGCCAACGCGTCTCTGACAACACCGTCACCTTTTCAAGACCCGGCAGTGCATCCCCATACCCCAGGACCGCAAATTCAAAAGGGACCAACTCCAGCTGGGTATTCCCTGCCACAAGTCCAACCCCACCAACAACCCCACCAACAGTATCCACCTCGGCCCCATCCTGCAGCGATGGCGCCAGGATACTACCATCAGCAACCAGTATACCACCAACCACCAGCGGGGTACATCCATCCCCAACAGCCCATTTATTCGCAGATTTACGTGCCTCCTCAGCCAATGGGTGTAGGTATGCAAGGAGCACCACAGTACCCAATGGGGGCGACCCCCCAGTACGGCTATCCTGTGCCAGCATCGGCTCCACCTGGGGCTCGAGTCCCATCAGGGGCTTCGCATCAACCGCGAATTAGAGGACAGGGGTACCCAACAGTGCCAGGACCAGGATATGCCGCCATGTCAGGACAGGTGCCACCACCACAGGGTCCTGGAGGCTACTACGCGAGACCTTCGCAAAGCGATTACGTAATGATGAACATGGTGCCTGTGGGTGCCAAGCATAACAAGAATGGAGCATCGAAAAAGAACAATTTAAGAACAGCTTTTGCTCAAGGTGATTTTGGGATTTAGTATAAGGTATTTAGAGTTTAGAATATACATTATCTGTCAACAGGAGGGTATATTTGTACAATTGTGATGCTCATTAGCCGTAGCAGTATGACATAATTAATTGACAGGAAAGCATTCATTGATAGACCTGGTCTGAACCGCCGAAACGGTATTACTTATATTCCCAGCAACTTACAAAGAGACGCAGTTCTTTTTCGATATGTTTCATAGAGATAAATACATGCTAGACTCGGATATATAAATATAAATATAACCCCAGAAGGGTAACTGAATAAATAGAAAAACACACAAAACCATCCCCCTTAATACTCGCTCAATCTCAATTTCTTGCCAATTTCTCTGGCGGTGAATCCTGGACTTACACTTCTGATGAATGGAGGTTCGGGTACTTCGCCCATACTCTTGATATCCTCTTCTCCCATATCGAAGTAACCATATCCACCAAGTAAGGAATCCAAATGGTGTGGTACTTCGACCTTCCTTCTTGAGGCTGCTTCGGAAGCAGCAGCAGCAGCAGCGGCAGCGGCGGCAGCATTTGTTGCAGCCGTGGCTGCAATTGCCTCGGGCGAAACTGCACTCTGTTTTTTGATTTCGTGTGGCTTCTCGTCACCATTCAACTCCTTCCACATACTTTCAACTTCAAGCAAGTACGAACTCAAGGTGGTCAAGAATCTCTGAGTCTGTCTATGTTTGGACGATGCGCAGATAGAAATGGACTGGTCCTTAATGATATACCCGATACCAAACCCGTTAGCAGAAACAGGACCAAATCCAAACAACCTTAACGCAGGGTTACCACAATTAGAAGTGGAAATTATGGTATTGTTCAACTTATCCCACCCAGCATCGGCAAAGATCTCTGGTAACTTCGCCAAATGTTGGTCACGGTCGCCGCCGCCAACCACGGTTTCATCATCTTTGGGTTCGTTATCTTTGCTGAAAGACGATTCTGCCTCTTTCCTGTCCTCTTCGGCCTGCTCAGCGTACCTTCTCCATATGCAAAACATGGCGTATAAATGACGGTCAACCCCTTGACCAGCCGAACACATTCTGGTTTGGGCTGTGTGTGACTTGCAGGCATCACTCAAGTACTGTAACTTGTCTTTGCTGGACACGTTGGCATCAAAGAACTTTCTCACAAACAAATTGGACTCCTGGGAAACGGTACGGATGGCTTCGGTTCTCCCGTGCAAGTACTGCTTGGTCATGGCTGGCTCATAGGTGCACTCCACTTTCCCATAAAGAGCATAGTAAGTGGCCTGGAATGCCATCTGACAAAAGGCATCAGGAGAATACTTCATCTTCTTGATAAACGAAGACCCATACTCTTCAAACTCCAAGTGTCTAAACTCATTCTGGTTAATAAGATCAGCCAAACGGGTTTCACCAAACCGCAACGTGAGCGACAACTCTGGAGTCAAGTCCCACTCCAATTTCCGGGGAACCGTGATAAGGTTATCTTCATCATAGTCCAAGTTCTCCTTGGACTCTAATAACCGGGGAGCATTACTATTGATGGACTTGGCAAATGACAAAATAGAGTCGGTATAAATGTCCGAGACAAATCTCAACACCGTGTGGCCATCAACACCCGTGTGCTCAAAGTTGATACCAGCTTTACCGTTTTCGGTAATAATGATCTGCAACTTGTCGTACCATCTATTGGTACATGTCCCAATCTGCACACCTTTATCAAGAATACTCGAACCACAAAGCATATTCTTACACAACTGCGACCATTCCGTAATGGCAATGTCATCCAAACAAAGCACAAATAACGCCGTGTCAATAATAGACAACACCTCACTATTGGTTTGGTTAAGACCAATAAGGTTGTTTCTCACATTAGCCCAGATCCGTCTGTTTTCAGTCGTCAATACCCCAAACGACGACTTGGCAATCTCGTTCAAGGGAGTCTTCTTCGAGTCGTGTATTATCGACAAAAAGTTCAAGTTCAACTCGGACTCGGTCAAGATGATGTTATTGTGTGAGTCCATCACGTCAAACCAGTAGAACTGAGACTTGGACATCACAACTATATGGTTGGACTTGTCGTCACTTTGCATCATACACCCTTCGTTGCTAGGGATTCTAGCGGCACCAAATAACTTGGTGTACTGGTACATACACATGGGTTTGCCATTTCTTTGTGTATCTACTGGGAGAGTCTCATTTTTCAACGCCTGGATGAATTTCAACGACGATAATGTCAACGACGAGGCTCGTTTCACCTGGGGATTGAATGGACTGTTTTCATTGGTGAAGGGGTCGTCTTCAAGTAAGAAAAACGGGTTCAAATTCAACACCACCGGCGAATCGTAGTTCAAGTACGAGTCGTACCAGAACTGTTCGATATAACTGGGTCTGGTCTTGGCAAACTCACGCAATTCTTCATCCAAGTACTTCCCCACGCCTGTTTTCAAAAACTCATCAACAGCCTCTATGGTTTTCTTGTGTTCGGCCTCAGTCTGTAGCGGCTTAAGCACCTTTAAATAATTGGTGCATGTTTGGTTCAAGTCCGGGATGGGAAGCTTCTCAAGTGTATCCTGGAGTGCGTAGGTGGACATTTTTTCTTTTGTTCTTTGGTTGTTCTTGCTCTGGTCCCTTTCTGTTAGTCCACCAGCTATAACAAGTGTATATGGAATCGATAGCTATGACCTTTTCCCCAGAGTAGGAGAAAGAAAAGGGAGGTTTCGCAGTACCTGCAAAAGGGGGTGGGGATTTAGACTTATATTTATATCAGAGAAAGGAGCCGCAACCGGAGTAAAACAGACAAGAGAAAATTTACTCGAAGGTGAGACAATTTTTTTTTTTTTAATTTTTTTAATTCTTTAACTTTTTATTATTATTTAAGTGTGTGGAATTTGTGGGGATATCGCAGATAAGTAGTGCACAAAGGTTAAAAAATAAAATACCTCGGACTTTTTTTTACATTTTCTATTGTTCCGAATGATTGTTTATCCCTGGCCGAATGGGTGTTCATAATCAGGAGGCTGGGTTCATTCGGATCAGGTGGGGGGCTCGGAGTTCACAAAAAAAGAAAATGGCGTATACTCAATAGAGATATATTGGAGGGTGTTGTGCCGCTGTACCGTATTTAACGTTTACGATTTTGTAAAGACGATTCTGGGTGAGGTAGCGCACATGAATTTGTGCCCTGGGCAGGTGAAAAGGAGCAAGTTGTACTCCATCCACCCTCCCCAATGGGGTGTTCTACGTAAGTGCAGTCTTCTGTGGCATGTTGACAAAGACTACCAAGAATGTGTGGAATAGTGTGGTACACACCCCCATGCACACATAGCGGTGATTAGAAATTGTGGAAAATAAGAAAATCACATCCCCAGCTCCGAGCTCCGAACAGTTTTTGTACTAATTCTGCGGTGCATGGATCGGTATCCACCAATCGGAGTTCATCAATTGTTATTTTTTATTCAGATTTTTTTTTTTGGCATTTGTCAATGGGACACACATGAACAAGTATATGCTTTCTTGTGATTGATGCAGAAACGAACTTGGCTTTGAGAAAATATTTTTGTGGGGGGGGTGCAACAAAGCAAGAGCTGATTGCACGATTTTTTTTTATTTTTTTTTTCTTCGTCTTTTGTTCTTGTACTAGCTGGGTTTGGGTAATGTGATAGAAGAGAAACTACGAGGTAATTGTGGCAATGTTGATATGTATGTATGGGTTACAATATATACGAAAGAAGTCCATCTGGGTAGAAGGACGAGTAAGTCTACTACCAAACTAAGCCAATTGAGTCTTATTTTTTTTTTTTGCCTCCCTCCGAAAAGTGGCGGTCTGTTTTACTGTGGTGACCCTGCACCAAAATCCATGGGGGATAAGAAAAAATTGTCGCAATTTGACTCGGGACTATTGTCTGTATGCTACTGGTTCCAGGATACCCGGAATGTATCCACGATTGTGAGGTTTTGTAATTACGTAATTGGCAGACTCTTATATATTGTTTGGTAGTGGGCGCGGATTGACATGGGTATACTGCAGTCGATGTATAAGTATACAAATTATCCGGGGTTATAGGTTCGGGGTTTAAGACGAGGCTTTTCTCACTCGCCCTCTCTCTCTTCTCTCTTCTCTCTTCTCTGTTAACATCCGCGGAAACTAAAATAACGGCAAATACATCCGTGCAATCAGGGTCAATATTTATAATCCGGGGTTGGCTTATCTGGGTGACCCTGGGCTGAGCTGTTTAGGACTGCTCAATGGGAAAATTGGACAATTCTCTTGGAGAGTACAAATAGCCGTGATGGGATATATATGGGGAATGTTATTGTGTGGCTATTGGATAACTCCTGTTAATCTGCTGGGCGAGAACACGTTTCAGTTTAGGTGTGGTTTCAGGAAGTCTTTTTGGCCAAATTAAGACTGACTAGAGTCAACTTGGTTCAATATAGATTGTAGGCCACTTTTCTCTGTGGTGTGTGTTTGTATTCACTTGTCATTGACCGGCTATTGTCGAGGGATAGTTAACTTTGGTGGGGACATCTGCTAGAGTGAACCTTTGTTTGCAATGCCTAGTTTGACACCAGGTAATTTTCAGTAGTTTCTGAGTGGTGAGCCACCCAAAGGATGTTTGTTTGAGTGTTTCTGTTAACTAAATTCCTATAACCAATCTTCAGTAGAACCTCTGAAAGGTAGCACTCTCTATAAGATCTAAGTACATTATAAACAGTGCATTGTAAACAGTGCATTGTAAACAGTGCATTATAAACATCTAAATACATTCCTATAACATCTAAATGCATACCCTCTACGCCACATGCTAACCCCCCCACGCCTAATATCCATCAGCCACTCCTCGCTTGCGCCACCAGTCACAGCTTCCTTCCAACCCCCCGTGGCTTACCCGTCTTATCCCATTCATGGCAGTCAACGCCCCAGTTTCAATAAAGTCGTGTCCAAACTGCAGCAACTCGTCACTTATTCTAATGCCACTGCTCTCAAACTCCCCATCAAACATATCCATATCCTCACACATAACTGCTTCAGGGATTAGCTGGTGGTGTAGCCGAGGATAGGCTATACTCTCAAGCAAAGTGTAATTGAGATACTCCATCCGGATAATCGCCTGCATAATGGCATTTATAATCCTACTACCGCCAGCAGCACCAATCACCACCTCAACCACACCGCCGTTATCACTGTTAGCGATAATGGTGGGGGCCATGGACGACAATGGTCTATGGAATGGTTTGATGAAGTTGTGTGGCGATGGGGTCAAGTTGAAGGCGTTGCCGAGATGCGGCTGGGAAAAGTCATCCATCTCATCGTTGAGAATTATCCCCGTGTCGGAATCATAAACCATCGACCCAAAGAGCAAATTCACCGTCGTCGTGAAGGAAACTGCATTGTCCTGTTCATCGACAATGCTGAAGTGAGCCGTGCCATGGTTCTCAATAGGACTGTATTGAGGCCCATAGTGCTCAAACGGGAAAGTTTCATTGTTGGAGAACTTACCGGTTCTCAATATCTCGTTTACCCATCCACATTCATCATCGGTATAATTTGCTAGCAACGACTGGTGGTACTCTGGTGTGATGTTATCTCCAAGCCGTGTACGCACAGATGCAGCCCATTTGAAACTTTCAATCATTTTATGCATCGACTGCAAATCAGTATCATCACTGTTATGAACATGGTCAAAAAACTTCAACCCTGCCACAAGTGCTAGCCCCAGAGATGTCCCGTTGGACGTGTACACGGTTTTAGTACTATTTCTAAGAGTCACCATTATTGGCTGCTCAACTTTCACTTTATACTTGCGGAAATCTGCCTCGGAAACTATTCCACCCCAGTTCCTAATGGTTCTCACCAACTTCTTAACAATAGGACCATTGGGATCATAGAACACGTCGGCACTGCCGTTTCTGGCAATCAACTCAAGTGTAGACGCATAGTTCTCTCTTCTAATCCAGTCGCCTTGTTCAACAACAACTCTTTCCCCGTTCATCTTGCTGCTTGGCTTATAGATAAAATCCCAGGTCGACTTCAAGGCAGGGACCTTGGACAATACCAATTCGTCCTCTAACTTGGCTGCATTGCCGAAAACCTCTCCAACCTCCCATCCCTTACGGTTCAAGCTAATTACGGGAGTGATCAACTGTTCCCAGGTTAAGTTTCCTGACCCATGTCTTTTGTACAATTCGTACAACCCTTGTAACTCTCCCGGAACACCTACACTCAACCCACCAATCTTGCTTAATACTCCGGTCCTATCACCAGTGAACATATCGCGGAATGCCAAGCTGGGTGCCATCTCACGAGCATCAATGCTGATGACTTCAGCATCTTTGTCTGGTGCATCTTGCAGACGTCTGGAAAGGATAAATGCACCACCACCAATACCCAGCGAATGGGAGTTAACCGACCCAATACACAAAGCCACTGTAACGGCAGCATCAGCAGCATTTCCGCCATACTCTTGAAGAACCTTTTTACCTAGCGTAGAGCATAACGGTACATCACAGGCCACCATAGCATGAGGGTGTTTGACAAGATTATCGGGTAAAGGCGATAATGTGGGACGACCTATATGGTGTAGAGGATCGGAGTTGGTGCTATGGCTATTTAGGTGGTTGAGGATGTCGTTTTGGAAGAACAGGAGGTTAGCTGGTGCTTGAGTATTTGGTGTGGAGTGTAATGTTAAAACAGCGATAAGGAGGAAAAACGTTAATAACTGGATAAAGATTGTTCGAAATGGGAGTCGCGTCCATATTGACGGTGTGGCTGTGGATAGTTTCATTCTGATTATTGATTGTATAAGCAACTGACCTAGCAAGGATAAATTAAAGATTGTCTTATGTACTGGCTGATTTGGTGGAGTATTCTCGAGAGAACCCCCAACGTTCCCCCCCCTCCAGTTGCCATCGGGACGGGCCAAAAAAAAAATTAGGGAAAATGATAAGACGAGAATTTCAGATAAGCGTTAAACCCCACATTTACCGTGACAGGTATTTAGTGTGGGGCTTGGCAGGTTAAAAGTTTGTGGTGGTCCCGCGAGTTAGAGTGGTAATGGTTTGAAGGATGGTTTTGGGGGTGTGGGTATAATTTGGTGTACATTTGGTGGGGTCTATGGATGGAAAGATTGGGTGCAAAAAGAGGCATAGTGGGGAAGACTTTTTTGGTGAATTATATACACAATATTACTTCAAATGGGACTGGGTTCCTTGGCCAATGTGCAGGTGGTTATAAGTGTTGGCGATGTTTCACCTTTTTCCTGGTCATTGGTAAACTCTCGTGAGAGAATAGTGCCAGTCAATTCCAGAGCCACTGGATTCAAATACAGGATCACCAGTTGCCAAGATGAAGACCCAATTCAAAACCCCTCAGTCAATCTCACACTTGTGAATACGACACAGGGAAGAACTCTTAACCTTTTGAGCTATAATGAGAGATATTTTATATTTCGGTGGTTCTTGTGTATAGGTGGCATTTGTTTTGCACCCATTATACGCATCTGCACTTATGTCAATGGACAGAGTAGCGCTGTACATACCCAGGAAATATGACCCAGAAAGACATTGGATGATATTGTTGTTCGATTAAATGATATCACACTGTGTCGGATTGGAGTTCCATTAGCTGCACCTCCATTAACTTACAGTCTTATGATGGAGATATAAGGTTCTGGGTTTGTCAAGTTGCAGATCTCCACAGATTGTCAAGTAATGAGCCTCCACATTTCCGTCAATTCAGAGTATTCTGTAACACTGTAGATACCATCCACTCAGCTCCCTTTTCTACCACCCCGCTCCCTCCCTTCTCTTCTCTACCACCTTCCTCCCCTCTCCTTCCTTCTTACCCCCCCCCTACCACTGGGTGCAAAAAGTCGCCCCACGCAAAGTGTCGTACAGTGAAAAATTTACGAGCATCAGGACAACGTCAGACAACGGAAAAAATTCCACTACCGATGACGAGATGAGGTGACAATAGACATACATTGTTATATCAATACCATACTATACACACCTTCATTAGTAGATATCACAATTCGTTTCCTTCCAAAATTCTCCCCCCCCCACCATGGCTAGTGACCCCCCTACCAACGATGATGAACTCATCAATAATATCCTTCCCTCATACCATATGTTCCAATCCACAGTATCAAAACATCTAACTCCCACCAATGAAAACTATCGCATAGATCCACCCATGTACGAAATGACCCCCATAAACTCTGCCACTAATTCTCTCCTAAATAGTCGCATACACACCCCAGTTGACGAGATGATGATGATGAATCTCAGCAATTCCAGTC
This sequence comes from Intestinozyma alai, assembly GCA_030572135.1. NCBI lineage: Eukaryota > Fungi > Ascomycota > Pichiomycetes > Serinales > Debaryomycetaceae > Intestinozyma > Intestinozyma alai. The sequence continues at coordinate 380,761 of JAJLZI010000002.1, read as the reverse complement.
TCCTCCAAGATCAACTCCATCCAGTAGACAGTACCAATGAGTATAACCAACAACGGGCCGACATCTGGCAGAACAATATTCTCGCCAACGTCGATAACCTCGTCAACTTAACCACCGACAAGTCGGTGCTCATGAGCCAGAACCTCGATATCCAAATCGTGGTTACCGAAAAGGTGTGCCAGAAGGGAGTCAAGCCAATAATCATCGATCCTTCAAATAGAGAGTTCAAACAAGGCGACTATATCCATGGGTATGTCACGATTAGAAACAAGTCACCTGAACCAATCCCTTTTGACATGGTTTATGTGGTGTTTGGTGGGACGTTAACTATACTAAATACCCATTCTAATGGGTTACTAGATACCGATTCCCCCAGCACGCGGTTCCGGTTCTTAAATATGCTCGATCTTTTTGCCTCGTGGTCCTACGCCAATATCGACCGGTTGATCACCGATAATGGTGATCCACACGACTGGTGTGATGGGGAAACCGATCCTTATGATAATACCTTGCTATCAATCGATGTTAAACGGTTATTTCAGCCTGGAGTCACCTATAAGCGATTCTTCACGTTTAAAGTGCCGGAAAAGTTGCTCGACAACACCTGTGAAGAGCACAGCTTGAACTTGCACACGGACTTACCTCCTACGTTGGGGGTGGACAGAGATGTGACTCCGCCGTCGTTTTTATTGGCACATAAGGATGACTATATACGAGATTTGGCGTTGATAGACAGTAGCATTACTTACAGTGTAGATGCTAGAGTGATTGGAAAAGCGTCGGATTACAAGCCGGAATTGATCAAGGAAAACAGTCAGGACCAGTACGTGGTGGCCAAGTTGGAGACATGTCCAATAAGGGTGATACCGTTACCTGATTTGGAGCGCATCTACCACCGTAATACGTTGTTACAGGAGTGCCAGATTTACTATAGGGCATTTGTAGACTCCATAGTGTCCAAGTTAGAGTATGGGTACGAGTTGATGAATATGCCGGCAAATTTGCGACTAGGATTGCTGGACGGAGAGTTATCTACTCAGACAAGCAACGATAGTAACAAGGTGAGGCAATTGTACGACGTGGCATCTGGATCTACGCTAAAGAGAAGGGGTGGTAGTTCTACTGGTGGTGGCGTGGCCAGCAACGAGAAGAGTGCACTTGATGAGGAGTTCTACCAATGCATGTGTACATACCGAAAGAAGACTTTAACTGGGTCCAATAAGCATCTAGGGGTGATTTCGCTAGCCACAGTTAAAGACCATTACCAAATACAGTATACACCACCAAAGAAGTACACCTCCACAAGCAGGGATAGACAACCGCAAACCCACTTAAGCATTCCCATAGAAGTGAGCTACTTTGTTGACAGTAACTCCAAACACGCGCATATGCTCCCAGAAATAAAGCTGTTGGACGTGGAGGTTGTCTGCTTGACCATTCGCTCCCAGAAACACGCCATACCCATTGAGTTCACGCCAGACATGTTGTTTCCAGAGCAGGAGATCTTGGATAAGTCCAGCCGGAGCAATTTGCACCATTTTGATCACATTGTTATTAAGAAGTTCCTGGACTATTTGCGAGAGCTACACAAGCTTATAACTGATCTTGGTAATGATGTGTTGAGAGTGGAAACCCGTTTCTACCGTGACGTTAAGAGTTTGGCTACTTTAAAGACCAAGTTTATCAGTTTGCCGGTATCGGACTTGACGTTTATTACCAAGAACCAAGGCCAAGTGGGGTCACATACCTCGCTAAAGACGATTCCCTGGACGGCGGAGACGGCAGGGCTGTCGTCCACCACGGTCCATACGAAGAAGTTTTCGGTGGATATGGATTTGAGCCAGTGCAGCATGAAAGGTGGCGATGCGTTGCTGGGGTTGAACTCGATCACGTTGGTTCCCAGTTTCCAGACCTGTCTTATGAGCCGGATGTACTATATCAAGATCTCGTTGAGAATGAGCCACGGTGAGACGTTGGTGGTTAATGTACCATTGACCGTGGAGAAGTAGGAGAGAGAGCACAAGAGATGTGGGCAGGGGATCTGTTTATAGATCAGGGCTTTTTTCAGTATTTATTCACCGGCAGTATATCTCCATATACCACTGAAGTGATCATCAAAACCAGGAATGGAATGTATACACTGTTATTCATAGTTACAAAACATATATATACTATATCTTATGAAATAAACCTTGGCTAATATACCCATTTGCCAGCAACAGCCCAGTACCCAATAGAATCCCCGGATATTCAGAACAACAACTGTACTTTTGCTTGACTCTTCTTACCCTCTCCCTATAGCAATATAACTAATTAATCCATATAACCAATCCGGACTAAATCGGGTACACCCACCCGAGATTTCACTTGGTAGCGCGCATTTCCCTACAAAGTTTCTTGGACATTTCTAAGCTGGTCCTAATATATATATATCAACAACGACCAGCACCCCACGTAGTGTACACGACGTCTTTTCCTTATTGAGCATGAGTGACAACCGCAACAAGTTCAACCTCAAGCTATCGGCGCTTTCGCTTCGCCAAAAACTCACGCAACACCAACAAATACTCGCCCACCAGTCCACCATCAACACAAACCACACCAATGACACTGGGGAACCAGTAGCCAGTAGTTCGTCCACCACCGACAATTCTCCCACAGAGTTGATTAATATCCTACCCTCCTACCAGATGTATCGCTCCACGATCTCCAAAAACCTCACACCAACTTCAGAGGATCTCCGTACCATGCCTCCCATGTACGAACTAACTCCTACAGACACACCCACCTCCAGCCGGTCGATAAACGAAGACGAATACTTCCCCATTGATTCTCTACCCAACGAACCGTCATCTCTGGTGGCTACAGAAGACACAGAAAACACAATTCTTGCCAATGCCCATAAACTCAACCGTTTAAGTACATTCAGCAAAGAGATCTCCAAGAAACTTCAAGTTAAGCTCTGCTTCACCGAATCTATAGGTAGATTGGGTGTTCTCAGTACCGAAATTGATCCTTTATCTGTAGAATTGAAACAAGGCGATTATTTATATGGATATGCCCTAATTACCAACAAAACCGATAAACCAGTACCATTTGATATGTTTCTGGTGCAGTTAGAAGGTATGATCACATTTGGACGACTGAATAACACTAGTCTAGTCGAGTCGCCTATATATGTAGAACGGTTCTTAACCATGTTTGATTTCAATGCTTCTTGGAACGATGCTTATTTGGATAGATTTATCACCGATCACAACGATCCTGCTGCTTGTGACGAGGCTCGCGACCCCATAGATGGAACTGTGACCCAATTGAACACATCGAAAGTGTTCCTTCCTGCCGTTACTTATAAGAAGTTCTTCACATTTAAAATACCCGACAAGTTATTAGACTGCACGTGCTTGAAACATGGGCTAGTAAAGCATCTACAGTTACCGCCGACACTTGGAGTGAGCAAGAACGAAGTGATCAGCTCGCTACGCCAGAAATGGAAGCGGGAAGAAGCTAGCCGCGGTAGTGGGAGTCCTGGTGGTGGTGCCAAAGATAAACAGAGCAAATATGCCTCTATGACCAATGACTTCTCGTTCCTGGATACAGCCATAAGTTACTGTGTCAGTGCCCGGATCATTGGTCGTGCTTCTGGATATGCTGATATCGTAGGCAGCAGCACCCTATCCACCACAAAAGACGAGTTTGTTGTTGCTAATGAAGATTTCAAGTACCTACGCTTCATTCCTACCACCAACCCGTTGTTTGAATTGAATAGGAACATGATCCACCAGGAGGCAAGACTCCTATATAAGAACATGATTGACCGTGTTGAGGAGAAGATTGCACGAGGAAAGGAGTTGCTACTTATGGCTCAGGACAATGCCACGGGATCCAATGCCAGCATCGACTCAACACCGACTCTGCCCACGCTAGAGCCCACGTCCAGTACAGTAGAAGTGGCAAAAATGCAACAGTCGTACTATTCCAAGCTGAACCAGGACACCCGTAACGGTGGATTTAGTTATTCTTCCAGCGGCCGGAAAGGTTCTAATAGCAGCCTCTATGAAGTGTTTTTGCCCTATAAGAAGAAGTCAATGTTTGGTAGTTCCAAAGTTGTGGGTCTAACCATCTTCTCCACACCCAAGACCGAGTACCAGGCCAAATACCTAGCCCTCCCGCCGTACCAGCTGAGTCCGGAGCATTCACTGGTAATATCCATCCCGCTCGATATTACGTTTATATATAGTGCAGGATCGTCAACAGCGATTCCGCTCCCGGAATTCCGAGCCATAACAGTTGAGTTTATATCCCTAACCGTAAAGTCAAAGACCCTCCACCCAATACCCGTGGTTATCCACCCCGAGATGGTGTTTGAGAACCTGAGTAAACCAACCAGCACCGGTGCTAGTGCAACTTCGGGAGGTGGTGCTAGTGGCCATCAAGTTTCTGATAATTTTGATCGTGTAACCGTGAGACGGTTCCAGAGGTATTCCCTTGACTTGGCAAAGGTTTTGCGAGAGGTGGGAGCCGAGAGGTTGGGTATCGACCGGGATTTGGTGAATGACGTAAAGTGCTTTGCCAAAGTGGCAACCAAGTATGACCATTTAAAGCTTCCGCCCGTGAAATTGCGTTCCCAAGGCGACGTGTATGATTCAGTCAGCAGTGTGCCCTGGATCAAAGAGAAGTTGGTGGATGCCGGTGGCGATGCCAGCGAGGTTAAATACAGTAAACAAATGACACTAGAGTTGGATCTACATGATTTGCGGTATAATAATAAGGATTTCTGTTTGGTTCCCGATTTCCAAACCTGTTTGATGTCGAGAGTATACTATTTGAAGATCGACTTGAAAATGGCCAGCACCGAGAAAACGTGTCTCCGGGTACCATTGGTGTTGCAGCGGAGGTAGATTCCCGTATATAGAAAAGTTGGTTTGTACATATACTTGGCGGTTGATAGTTTGGAGTGGCTCGAGCACTAACTAGGCCAATCCACAATGAATCTTCCTGTTTTACGGCAAAGTTTCTACGTAGAGACGGGTACTGGAGAATGCAACAGTAGCATCGCCGTTCTTTAGAATACACCTGTCCGCTCATAACTGCACTATTATAATAACTAAGCTCACGATACTTGTACCTTCATCCATGCATCTTCATTCCCATTTTTCACGTGATCTAAACTTCACCGAGAGCCATGTTACACCCCTGATTTCTTGTACAAGTGTGTCCTAACTAGCATGGGCATTCCCCTGGAGAATCACATCACAATGTAAGAATACATATATATATATATAAAGCAGGCATAAGTTTGTCTGGAGTTTGCCCCCCTACTTCTTGTGACTCTTGAAAACGTTGGAACCTTCTATCTCATCGATATGTATATTTATTTTTTTTTTGCAATTTTTTTTTTGTTTTTCATTTTCCATAACCAGTCTATTAGTAAACGAGTTGATAGCGGCCTTGAGTAATGACGGATTCGGTGAAACATACACCGGGGGCACAGCAGGTGGAAGATGGGAACCAGCCCGACTTGGACTTACAAACCGACCAGTTAATCTCGGCCTGGGATAAGCTTCGGTATACGCCCAGCGCCGATGGACCAGCCCTCCCGCCACAGCTCCAGCAGTTCACCAATAAAACCACCGATGAGGTGCTACAAGAGCTCAACCGACTCCCGTTTTTTATGACCCAATTGGATGAGACTGACGGTGAGGGAGGAGAAAACGCCGAGCTCGAAGCGCTCAAATCGTTGGCGTACGAGGGAGAACCGCACGAAATAGCCACCAACTTCAAGAACCAGGGTAACGACTGTTTCAAAGCTAAACAATATAAGAATGCCATTGGATACTATAATAAAGCTCTTGATGTGGAGTGCGGCGTGAACGATATAGTTAAAGCGTTGTACTTGAACCGTGCTGCCTGTAATTTGGAGTTAAAAAACTATAGGCTGTGTATAGAAGACTGCAAGCAGTGCCTCAAACTCGACGAGAAGAACATCAAAGCGTGTTTCCGTTCCGGGAAAGCGTTCTTTGCGATCGACAAATACGAAGAGGCATTGCAGATCTTGCGGTATGGATTAGCTGTTGATGCTGGCAATAAGGACATGCTTCAGTTGGTGGATAAGATTGAAACCAGGCAAAAGCAGCTACACGAGATTAAAGTTCGCAAAGAGCGCGAACAGCAGCTAGTACGCATGAAGCAGGACATCTTGGACAACTCCATAAAGTTGCGGCACTTCCGTATCATCAAAACTTCGCTGCCTCCTGAGGTACTTCAGGAAGTGAAACTCCGCTTGGAGGACGAGCAAGATTACCAGTCCCAGTTGATATTCCCAGCTATGGTGTTGTACCCAACTACGGATGAGTTTGATTTCGTAGCCGAAGTCAGCGAATTGACATCCCCATTGGAGATTTTGGAGATGGTGATGGATAGACCACCGGAGTGGTTCAGCGACCCCAAACATGCCAATTTCGACTCGGTGAAGAAATTGGAGTGCTTTATGGAGACGGAGTCGGGTGGGTTGGTTAAGGTGGGCAAGAAGATTGCCATAAACCAGGCGTTGATGAACGATAAGCCAAAGGCTCCATTGTTTGACAACGCACTTAGGCTTTATGTGGTGCCGAAAGTGGATGTTGCCGAGTGGATAGCCGGCTGGAATAAGCAAACTGCGTTGGCTAGTCGGGGGTAGGCTGGTGGCGGTGGTGATGTGACTGTGGTGGTTCTATATACCTGGATGCATTATATACTTGTAGATTCGAGCAAATAGCTTTTCCCTCTATGTCTACTATGAACAGTACAGGTTTTTCATCCATTGGTATATGCTTGTGTGTAGTTATAGCCGCATTAACCGTTTCCAGCCCGAATCTGTATCAATCCATATATATCCCAGTTGCAGACTGTACTGCCAGCTCTGTATATAAAAAAAACTACTCAATTTAACCACTACCCCGGAAACCCCATTCTCCTGGCATATTCCCGGGCCTCTCGTTTCCGCTCCATCACATTCGGGGTCACTGCAGGTGATTCCGGTCCGCAATCGTCAACTGATGCGCTGCCTAGCAAACTCACCAAATCCACCTGAGGACACTCAAATACGTTGGTGGGGTTAATCTTGGTCATGATGCGGCGTAGTTCGGGGGTCCTGGTCCAGGCCGCACGCAATGCTCGAGATTTATGTGGGGTGGTTTCATCGTCGGTTAGTATATCTGGTAAACACTCTGCGGTAAAGATAGTCGGAGGGGTCTCGGGAGGAGGAGGAGGAGGTGGTGGTGGTGGCGGAGGATGCAAAAACGACGACGATTTAGGTGTTCTAGATTGACGAGGAGGGTGCAACTTTCTTCGTTTGCTTTCTGGCTCGTCAGTGGCAATAAGTTTGACAGAAGTTGCCGCACCAGTATGAACCGCACTGTTTCTATTTACATCTACAAGCTTGACTGAATTCCCCGTTCTTCGTAAACTTTTCTTTAACTTGGGTATTGACGTGGTGCCATTACACATAGCCCTATCTGGTACCTTATCTGGTACCTTCTCCGGCATATCCTTCACCTTGACTGGTGATCCGTTATGTCTAAGGTAACTGCGATAATTCACCGGTGAGAGGCTCCCCTTAATACCAGACGGACTGGCCTTCAAGTTCATATCTAATAGCCGATTGCGTCTGTTGCCACCACCGTCACTCTTTTTATGGATACGGTTGGATTTGGCAGCACTGGACTTTGTGGGCGATAGTATTCGGCTTAGTACAGGCTGAGGGTGTTTTCTCAGTAGCGGTGATTTGTTTGGAGATTGGGAGGCTGAACGGAGACGTGACACGTGCGACCATACGGTGGACGGGGGTGGAGATGGAGAACCGTACTGGAACGGCGTTATGGAGGTTTTAGTGGTGTTTGTCATGGCTGCAATAGACAGTTCGTTGTCGTGTATGTGATGAATAGTCTTCAGTGGAGGTGGTAACAATTGCGTTATACCAAGTGCCGGTAGGACTAGCGGGAGTTCCAGTGGTGGGAGTGGTGGGGGTGGTGGCAATGACGGGTGTAAATACTCAGGTTCCCGGTTCAGCAATACTCTGGACCCACCAGCATAAACCCTAGAGGCTGCTGAACTGAGCTGCTGGCGATCGGGAAGTTTCACAGGTGATAAGTGGAAGTTGTGTCTGTCTGGATGTACCTTGACAACATTTGGTAATGCAGGATTGGACAACAGGTTACGGGGTAATGGTTGTCCTACCAGGCTTTCGTTCGTTGGGGCAGGTCTGGGTTGCAGCTCTAGCTTTTCGGTGACTCTGGTGGAATTGGTTCTCCCCTTCTGGTTTGTGCTCTTCCTTGCTTTGGTGGTTGGTTTGATGATGATTGGTTCTCGTGTCGGGAGGGAGATGAACATTGAGCTGCGGCTTTTAGTGGACTTCACGTCTGATTTCGATGACGATGGCGGTGGCTCTGGCTTGGATGTATCAGGATGAAGCGAGGATGAGAGCTTAATGGTTTCGTGGCTCCGGGTGGCGGGTGACTTCCTACCGGGCGACCGACTTTGTTTGGCAGAGGAATGGACTATTCGCTCAGCACTGTGGGAGGTGGTGGCTATCGAAGAGAGTGTATTGGTGTTTGGATGGGGTGAATTCAACACTAGTCCTCCCTTATCGGCGATGCTCTTTCTGATTGCTCTGCTAATGGCTTGGAAGGAGTTGTCCGCTTCATGGTGATCCTTTTCGCTGGGGTCTGAATGGTCTGGTTTGGTGGGGATACCAACGACATCATGTAGCCCATCACTGTGTTCTAGGTGCACTACCCCAAGAGAAGGTAGTGGCGGTAGTTGTAGGAGTTGTGCTGCGTCGGTATATATAGGGAACCTATCGGGGTTGGATGCAGTACGGTGTAACTTATTCATACTAGTTGGGGTATACATGGTTGACATTTTAGTGGGTGACTTATTGGGCGACTTATTGAGCGACTTATTGGGCGACGTGGAGAGTGCCTTCTGTGGCAGCACACCACTCCTACCTAGCTTAGTAAAGTCCACTCGGCCATCCTTGACCTGGCTCATAAACATATGTAGTGTATCGTAATTGCTCAGTAGTGTGGCTATACTTTGCTCAGTGTGGTAGATTATACTCAGGAACTGCTTCTCAAGCTCACTGGAGATCCATGTAGACGATCCGGGGATGTGTACATTATCTTCATGGTTTTTCCGGGCAGCTTTTGCGGCCCAGAGCCTGGTGGACATGATTATGGCTGTTGTGATTTCTGTTGTGGTTGTGTGTGTGTGTGTGTGTGTGCGGCGAGGAGTCTTCCTTTATATACCCAGAACCAACCTGGCCTATAATTTACCCCTTGATTTCCCAACTTCCTCCTGGCAGCTTTTAACGTGAAAGGGTTGTTTTTGGTTTTACTTTAACGTGGGTGTTGTTGTCCCTAGCTTAATGACTGTCCCAAGCTTAATGGCTGTCCCAAACTCGTCCGCTATATTTTATTCTCCGAAATCAAAACAATCACGTGACTCGATCACCTAAAATAAAACAGAGGCAAAAAAACACAACCAAGATAAACATCATGGGAGTACTTGGTAACAGCTTTGCGGAGAAGAGAATCCCACACTACTCAACAAGGGGTGTTTACGGTTTTCCTATTATCGGTATCTTTACGTTGCTGTGGGAAATATTTTCAGACCAAAGTAGACCAGTAATGTTGAAGTATTATAATAAACGAGCAGAGGGGCCACAAGATTGTTCAATCTACGATGGGGCGTCGACGGTGAATCTTGTGTTTCTGATCCTAATCACCCTTGGTATTATTGCTAGTTATATACCCCAGTACGTGCGGATATACCGTAAACGAACGTCGGAAGGGTTATCGACCAACTTCTTACTATTGGGTTCGTGCTCGTCTATATTTACGTTAACTAATATTATACTTATCAGTTCTATAGCGCGTCAATGCTGTGCGCTGGGCGAATTAACCACGTTTAACTGTATTAATTCGCAGCTCAATTTGATCCAAATTGGCGTGCAGTGTACGTGTGCGATACTCATTCTTGTGCTTGTGTTGGTGTTGACGAAAAACTCTATTAAGCAGGATAAGCACGAGTATAAGAGGATTGTGGATGTGGGGTACTTGGTGGCGGGACACGGGTTTGTTTCGCTAGTGCAGGTAGGTGTGGGGGTGTTTTCGTCACGGGCATTATTGTATAGTATAGCTAACATTAATGGGCTTTTGTCGGCCAGCTTAACGGTCATTAAGTATGTGCCCCAGATCTACACCACGTACCGGTTAAAGCATCCGGGGACGTTGTCCATTGGCATGATGTGTATCCAGACTCCTGGGGGGTTTATATTCACGGCCACGCTTTTCTTTACTAAAGGATCCCACTGGAGCTCGTGGGTGTCGTACTTGGTGGCGGCGTTGTTGCAAGGGTCGTTGTTGACCCTATGCATATATTATGAATACTTTAAGGGGGGGCATGGAGAGGCGGAGGAGTTGGAGCGGGAGGCCATTGAGAGAATTGTGAATGAGAATTTGCAAAGAGGGAGCGTGGACATTGGCGATGCCGAGCAAGAGTCCAGTCCTCTTCTCTAGGGGGGAGTATTGAGCAATGAGGATTGAGAATACTGGGGATTGAGAATACTGAGAAAAGTAGAAATACTGAGCAAGGAGTACTGAGCAATGAGAATACTAAGAACAGCAAAAATACTGAGCAAGGAGTACTGAGTAATGAGAACACACGTATTACCTAACTATTAGTTTTATATTTACGAATAAAATCCATTTAAACTCGCCATCAGATACTTAACACACCACCAAACGATAAACACACCATTAAACGATCACACCATCAAATACTAAACCCTTCTCCACCCCCCCAGCCCACCAAAAGACCCTTCATCAAGACAACCTTCTTGGTTACATAATCACTTACATAACCACATCCAACTCCTGCTTCGCCAATGGCACAACTTTATGAAAAAAAAAAAAGTTTTTCAACCCTCCCTCGAAATCATGCCCGAGTTTCCACTAGTCTTTTCCTTCACCAAAGAGTAAGTTTGTCATCCATAACACAACAATGGCTGCCGCTGCTGTGCTTAATAATCTTTCGGGTGCTCTCCGTCTTGCTGGGAGACGTGCTGCTTTCACTGCTGCTGTTCGTCCTACTTTAATCAGAGGTTATGCTACCTTTGACCGTTCCAAGCCCCATGTGAACATTGGTACTATTGGACACGTTGATCACGGTAAGACCACGTTGACTGCTGCTATCACCAAGGTTTTGGCTTCCAAGGGTGGTGCGTCGTTTATGGACTACTCGTCCATCGACCGTGCTCCTGAAGAAAGAGCTAGAGGGATCACCATCTCCACTGCCCACGTTGAATACGAAACCGACAAGAGACATTATGCCCACGTTGACTGTCCTGGACACGCCGATTATATCAAGAATATGATTACCGGTGCCGCCCAGATGGATGGTGCCATTATTGTTGTTGCTGCCACCGATGGTCAGATGCCCCAAACCAGAGAACACTTGTTGTTGGCCAGACAGGTTGGGGTGCAAAACTTGGTTGTTTTCGTTAACAAGGTTGACACCATCGACGACCCAGAAATGTTGGAATTGGTTGAAATGGAAATGAGAGAATTGTTGTCCCAGTACGGGTTTGACGGTGACAACACTCCTGTGGTTATGGGTTCTGCTTTGTGTGCTTTGGAAGGCAGAGAGCCAGAAATCGGAGAAAAGGCGATTATGAACTTGTTGGACGCTGTTGACGAACACATTCCTACCCCAACCCGTGACTTGGAACACCCATTCTTGTTGCCAGTTGAAGATGTGTTTTCCATCTCTGGTAGAGGTACTGTTGTCACCGGTAGAGTTGAAAGAGGTGTGTTGAAGAAGGGAGAAGAAATCGAGATTGTTGGTGGGTTTGACAAGCAGTTCAAGGCCACGGTTACCGGGATTGAAATGTTCAAGAAGGAGTTGGACTCGGCCATGGCTGGTGACAACTGTGGTGTCTTGTTGAGAGGGGTCAAGAGAGACGAAGTCAAGAGAGGGATGGTTTTGGCCAAGCCAGGAACTGTTTCTTCCTACAAGAAGTTTTTGTCGTCTTTGTATATTTTGACTGCCGAGGAAGGTGGCCGTAACACTCCATTTGGGGAAAACTACAAGCCTCAGTGTTTCTTTAGAACCAATGACGTCACTTGTGCCTTCACTTTCCCTGAAGGTGAAGATGTTGACCACTCGCAGATGGTTATGCCAGGGGACAATGTTGAGATGGTTGGTACTTTGATCAAGTCTACTCCTATTGAGGTTAATCAGCGTTTTAACATTAGAGAAGGGGGTAAGACTGTTGGTACTGGTTTGATCACCAGAATCATTGAGTAAGTTTGATGTGAGTAGTGCTCGGATTTGTCTATATGTGTGTCTAGGGTTGAGTTGCCGAGGGATGGTGATTTAGGAAGATCTGTGGTTCCTTTGGGCAGCAAGGTGTGACCCTTTCTGTACATAGTTTATTAGTTTATTAGTTTATTAGTTTGTTTAGTGAATATTGAAAGACTTTGACTAGAGATGAGGTGTGGAAGTTACTGGGTTGAATGGGGTAGGGGGTGAAGATAGTGGTGTTTATTATGGTGTTGGATGGTTATTGGGTGGGTTGTACTTTCTAAGTAGTTTCTATGTAGGTTTTACTTTGTATATACCTACTTTGTATTTACTTCCTACCCAATTGCCACACATCGTGAAGCTGCTGTTCCCATCTACCCCTTCTTCTATACCTAATTATAAATTTGTATGTAAACCCATTACAAACTCACCAACCACAGTAGACCAACGATCGCAAAAAAATCACCAACTACAAACCACCAAACAACCACCAAACAACCACCAAACAACCACCAAACAACCACCAAATGACTCCCACACACAATACACTCCCCTCATTAACCTTCCCCATCATAAACCTCCATCGCGACATTCAATTCCCTCTTCCCGAATCAAACCACGCAAAACTCACCCTTTTCCCCCACAACCGACAACTCCTACTCACACCAAGATCCGTAACCATTCTCAAAGGTGCCCTAATCTCCAAAGTCCTCGCCTACGACGAAGACATAGTCACCGCCACGTATACCCAGTTCACCAAACCAGATTCCCCTAGTGAAGAAGTCCTTGCTGTATGTCTAAAGCGATCAGCCCATATATACTATAACGATGGCCGGTCATATATCGTCAGTTTCCCATTTATTCTACAAACCGCATTGCCGTTCGAGTCAGGATTGATTCTCCAGCGTGACCATAAACAGCCACAGTCAGAACAATACTCTCACCACCCACATACCACTGCTGCACCTATATTGAGTCTAGTTGATCCCATTGACGACTTTCACATCATGTCCACTACATCGACATCAGTGATTTCACCGCATGAGCAAATAGTCACCTTCCCTCAGAGTAAGAATTGCCAAATATGCACCACGTTCAACTCACTTGACGGCAGTGTTAATGTCTACCATGTAAAAACTTCAAAGTCTTCTCTGGGTACCAGTACTGGTGGTATACACTTTGGAACTGGTACTGGCACCACTGCCAAAAGGAACCAGCGACGCAAATACGGGTCTCTTGCATCCGGTCCTAGCATTCTTGAGGATGAAACCCCTGGTTTGCCAGATCTCCCACAAAACGTAGCCTCCTTCACTATGGACAAAAAGAGAACCAGCACACTCCTCTCGGACGTGTCGTCGATGGGGAGGATGGCAAGCGACTTCCCGGACACCTCCAAATTCACCATTTCTCAGGATTATACTGGCTACAAAAAGGATATGATATTGTCTAAACTGGACACTATTGGAGCCAGACTATCTAGAGAGGGTATACGTGTATTTGTTATTGGTTTTGCTGACCAGGAAGCTGTGGTGCTAGTAAATAAGAGGAGACAAGAGTGTAGTATATTCTTCTATAAATACTCCACCACCCTTGAACGGGTTGGAGTGGCCAGTTTTGCCTGTGTTGATTGTATAGCGTTAACCTCCGAGCATATAGAGGGGACCATGGTTATGTTAACCTCTGACGGTAAGTTGAATTTGGTGAATCCGTTCTTGGATAAAATCTCCGCCACCAACGAGTGTCGGGGGTATACGATAACGTCATTGGAAAGTTCCCATAATGGGAAACTCATGGTGAGAGCAAAAGAAAGTGGTTACGTTCTCCTCCGGTTGGTTTTATATCCTACTTCTACCTTAGTGATGGCTTGTCTCCGCTGTTTCAAGTACTTGTCGGGTTCTCATATTAACCAAACCATGTGGATGGTGTGGCAGTCAGCATACGTTGAAACCAAGGACGAATGGAGTGCATTTGTAGCTGCATTGCTTAGTTTGGTGTATCCCCCAAAGGTAGACTTTGATCCTACAATCAACGACATTACTCGGTTACTTCCATTAGCAGAGAGACTACGCCAGGTAGCAAATGTGGGCTATACGTTAGATCAGCTTGTGCCGTATATTCTCGTGTCGCTACACTTGATACGAGAAGAATTGCGCTTGGATGTCACTAAAAAGACCCAACTACGCAGAATGAGTCTTTTGCTCTATCAGCTAACCACATGGATGGGGTGGCCCGAGAAATGGACCCAGTACTATGGACTTAAACCGGAGGGTATAGATTTAAGTGTCAGGTTTTTGCTGAGTCTCGGGCTCGAATCTCCGCCGAATATCCTTGGCTGCTTGGCAGACTTGTTGAGCTCGGAGTTGGGACGGTACTTGAAGTTTTCCGAGCTTGTGAGTGAATCAGAGTCGGTGGATGCAATCATTACCCCTAGAACCTACCAGGTACTTGAACTCTTCAAGTTGTTGGTGGATGATAAGCGTGGACCTAATGATGTCATTGACCGTATGAGTGAGTTTGGTCTTACTGCTAGTGCTTTGGATACCTTCCCATTGGGGGTGAGTGTGCCGCTAAAGGAGGTTCTCCTGGGTTCACAAGAGTATCCGTCATTCAAGTGGTCCCAATCAGCCTTGGAATTGGTGGGTCGCGAGGACTTGGTGATGTCGTTATCCGATTATAATGGCAGTGGTGGAAGTGGTGGTACCAGCGGTGGCAACTACTCCTTGGTGGAACTGAATGATGGACCACCGGTATTGGAATCCATCATCTCCAGCGTTCTCGACGATAAACCCGATACTATATCCCCCTGGGATGGACAGTCGGAAGCCGATAGAATCGGAATAACCAGGTTGATTTTTGACTACGACCGCCGGTACTTTGAAATCACGTCCTTGCTCCACCAGACCAGGACCCAGTTGGCGACACTACACGTAGACGAGAGTTTGGTTACTGAGTATGACCTTGTCATGATCCAGCGGGAATTGGCAGTGATTGTGGCATTACGGACCTTAACCATCCCCTTGGGTCGGGCGGCACTCTTCTATGACGCACGAAAGCCACTAATAACGGAACGGTTCCCCATCCCCAAGTTTAACTTGAACACGTTGATTTCCCCCATGATGACCAATATGGTGTTTTCTGAAACGAGCATTCCCAAGAGCGTTCTCGAGTGGGGGTATTTTCACAACGGTGTTGCCCTGGGGTTGAGCATTGCTCAGGATGCCAAGGGGATCTCTGGAAGTTGGATTATCTTCAATAAGCCCCCAGAGTTGAACGCACAGCACGCGGGGTTTCTCTTGGGGTTGGGTCTAAATGGTCACTTGACCCGGCTCGAGGAGTGGCACATATATAACTACCTTGGTCCTAAGCACCCATTAACTAGTGTAGGCTTATTGATTGGTATGTCTGCCAGCAGCCGGGGTACCATGGATACCAAGCTTACTAAGGTTCTCTCGGTGCACGCAGTGGCACTTTTGCCCCAGGGAGCCAACGACTTGAATGTTCCCACTATGGTGCAGACGGCGGGGATTATTGGCATTGGGTTGCTCTACTTGGAAACCCAGCACCGAAGAATGAGTGAGATCTTGCTAGCACAAATCACCAGCTCCGTGTACCAAAATGACACCGAACTGATCAGCGAAGGATACCGGTTGGCTGCAGGTATATCTCTTGGGTTGGTTAATTTGGGAAAGGGGGAGGACTTGCGAGGGTTGCACGATACTCATGTGGTGAACAAACTAGTGTCATTGGCGGTGTCGATGAAGGACTTCCAGCCCGTGCAGGAGTTGGACAAGTCCAGCTGTGGGGCCATTTTGGCGTTGGGGTTCATCTATATGAAAACCGAGAATGTTAGTGTGGCATCGAAATTGAGAGTGCCGGAAACCGAACAACTCTTGGATTATATTCGTCCTGATGTGCTCTTGTTACGGTGTGTGGTTACGAATCTTATTATGTGGTCACAAATTGGTAATGATTCAGCGTGGGTTGAGTCGGAAATCCCAGCTTCGATCCGCGACAAGTATGGAAATGAGTTGGCCATGAAGTTGGACAGTGACCAGCTCTCATACTTTGCTGTGATTGGTGGGGCGTGTATGTCGATTGCTTTGAAGTACGCTTCCAGTCATAATATCATTGCTAGAGATACCATATTGCATTACCTTGATAGGGTTATGGCGTTGGTTTCGCAGGAGATCCCTCGTGGGTATGATGAAAAGATTGCCTATAATGGTGCCACCACGGTGCAAAATGTGTTGAGTCTTTGTGCCAGTGTGGTGATGGCTGGGAGTGGTGACTTGGAGTGTTTGCGGAGGTTGCGGGCATTGCATAACGATACCAGTAAGTCCGGGGCTCGTTATGGCGGGTATATGGCGGTTAATATCCTGCTTGGGTTGTTATTTCTCGGCGGGGGCCAGTATGCGTTTGATAACTCCAACATTGCCATTGCCTGTTTAGTGATTTCCATGTACCCGATTTTCCCACCTGGTGGTGGCAGTGGTGGTGGTGGTAGCGGCAATGATGGCGGTGAAGTTAATGAGAGTGAGATCCATTTGCAAGCGTTGCGGCATTTCTGGGCCCTAGCAGTGGAACCTCGGTGTTTGCGGATCCGTGATGTCAAGAGCTTCAAGCCGTGTAAGGTTCCTGTGACAATCACCATGAAGAACCATGAAGTCAAACAGGCTGTATCCCCGTGTTTGCTACCTCCGATCGATGACATCTTGCGAATCGATACCAAATCGACCGACTATTTCCCGGTGAGCATTGACTTTGAGCTCAAGTCGGGGATTCTCGAAACCTTCAAGCAGTCCTTGACCTTGTACGTTAGCAAGCGCAAGAATTTCCAGCTATTGCAGAAGAACATCCAGTCGCTATTGGTGAATGAGAATAGGAACTTACAAATAGATAACCAGGAAATGACCATCAATCGGGATGTTGAGCGGTTACTAGATTGTCGTATGGGAAAAGAGTATATTGATGAGTACGATTGCAAGATTTGGCTTTATGACTCGAACGAGGACTATTCTTTGGCCCACGGCACCGGGTTGTCGATATTGAATATTATCGATAGTAAACTCGAGTTGATGAAGCTGGCGCAGTCTCCAGAAAGCCTTGAAGATTTGTGGAATTTGCGGTTGCTATTTGCATTTGGTGACCGGCTAGAGGAGTTGAACTATATATCCTCGGAGTTTATCGAGAGTCTACGCCAGCAATTGCGGAAGACCGTGAAGGAGTAGGTTTATGGGGGTTTGAGTAATTGGAGAATGAGAGGTAGCTCGGTGTATGTTTGCATTAAGAGTAGGCGTGTAGATATTTAATAGAGTATGAATATCGGTTTACAAGGTTGTTACTTGGGAAGAAGGCTGGATTATCGGTATTGATACACCGATGGCTTTTGTGATGGGTATATTACATTGGAGGGGCATAGAGGAAAGTTCCTTCCTATCCCCAGAGGGTGCAAAGCTGCAACCGGAAAGATTACGCCCCAAGCATATATCTTATTGGTAAGTGTTGCCTGGGGATACTACAGGGCGTGTTTCTGTATTGTGATTGGCTATTTGGATTACCGGAAATGCATGTACCTGCCTCGGTTCCCATGTCCCCCATCGGAGCCCCCCCACTTGAACCCCCACACGAGAATGGTGATTGTGAGTCGAGTCGCGTGAACATTAAACGTACAATAGTTTAAATTACCTGCAACACACCAAATTACCTGCAACACACCAAATCACAACAACATATACAATAAGAATAGTCCATAACCAGGGAATTAAGGGGGAGCAAGGTGCTGATTCAACCACTTTTTCTTAACCTCATCCCCCCCTTAGTAACTACTACGGTATAAGGATAACACATACATCTTGTATCCCACATCATTTGAATGTGAATATAACCCCACCCATACACACCAACAGTAGATAAATATACACGCATGTGACACGATTGTAACTTACAAACCATCTAAACAATACCCATTGTTCTATAACTAGTGTGCTGTTTATAACTATCGCTCTCTTCACCATTACTACCACCAAACAACACCAAGCACGTTATTTTTCTCGGGCTACGAAAAAACCATTTTCTTAACGCATAAAAAAGTTTTTCCTTTTTGTGTCAACTTTCACAACTTGAGGAGCGAAAAAAAAATAAAAAAAAAACATAAAAAAAAACCTCCAATCAAAATGGGAAATCGCCATATAAAAGAATCTTTCTCGGTTTACACTTTTACTCATTAAGTTATACACGTCAAAACTGATTGTAAGTATCCCTGTTACTGTATGAACAATTCTCGTTAAGCCCATTGACTCTCCTTTCAACTTTGTGCATCTCTCGTTTATTTTTTTTTTGTTTTGTCGTTCATTCTTATTGTGGTTTTCGTTGTGGTATATAATCGTTAATTAGGAACGAATATACGGGATTGTCAATAACAAAAATCACGAAAAACCATGGCACTTAGACCTCCATCATTTGTATGGCCTAAGAAGGCAGTACGTCGTACGTCTATAGCCGGTAACTCTGCTGCTACATACTACGGCGCTAGTAATTTATTTTCGTCAGTTCGGAATATTTCCCAGCCACTTTCTCGAGCCCAGCAAATGGCTGAATCCTTACAAAGCTCGCCGGTTGCAGGTGGTGTTGCTACAGGTTCTGGTGCTGGTGCTGCTGGTGCTGCCACAGGTGCTGCTGGTGCTGCATCCCGCTATTACTATCCGTTCCCCAAAATCCCCCGCCCTAAACGTAACGTTCTATACTACTCCACCTGGTCCAAGTCTACCAAGTACATCCCCGGCCGCAAGAAGCTCCATCTCCCCACCATCAAGATCTCCCGCCGTCTGTTCTCCCAGGCAAACCAGAAGATCAAACTGAAGACCTCGGGCTGGCACAAACGGTTCTTCTCGGTAGAAGCTCGTGCTAAGCGCCAACAGCGCCGTAGGTTTATCAAGTGGTGGACAATAACGTCGCTCACCGTGGTACTTGGTGGGGTGGCTGCTAGAATAAGATTACAGCGTGGAGAACGAGCTGGCGATGATGAAGACCGTCCTCCCCACAATCCGTACAGAATAAGACCACACTCGTGGCATCTCTACGCTTACTCCACGTTGCCGTTAAAAACCATCTCCCGGCTCTGGGGACAGGTGAACTCGATCAACCTCCCGGTTTGGATCCGGTCTCCGTCGTACCGGATCTACTCGGCGATATTTGGGGTTAATTTAGACGAAGTGGATAATCCGGATTTGACCAGTTACAATAACTTGTCGGAATTCTTTTACCGAACCCTAAAGCCCGGTGTCAGGCCCATAGCCCACTCGGACTTGGTATCTCCGGCTGATGGGAAGGTGTTAAAGTTTGGTATTATAGAGGATGGTGAGATTGAGCAGGTTAAGGGTATGACGTATTCTATTGATGCGTTGCTAGGACTAAAGCCAGGACAGTTGGCAGCACCCACCCATTCGTTGCAGTTTGACCACGATAGTGATGACGAAACGATAGTGCGTCGCGACGAGGAGTTTGCCAAGATTAATGGCATTTCGTACTCTATGGACGACTTGATTGGTGGAGAAGGCGAATACACGTACCATTTGAATGAGTTGACGTATCGCGATGAACACGATGGTACTGCCGCCGGGAAGCGTGCCACTATGTCGAAGGAATTGTCGGTGGCCCAGAAACTCACCCCTACTCCCATGGAGAGCTTAAAAGTGAGTGCTAACAAGCAGTTATATTTTGCAGTAATTTATTTAGCACCAGGTGACTACCATCACTTCCATTCGCCCACCAACTGGGTAACCACGTTGAGAAGACACTTTATTGGTGAGTTGTTTTCGGTGGCACCGTTCTTCCAAAAGACTTTGCAGGGGTTGTTTGTATTGAATGAGCGGGTGGCATTGTTGGGGTACTGGAAGTATGGGTTTTTTTCCATGATTCCAGTGGGTGCAACCAATGTTGGTTCCATTGTGGTTAATTTCGATAAGGATTTACGGACGAACGATGTGTATGAGCATGAGGTGTACAGACGGGCGAATTCGGATAGTTCGATCTCATCTGTGGATGAGAAGACTCCGTTGCTTGAGTATGCTGAGTCCACGGTATCTAATAGCACGTCGGATATAGCACCATCTGCCGACCCGTCTGCTCTTGCCGAGGAGGAGAAGGAGAAGAAGAATAAGAAGAAGACCATCAAAAACACCGTCTACGAAGCCACTTATACAAATGCATCCCGATTGTTGGGTGGATACCCCTTGAGTAAAGGCCAGGACATTGGCGGGTTTAAATTGGGGTCTACTGTAGTATTGGTGTTTGAAGCGCCGGATAATTTTGAGTTTAACTTGAAGGTAGGCGAGAAGGTTAAAGTTGGTCAATCATTAGGGGAGTTTGCATAGTTTAGGCGTTTCTAGGTTTGTGTGTGTGTGTGTTTCTACAGCCTCTTTTTTTTTGAGTACGTTGTATGGTTTTATATAATGCGTCTACAATGAGTGGTGCTATGGGTATTAAGAATGATTCCTGGAGACGGCTATTGCGTTTTGAAGTGCAATATTGTATTTGTTAGATTATATACCAGTGAACAATACGCTCATATTTGGTGGTGTGCTATGGAAAAGTTGACAAAAAAAAACTATATGGTAATGATAGGAATGGGATTAAAGAACAACCCACACATACCTGTAAACCTCCAATTGTTCCCACACCACCAACAGCAATTCGATATATAATGGCTTATCAAGTATAAGCCCATCATATCTCCAGACTCTGGCACGTGCTGATCACGTGCTTAGATATCCCGGATCGTCTGTTTGGAATTTTTTTTTTCTCTCTCTCTCTCTTTCGTCTCCTCGCTTAAGCGTGCTGTTCTCGAGCAAGTGTAATTTACTACCACAACTGGATATTCTCTATAACATTGTAGTTTTCCTCCTGTTAGTTTTTCTTTTTACGATATTGAGGTAGTTGTTCCTATTCAGATCCATCACGAGACCTATATCCTCGGAGGAATCGCTATATCGACCAACTTTTAACCAGATATTTATATCTATAGCCACACCCGTCACCGTAAAGGAAATAGACAAGCAAAAGAAAAACGACACCATAACCCACTATGTCGTTCCTTAATACTATTCGAGGACTCGGAAGAACATCGAAAAAGACCAAGAAAGATCTTGAACCAACTTCTTCACCATTATATGCTTCTTCAGGTACACCCATACGAAGAACTGGTGCTGGTGCTGGTGCTGGTGCTGGTGGTGGGACTCCATCACCTTCCAAATCAACCTCTCCATCTAAACTGACGAGGTCCCGTATGGGCAGTTCACCAACCAAGAGAAAAGGGTTACTTCAGCCCCAGAATTCTACTGGTAGTAATACCAGTAATGTCCACCATGACCAACTGTTGCACCAGAGCCGGTTCTCGGGTCTGCTGACACAAACCAGTACCACGTCTCAACAACACCAGCACCCATCAGGATCCCAGCACCAGGTTCCAGTTCCACTCTTTCTATGCGAACCATACGTGAAAACTGCCCTTGTTAAGGGTTCCTTCAAAACCATCGTGCAACTCCCCAAGTACGTTGACTACGGTGAGTGGCTTGCACTCAACATATTTGAAATCTTCAATAACTTGAAACGGTTCTACGGAGTCATCTCGGACTACGTCACACCTGAAGCGTACCCAACGATGAATGCAGGACCTCATACAAATTATCTCTGGGTGGACACTTCTGGCCAATCGGTTAATCTCCCGGCTGGAGAGTACATAGACTATGTATTGACGTGGATCTCCACCAAGATCAACGATCAAAGTGTATTCCCCACGAAAAATGGCGGAGCGTTCCCACCCAACTTTATGAAGGATTGCAAGAACATCAGTAGACAAATGTTTAGAATATTCGCCCATATCTATCATAACCACTTTGATAAGATTATCCATTTGAGCTTGGAACCGCATTGGAACTCGTTCTTTGGTCACTTTATTTCGTTTGTCAAAGAGTTCAATTTGATTGACCGAAGCGAGATGGATCCGTTGTTGCCGTTGATCGAGAACTTGGAGCAACAGGGAAAGATTATATAAGCAGTGGAGAGAGTGGTGCTTGTCTAAGAAGAAAAATAGTGTATCCAATGTTTATACGTCCAATCTTTATATAGTTTATTCGTAGTGCAGTATTTCTGTTTTTGGTGGGGTCTGTTTGTATAAACGTGCTTGTACTCGATGGGTGTAGAGGAGAAAGTCCATAATTACAATAGGAATAGGATATCATATTTACAAGTCTGTTGGTTATCCTATTTAGATGTCTGTTGGTTATCCTACTTACAAATCTGTAAGTTATCCATATTTACAAGTCTATAGATTATCCATATTTACAAGTCTATAGATACCAGGCATCAACCCTACGAAAAGAAGTACTTGGACTCCATCACCGACTCCACGTTAAAGTTCCCCCTCTTAGGCACCTCCGGGAACACCACTGGTACCAAAACCGATGCCATCGCAATTTTCTCAGGCGTATCACACTGCTCATACAACTCCTTAACATCTTCAACTATGCTGATGGTCGTCTTCATACTCTGCGCCGCCTCCACTTGCTTCGGGTCGCTGCTGTTCAACATATCCAACCGTTTGCGTTCCATATACATCTCGTCAGCTACCGTAATCTTACGGCCAATAGTCCGGGCCCAGGCCTGTTTCAACCTCCTTACGGCCAACACATGTGGATGGCTGGTGGGGATCTTGATAACCTGGTAAGAATCCTTATACCGCTCCTCAAATTCCTCCTTTAACAACTCCACCAAATTCCTCTCGTGTAGCTGTACAAACTGCGACCGGATATGTTTATTCATAATGTCCACTTTGGCGGCATGGGTCCAGAACGAGTCGTGAACCGAGGCAAAGTTTATCCCGGATTCCCCACACTTGGTGGCAGTCATCAACATGTGGCTGGCATCAAGCGAGTGGATAAAATTGGGCGGGAACCCGGCCTGCTGCTTCAAGGAATCCACGGGGGAGTTCAGACTGGTGGTGCTGATTCTAAAGTCCTGCACCGCAGTCTTAACCACCTCCATTTTGTGTTTGCGGTACGGCTGTACACAGGGGAGCCCAAGTGGAGTGGTCCAGATCACTGAAGACGAGTACACCGAGTCGTCGTACCCACCATCAGCCAGAATACCAGTAGAGCCATTCATATCTAACAAAAGCGACTTGGATATCCGCTTGGCTGATTCTCCTAGCCAGTCCTGGATCAAATGGGCATTATGGAAAAGCGATCTAAGAGCATCAAACACAAGAACAGTCAAGTAGCTGGCGTGGGCCCGGAGTTCCTGGGTCTGGTCCTTGTCAAAATGGTGGGAGATTTGCTTTTTGATCTGCTCAAGAGCTCCAATAAACGTCACTCCATATACGTTGGTCATCACGGTGGGCTTAACCACCTTTCGGGTGATTTTATTCCTCAAGAATATGGCGTGTTCATCGCCCTTGGCGGCATTCTCATCCACCTTTTTCTGCACAAGCTGGGCCACGTAGTTGTAGACATCCTGGGGTCGGTCAGAGGCCAAAAGATTCACTTGTTTGGCCCCTTCCACATCTCCTCCGAGTGCAGCATAGTGCTGGAGACCATTACAGGTACCGTCCTGGTGTACGGGGAGATGTGACACATACTTGGTGGGGTCTTCTAACTGGTATGCTTCATTCAACTCCATGCATACAGAAAGCGCCTGCCAGGGCTTGTCGGCTTTCTTCCACCACGCATCTTCTGCCAATGGGTTCCGTGCCGACTCCCTAATATGGTCCATATTATCATTAACAAACTGCACCCTCCCTTCAAATGGGAGCTTATCAACCCCATACACATTGGCCAAGTGGATCTTCAACCAGTCCAACCCGGATTTTCCTAGCTCCTGTCCTTCCCAAAAGAGGAAAAGTGATCTCGTTAAATCCGAGCCCAAGTGGTTCAAATGGGGGGAGATGGGGTACGCCCGGCCTCGGAAGTCTAAACTATGAGGGAAATACAACTTCTCCCCAATGAACCCTCTAGCAATCTCCAACTTGTAGTTATAGTCACACCGTCTAGATCTATTAGCACCAAACTCCTGGAGGATCTTGCGTACTGATGACTTGTACTCCCATTTGGTATGAGCATCAGCATCAAGGTCGGGTTTAGCCGGAAGGTCAGGTTCTTCTGATGCAGATGGAATATCGAGGAATGGCCGGCCTGTATTCCAGTAATGCGACATCACCTTAAATACGTGTTTATTGATGGTCCAAGCAGTGTTTCCCAAGACATTAAGTCCTGAGTACACATCATTGAGGTTACCCTTTTTCGATGCAGCTTTAGCATAAGCATCAGCCTCCACACAGTCAGAACTACGGATAAGTGATACTTTACTGTAGAATAACCCACCACCATTAAAGTCCGTCCACGGATTAGGCTTCACCACCATAGGCAAAGACTGTGGCTGGATACTATCGGTGTACGAGGTACCCGATAAGTTCTTTCCAATCTCGGGATGTACTCTAATCACCCCTATCCGCTGTCCCCTAAGGTACTGTAAGCCATGGAAAAAAGCCGGGTGGATATCGGTAATGTACCCTTCAGAGGTGTACTTCCCCACCTGAACCTTGGCCACAGTCATAAGGAGTGAAACCATAAGCGCTCCGATCTTGATATGCACTTCATTAACCCACTCAGCAGGCTGGTCTTCTTCAGGACCACTGGATATACTCTTGGATATGATTTCCCTCAATTTCTGAGTGGTTCTGCCAGGACGAGAGCTCTGGGTCTGCCGTAACTCGGCCTTGGATAGATGGCGGGTCCGGTACTCTAGCTCTAGGGCCTGACCTACTGCTTGCATGGCATTTACTCCCCTCATCCCTTGGTACACCCCACCAGTGCTGTACAACTTCAATAGTTCCAATACGGTGATTACAGCCGCACTTTCGGGGTCAATCTTGACAAAGTACGGAGCGTACTTGGCCCGCTCCTTTATCTGGCGATCGCTTCCCGGAACTTCAAGTCCGTCGAGTAATGCTCGGCAGAGCTCGTATTCCTTCCTAATCAATGGAACGAGCTCTAGATGCCACTTGTACAACTGGGCATTCAAGCTCTTATTGATGGCGAGAGATCCACGCTTCTGGGTCTCTTCAAAGTCGTGTTTCCATTTCTCTTTGGCTCCAGCTATGCCCCGAACCTCAATATCCCGTTGTCTGGTGGTATTATACTCTTCA
Organism: Intestinozyma alai; assembly: GCA_030572135.1. Taxonomy (NCBI): domain Eukaryota; kingdom Fungi; phylum Ascomycota; class Pichiomycetes; order Serinales; family Debaryomycetaceae; genus Intestinozyma; species Intestinozyma alai. The sequence continues at coordinate 355,218 of JAJLZI010000002.1, read as the reverse complement.
AAGGCCTGATTGAAGCGTTCTCGTTGGTGGCTGGTTTGTAGCTTCTTGTAGATTTCGAAAAAGTCCAAATGGCCAGACTGGAGCTGCTTCTGGAGCTTCTCATCGACAATGTCTCCAATAATGTCATTCACAGCATCAACAAACTTGGCATACCCTTCCTCGTTTATCTTCAATCCTAGCAAACTGTGTCTCACCACCTTCAATCCGTACGAGCTCACGGCTTTAAGTTCGTCGAGGTTTTCCTTATTCAAGGCACTGATGGCTTTGTTCTCTTGCAAATTTATCGTTTCTTTGTCTAGTATCTCGCTATCTTGGCTCGAAACGTACTCTTGGTATACTTCCAACAAGTCATGGGGCACGCAGTTCTTGTTAATACTCTTGCATTCAAAGATCTTGTATAGAACATCCACCGTAAACACCTCAGTGTGAGCAAGAATGTTCTTGATATCCTGAGCATCCAACTCCGAGAAAAATTCCTCGGTGCAACCACCTGTCTCCACAATCTTAGATAAGTGAATAGCTTGTGTACGGTAGTTCTTTCGGAAATTGTACTGCTTGGCAAAGCTTTTCATCATCGTCTCAAACTCGGCAAGCCCGGTGTCGGGTTCCTTCAGTATGGCGTGAAGATATTTGTTGGTTACAGCAGAAAACTCTTTGGTATCGAGAAGATTACTCAACGTGTTCAAGAGCTGCTGGGCCCTCTCAAAGTACTTTTCGGTGACAAACGAGTCAAACAACGTCTTCACGTAAACGATTTCTCGGTGGTATGGCTCGGTGTCTACTTTAGAACCTCGGAATTTGAAATCCTGTACCTTTTTGGTGTGGATTCGTGTAGCATTCTGGAACGTAGTGGGGCCTATATCGAGGTACGATAAATCGTGAAATGGCGTACCGGTGCCACTGCTGGTATGTGGTGGTCTGAGTGACTTCGTGGAATCCGAATCTGTAACTGTGCTTTTTAGCGGACTAATAAGGTCGCTCATGTTTATCGAAGACGCAGCAGTGGCCGATGACACTTTATGGGTAGCAGCCATACCAGAAACCGACCTGATAACGAGTCCTTTTTGTATGTGAGAACGACTGAGTCTGGCTCCATACTTGGCTGAGTAATGCAACATAGTCCGCAATGAAATAAGGTTAGATATACTACAATGTAGTGTGTGTGTTTTTTTGTCAGTTTGGTCGAAGTATTGGATTCTTGTTCCTTTATTTGGTATTTACTGACAAAAAAAAAGAACGTTATTGGAACCAGGAGATGAGTTCTGGGTGAAAAACCAAAAAAAAATAGCACGCCCTAGAAACTACAAGTGTGTCCAAAACCCCTAACGGAAACAGCGATAAACCTAAACGATCAGAAAACAGTCCGAAAGTAGCCTACTTAGTAAGAGAATCCCATATATTAAAAACTTTTTCCTAATCTCGGGGCCATCGCTCGGTATAGCGTGAGGTGCAAGAAAAAAAAAGAAAAAGAAAAAGAAAAAAAAAAATCTCAAGTCAGCTGGTTAAATCCACGTGACTCGGACATTGAGATCCGAGTCGGGGATTTGTGATGAGTTGACTTTGTATACATCTCCCGGCAGGGCCAAAGAGGCTGGTAAAAGTCCAAAAAAAGGCTGGTATGGATAACCCTTTGGGTAGCAACTATCAAATACATTATGGTTCGTACTAAGTAAAAGAAATAAACTGGTAATTATAACAACCAAATCCCCCATCGGTAATAATCCTGAACTATTAAGAAATGAAATAAACACAAAAGATACAAAGACAAACTAATAGCCATGATGAGCAGTATAGTTGGAGGGGGGCACCAAGGTCTCCTCCCCCCACCATCTCCAGTGCCATCCGTCTATAAACCCATTTCTGCTTGTAATGCCTTTAATGCTTCTTCATCTTCGTCATTCTCGGTAACTGGAGCCGCGGGCACCACCTTATTGACAGTGGGGAAATCAGGTAATTTCTGGTCTGGTTCCTTCTGGACTGGTGCCTTGTCGGCCTTCTCAGCTTCTGCTTGTTCTTCCTGTAACGCTGCCAATTCTTCCTCTAACTCGTCTTCATCAACAAACTCGGAGCCCACGGGTCTCGATATGGCTTCGCTGATCTCGTCCGCCAATTCCACCTGTTCTCTAATATCGTCCATGGTGTCTTCGACTTTATCTACATTGTATTCTCCGTGTATTTGCTTCATGGCCTGGGCACCCTGTTTCATGGCCTTCATGGTTTCCAAGTTCAAGTTGGCGCCTTCGATCGAGGTTAGTTGGGTTTCCAAGGTCTCGATCTGGTTCTCAACCTTGACCAAATTATCCATGTACCCCTTCTTGCGCTTCAACGCATTCTTGGCCAAGGCAGTTTGCTTGGACGCAACGTATTTCCGAGCAAGTGCATCCTGGTCTGCCATCTGCAGCTCCAAATGAGTGCGCTTCTTGTTCAACGTCTGGATATGTTCGCGCAACTCGACGATGGCTTTCTTGGGGAGCTCCTTCTTCTGCAGGCTGTTGCCTCCAAAGAAATAGTTCCACATGGTGTACTGTTGGGTGGGTGAATATGAGAGGATGAAGTTTATTGGAGGAAGGAAGGATTAGATGGTGTTTGTTGTTGTTGTTGTTGTTGTTGTTGTGGCTGTTGTTGCTGTTGTTGCTGTTGTTGCTGCTACTACTGCTGATGTTACTACTGTTTGTAGCCTCTTGGTACTCTCTTGACCAATGGTGGTTCTTTTGCCTTCAAGAAAAGTATATACTATAACTATACCTATATTCCGTGACACCGTACTAAAAATTGTCCCTTTTCTAAAAAAAAAGAACTGAATCCTTCTTGTATGGTATAACCTCTTTGTTAATTATACGAGAGGATGGCTTTGTTGGTGTGTGTGTTATCACTTCAGTGATAGTATTGATAAGAGTTCTCTTGTTGTTGGTGGAGCATTTTTTTCCCGTCTTTTTTTTTCCCCCTGCTTTTCTTTTTCTCGCCTGTTTCAGTAGGTGTGGATTGTCGTTTAGTGTCGCGACACTTGGCAATAGTCTATACAATGTATGGTGTTGGAATAGGTTGAAAGGTATAAGTGATGTGTTGGTGGGTTTTATAGTGTTGATGGTGATAGGGGAGGGTATTAATGGACGGTTTAATTTCTAGATAGTTTAAAGTGATGGGAAGCGATGGGATATGTTATGACTAGACAATATGTAGCTCTGTTGCAAATATACAATTAAGCCAATAACTCACTCTTGACATACTACAACATTGATAAACCACCTAGGCATGAATAAACATCAATTACTCACTCTTGACATACTATAAAATCGATCAATCACTTCTACATTAAAAATAACCCACACCTCCCTCTACACCCAATACAATTACTCATTAACTATAGAAGTATACACAACTAACTAACCAACACCCACAAAAAGAAAAACACAATCAATACACCAAATATCTTCAAGAATAACCACCGGTTACTGGTAATATTTGCATAATACTTCAACAATTCTCGCTGTGCTCCAGTAATATTCATCCCTATATCCTCCACATTCTCATCAATACGCTGAATCTGCTCGCCCTGCTCGCTAACCATGGTGGCTAGCTGCTGGAAAAGATTCCCCACCTCGTTGATAGTCGACTCAATCGACTCGACAGCACGGTTTCTCTGCTGCAAGTATTGGCCACTTTGTTCTTCCATCAATAGCATTTGTTGCGTCTGTTTAGGGAGTGACAAATACTCTCCGTTATCATACGGAGATGCCATTGCTGGGTCTGCAGCATAGCCATTGCCCTCGACGTCATTAGGGTCAAATGAAGATGCCGAGGGAACACGAGGTGCTGGAGAATTGTTGGCTGACGTCAAAAACGGATTCTCCACAAGATTACTAAGAGAATCATTACCCACTAAAGGAGAGGCATTATTACTGGTTCTGGAGTTGGACGCTGACGACGCCGATAAGAAATTCTCGGTCCTGTTCTTGGTGAGGATCTCGTTCTTCTGTCTAACCTCCAACACATGCTTAAACTCCCCAGAGACATTCTTCATCTTGGAGTTCAACAAGTTCAACACATTCTTGGAAAATTGGCTGGTTTGCGAATCAATCTGTATCGAGGTGTCGCCCTTGACAAACTTTTGTAGGTTCTGGATACTGGTTTCTATTTTGAAAATCTCCTGTTTAATAACGTAGGTTAGTTCGCCAATCTCAATTGGCTTGTCGTCAAATAGTGGTTTCCTTTTTGCTAAGAGTGCAAGTTTACTTAGTAACTCTGTGACGTGGGAAATGTCCTTGGCTATAATGCTGGCTTGTTGACTAAACTGCGACTTTTTCTTTGGTGCTTGCGACGGTGTTTGCGGCGAGTTGTGGTTGGCGTGGTGCAGTTTCTGCTGTTTCTTGTTGATAATGTCATATGTGTTGACACATTGCTGGAATTCGGTGGTTCTATTCTGGATGACTAACATTATCCTGGTCAGTTCTCTTGGTCCGACAGTAGCAAGGGAGGGTATAGTATTATGGTTATATAGATATCCTTTAGTATCTGCTTATCAAATACACAACTGTGGCCAGAACGTGTATATCCAACTAATCTTATGTCCACACCTAACTGGCTACAGCGAACCCAAAAAAAAAAGAAAAAAAAAAGAAAAAGAAAATGCCAAAAAAAAAGTGGCAAAAAAAACCAAATGGTGAATTAATATATCAGATATGGGTGCTGATTATATGTCCAGCCCTCTCTACCCCAAGTCGTACGATCCACTAGCAAAATATACCTACAAAAACAATGACTGAAATAACATATGTTTATGCAGTCAACGGAGAAGGTAAATAGATACCCTTTTTCCACTTGAAGGTTTTCTATTTTTATCGGTTCCATTTCTATTTTTGTTTACTTTTCATTTTGTTTGTCGCAGCTATTAATACTCTATAATCAAGACACCCCAAGGTAACACTGGTACCAGTGCCAGGCTTTTTCTCCTCCCCCCGTCACGTCTATTCGTGAATGGGGATTGCCGGTCAGCATACCGACAAGTGCCAGTTTTTCTCTTGGCATATTTCCGTCCAGTCAATGTAAATCTGTCCATGCATATTTCGCAGCCACACTCCTTGCACCAACTCATATATACGCTTCAAATTAGCCACCTGGTGCAGGTCGATAATAACCTCGAATCGGGCCGACATATCCTGGCGGTCTTGCGGTGTGCTGCACGTGATACCGCAGATCAACAACAGAAAAGATAACGCCCCCACAAACTTGCAGTCCTGCATCAACACATTGATCCAACCAAGCGCATTCAAGAGAAGGGCCTGCATCTCCATGGCCCCTGGAGGGATGTTTCTGATTTGGTAGTTCATGCACAACTGGCACGTCAACAGGTACACTTCAAATAATAGCAAGTGCATCTCGACCTGCTGTTTATCGTCTATGGCCTGGAGCTGGTTCATATTGGGCTCGCACCGTTGTAGTTTTTCGGTTAACAATTCGTACTTTTCCGTGCACAACTCAAAGTGACGCATTCTCGAGGCGTGGTCATGGCCCGGGCGGGCGGCCCTCAAGTCCAGGGCCGTGGACGTGATTTCGCCCAATAGCAAAAAAATCGGCTGGATACACCCTTGGAATGGATCCAACCCATAGTCACCCGTGTCCAATAGCTGCTCCTGGGTGAATATGGTGTTGTATTCAATCATCGGGAAATGCGTGCCCCAGGCGAACGACTGGCTGGACAATATATCATGGTACTGGATATTGGATAATATCCATTTGATGTCATTGGAAAACTCAAACATCTTACACATTTCCTTTAATCCACCCGCCTTTTCAATCAAGGCGATGGCTTGGTGGAAAAGGACGTTCCATTTGGACACGTCCCCAGCACATACGTGTATCCCCACGGCAATAAGTAAGAAATTAAGTAGCTTGTATATATCCTGCTTGGTCAAGTTGCGAAAGTCGGGGTAGGCTGACTCCAATAGCTGAAACGACTTGGCAACGTACGACTTGACTTTGTCGGTCCACCCTTCGATAAATAGCCCTCCCCATGCGGTCAATAAATACAGAATGGTTTCGTCCTGCTCGGCGAGGGGATAAAACGTCTTGAGAAAGTAGTTGGACGTATCGGGCCCAATGCACAACTGTTTGGCAACCTTGTTCACAAACCCATCGAGGAAATACGTCCCTTGGTCGTCGATATAGGTGAAGGGAGAGAAAATGTGCGATACGCTGGGAGAGGGATATACTACATTATAGTTTCCGTCGAGTACTCTATCGTCGAGTACCTGTTCGCCAAAGCTAAATTCCAACGGGCTGGGGGCAAGAACCAACGATTGGAGGCCATCATCCGTGGCCGTGTTGGGTACACTGACAGGGGATAAACTGCCAATGCGCAATATTGCCTGCTCAATTGTGCCCTGGATATTCTCTTCCAAGCTTTCGTGTGTTTCGTCATCTATCCTGCCTTGTGGCACTACATCTGATGGGCTGCTTGGTTCATTACCCTTTGTAATCACTTCTAAGTCATCTTGTACGTTCTGTTCCAGAGAGGAATGGACCTCGGTCTTGGCTTCCTGTTTCTTTTCGTCTGGTTCATGTAGCCGTTTGTTCGCCTTGTGTTTTTGTTCCACGCCAATTTGCAGCCACTTCTTTTCCTTCTGGATCTTAAATTTAGATCCACTCCTCCACGAGCATTCAACTTTCCGGTATCCACATGGACCGCAGGTTGGATAAACTTCATCGCACTTTTTCCTAAAATAAAAAAAATTACCCAGTTAGTAAGGCTTGTCCGTACACAAGAAAACACCAATCTACATACTTTCGTTTTCGGCATTGGACACACCCATTTCTTGATCGAAGAGTTGATCCCTTTATAAAGCTGGTGCCACGAACCACAGGGCAATGTAAGCGTGATTCCTGGTGGTGTTGGACAATAATATCTTCTATCTGTTCATGGGGTGGCTGTTTTATAGTTTCCAATGATGACAAATCAAGCACGTAGAACATTAAACTTGGAAAATACACAGGCTAGTGGATTTCCTTTTTTTCCTCTCTCTCTCTCTCTTTATATGGTTTCCCGCTGAAATGGGGATTATATTGTATTATATATGGGCTTTGTTATGTAATGATGACAAGGCCTTTTCTGGAGGGGGAAGTTTAGCAGCAGTGGGGTAAGAGGGTGACCGTTTGTCTTTTTTTTTCCTGGATATGGGTTTGTTGGCGGGGAAGCAGGTTGAAGATGCACGGCATCTCACTTCGGCCTGAATAAGGGACGGCAATGCAAGGAAATAAGCGGGATTCCGTGAATGGGTTTTAGTAAAGGATGGGGTCCCTCCTGGGAATCGCTTCAACTAGGACAGTACGTTTGTGTGTGTGTGTGTATGTGCATGACATTGTTTATGCACGTTTCTGTTTTCTTGTAATTGTGAGGACCAGTATTGCAAAGGGTGGGTTGTATAAGGACCATGCTTTGAGGTGCTTGGTGGAGATTCTTAGTTTAGTCACGGCAATGCCATTGAATGGATATGGGTGGCACGTTGGAATACCGGGTTAGGCTACCCAATGGGCAAATACGTATATTTGTAGGTTTTTTTTGGTGAAAAAGGTGTCATTTTTTTGAGATATTTCTATTGATATTGAACAGACATTATAATATGTTTACTGCTCCGTCACCAGCAATAGCTTATCGATCGTAAATCTATCATTTTTCATATACAGAAGAAACTGGTCAAGTTGGAATATATCGGAGTCTTTGGATAACCCCCCCCGACCTGCTCATGGTTACGACCCACCACTCTATAGACACTGGGTGTATTTTTAAGTAAATGTAATGTGAGAATTTACAGAGAATTGGAGTGGTTGGGATACAATGAGTTGGAAAATGGCGAATAAAGACAATTTTCATATAAACCATCCACATATTGGGTTTCTAGTACATGTACTCGATAGTGGCTATTATTCTAGTTTCATTGCTGTCATGCGGCAATTGATAATTTACGGATGAAAGGGTTGTTTACGTATGGAAAACCATGGGGATCTAGCCATTGTAAGCCTCGGCATATCCAGAGCAACGCGTCTCGTCGGTAATGCGAGACCTACAACTAACCACCTCTTCAGCTAACCTACAGATTTTCCACAATGTGTACATGCTCGCCAATTAGGTTTCGGTATGCATGTTGGTTATGCAACTGACAATAGTTTTTCAGCTTCGAAAAGTGGGAGTTGTGGTTTTTTTTTGTTTTGTTTTGCACAGTCAAGAGAATATGAGCCCTCGGTCCAGAAACAACAATGAAATATTACTCTTGTATGTATACTGTTATGTTCACAAGGAGAGAAACACTACACTAGTCTGGCCCATCGGCAATTTATTCTCCCACCAGCACCTTATTCTCCCTTGGGCAGTTCCTCGTATAATACCTGAGATCAGACCCACCTTCCTAATCAGGTAATTAGAAGTAAACAAACAGTAGTATTTTTTTTTTTTGTATATTTGTATATGGTCGGTCGTGTCACTCTGGTCAAAAACCGAATCCTCTATCGTGTAAACAAAAACAACACAAAAGAAAAAAAAACTCGAATAACCTCAAAAAAACAAATGTCCGATTTTTGTTTTCTGCCTGCCCAATTTTTTTTAAATATTTTTAACTTTCATTCTTTTCTGCTTTTTCCTCTTTATAATCGTTTGGGTACAGAAGAGTTTTCGACTTTTATACCCTTCACTTCCTAGCGTTAATCAGAGAAATCACTCGTAGTAAACCTCGGCAAGAATGAGAGAAATTGTATGTTGACTTTTTGATTCAACGCGTTTGGATAGAACAAATGGAGAGGGAGATATACACAGACAAGGAAATGTGGGACTGCTATGGTGTTTTCATTTGGAAAACTGGGATTTGTGGTTGGAATACGCGCTCACTATTTTTTTTTTCCAATGATGGGCCAATCCACATGAAGACATCACCTCCATGCCCATCACCACCACTCCATACATCCATCAAGACCAACTTAATAAGAGTTCACCAATACTAACATCATCCTTCTAGATCCACTTATCTACTGGTCAATGTGGTAATCAAATTGTATGTACAAAAAAAAGAACCTAACCATGCTTATTATTCGGCTTATGTGTTAAAAATGAGTAAAAAATCTTGTGTTTTGTTTATGTTTTGAGTGGAGGGGGGTGATTTTTTTTTACAACCAGAAACCATCACCCCTGTGGTAAGATCAAAACACAAGGTCCAATGATGACAATAACAGCAAATAAAAAGTGGCAACCAAACAACATCAAAACATCAACAAAGCACACTAAAGAAAAAATGACAACCACCAAAGAAAAAAAAAAGAATACCAAAACACACAACAGCCAGGTAAACATACACAATATCCGCCCATACTAACACCACTTCTAGGGGGCTGCCTTTTGGGAAACCATCTGTGGCGAACACGGGTTGGACAACAGCGGCAACTACCACGGCACCGACAACATCCAAAAATCCAAATTAGACGTTTATTTCAACGAGGCCACCTCGGGAAAATATGTCCCCCGTGCTGTGTTGGTTGATTTGGAGCCTGGAACCATCGACAACGTGAAAAACTCCAATATCGGTGACTTGTTCAGACCCGACAACTTTATTTTTGGCCAGAGCTCCGCCGGTAACGTTTGGGCCAAAGGTCACTACACCGAAGGGGCTGAATTGGTTGACTCTGTCCTCGATGTGGTTAGAAGAGAGGCCGAAGGGTGTGATTCTTTGCAAGGGTTCCAAATCACTCATTCCCTTGGTGGGGGTACTGGTTCGGGTATGGGTACTTTGTTGATCTCCAAGATTAGAGAAGAGTTTCCTGATAGAATGATGGCGACATTTTCGGTGGTGCCCTCTCCAAAAGTGTCCGATACGGTTATTGAGCCATATAACGCCACCTTATCGGTGCATCAGTTGGTTGACAACTCCGACGAGACTTTCTGTATTGATAACGAGGCGCTTTATAACATCTGTCAAAAGACGTTGAAATTGCCCCAGCCTTCATACGCCGAATTGAACAACTTGGTCTCCTCGGTTATGTCTGGTGTCACCACCTCGTTGCGTTACCCCGGTCAGTTGAACTCCGACTTGAGAAAATTGGCCGTCAACTTGGTGCCATTCCCCAGATTACACTTCTTTATGGTTGGCTACGCGCCATTAACCTCGATGGGCTCCAAATCGTTCAGATCCGTGACGGTCCCAGAATTGACCCAGCAAATGTTTGACTCCAAGAACATGATGGCCGCCTCCGACCCAAGAAACGGCCGTTACTTGACGGTGGCTGCCTTCTTCAGAGGGAAGGTCTCCGTCAAGGAAGTTGAGGACGAAATGCTCAAGGTCCAAACCAAGAACTCGGCTTATTTCGTCGAGTGGATTCCAAACAATGTGCAAACCGCCGTTTGTTCTGTTCCTCCCAAAGACTTGGACATGTCGGCCACATTTATTGGTAACTCCACTTCGATCCAAGAGTTGTTCAAGAGAGTTGGCGACCAATTCAGCGCCATGTTTAGAAGAAAGGCTTTCTTGCACTGGTATACCTCTGAGGGTATGGACGAAATGGAGTTCACCGAAGCCGAGTCGAACATGAATGATTTGGTTAGCGAATACCAGCAATACCAAGAAGCTACCGTCGACGAAGATGAAGAGTTGGAGTATGCTGACGAAGCCCAATTGGAGGAACCAATGATGGAATAGATGTCTCGCCTGTCTAGCGAGACATGGTCCTTCTCTATACTCTTTCTGGTGTGTCCACTTTTTGTATGTTGTTTTTTTGGTGTCGTTGTCAGTTTTACTTCTTATTAGAAATCGGGTTGTCGTTTGTTTGTGTCCCAGTATCGATCTCTTTTTTTATTCCTTTTGGTTTTTGCTGAAAATTTATACCCTCCCCCTCCAATCTTGACCTCGGGAAGAAGCATCAACAATGAGGCGATTCGATGGTGTTTATTATATTAATAAATATATAGGTTAATGCTCTATTATTTTTTGGGGAGAAACAGGAAAGAAGCATCGAGGTGAAGACGATACTGGGTGTGATATGTATACATATTTAATTTGTCTCTTTTGTTTCTGGTCTTTTTCCTCATTTGCTTAGATCGATATATAACTAAATCTATAAAGTTTTAATTAACGTGCATCTCCGTACTGAATGGTGGAAATGTGGTTGGCTGGGGTGTTTTGCTGGGGGGGGGGAGTACAACAGGGCCGAGATGGGGATTGACTAATTATGGGAGTTGACTAATAATGGGTACTGACTTATTATAGAACGGCCAATACCCCCCATTTGCCACGGTTCTAATCCAGCAAAACCGCAGCACTACACACACCGTTTACACAGGGATTAACATACTTTGTGTGATAAAATAAATAAAACAAAGTTATAAACCAGGAGAAATATATATCTACATCTGATGGGTGCTGATTGTGCAACCTTCAATAACGATTCGTTTCACAACCCTGTGTCCGGCACCTCCTCCTTTTTCGCCGACATGCAAAAGAAAAACCACCAATGGGGGGGGGTTGGCATGCTTAATTTCCTCTTAAGAAGTTCTTAACAAAGTCATTCTTATCAACCACACCATAAGCGTTCTGTTCGTCGAAATATCTCAATACATGGCACTGTTGTTTCCAGAAATTAATCAACTCTTGAAATTCCATATGGCCCTTAGCATAGACAATATTAGCAACGTCGAGGTCGTTCAAGAACCGCTGTCTTTCAAATTCCTGTCTGATTTTCGTCTTGATGTTGGCCACTGGCATATCCAACTCGTACAAGTCACCAATGTCCTTTGAATGGCGCATATATTTACGATATAAGTGTAAAACACGCTTGCGCAATTCCGCATTCGTCGCAGAACGACGAGTGGTTTCGGCAAATTCAGTGGCTAGAGTCATCGGTCGGTATGGGTGTAGTTGTGTATAGGTCCGGCAGTAACCCTTCTCTGATGTAAGCTTTAATGAAAAGAAAGAAAGAAAAAAAAAATAAGTGAAAATGAATTTGTTTTGGTTGGTTGGGGTAGGCCATGTAATATGCAGGAACATGATAGGCAAGACATCACCATTTGCGGCAATTACATTAACCATGAATGGTTACTATGCGCTGGTTCTCTATATTTTACCGGTGAATATCTTGTTGTTGCTCCTGGTCTATCAACTTTATTGAAGTTCCTGCTGGATTTGTCGGAGCAATTGTCCCGATGGCTCCAACAACTTGATAAACCGACACAACTCAAAACACCAGTCCCATTTACGGGACCGGTCAAACATTTTAATAATCTGAAGTATCACCTCTCTATCGTCCTCTTCCAAGTGGTCTTGGCGTGTGTCGTCATTGCCGTTCTTCCCGTCGTCCCACTCCTCGCCTTCTCGCTTGTAGTTGAGATAGATAGTAAGATAATTATAACATAGCTCGACATTGCCAATGTCAATTAGCCGGTTCATGAACTTTGCCGGCGTGGTTTCCAACACTTCAAAAAACCTATTCCAGTAATTAGCCTCGATCTTGCGCAAGCAATTTATATAGATGAACTCGGCATTGTCAGTGAACTCAATCAACTGGCATAATCGCTTCAACGTGAGGGACTGGTCGCCCGTCAAGTTTTTGAAGAGCAACAACTCAAGACAGTAGTGGAAATTGCCAAACTGGTTATACTTCACATACGAACTCTCCAAATCCCCCTTGTGCAATAAATCAAATTCAATAAAATTGTTCAAGATTAGTTTATGAGCCACGCGGTTTTTGATGATGAGCCCTCCCGGTTTGGTGATGCACCAATTTTCCAACCCGATAAGATTGAGCGACTTGAACGTGTCTGCCGTCTCCATAATGGTGTCAAACTTAAGTGGATGCATGCCATGGCTGTTGATTATAATTGGGTGGACTTTGTAGTCGTCGTCATCCATACCACCGCCCAATAGTTCAACGTCGTTGGGAACGAGTTTCGAGGAGGCATCAAACGATTTCTCAATCAACTCATTGATTTCATAAATGAGAATATCGGCCCCATTAAAGAGGTAGATGTAGTCAAGTGCAGCCCCATGGAATCTAATAGTTTTAAACTTGAAAAACTCAATGGTTGAATTCAACTTTATCAAGTCATACAAGTTGGACGAGCCTCGACCGCCATCAGAGCTGGTTATTGAACTATTGCTGATGACGGAGTTTGATCTTCCCAGCTGGTTTTTCAATAGATACAACTCACCCGTCTTCAAAAGGAAAACAAAATGTCGATGGTGGATCATACTCGTTTGGATAATATCCCCAAGGGCCACCCGCTGGCCAATGGACGACAAGTGGATGGTTTTCCTCACGCTTACAAACATCCTATACTGGCGCGGTTTTTCTCCGCTCCTCAGCACGGTTGGCTTATTGGTGTTCAAGTCCAAAATGACCAAACGGTGGTCGCTAGTCAATATAAGCACATGGGATACCAGATCATCGGTGTCGCTATTCACATTGAGCTCCACGTTGATAAAGGTGCTGTTGAAATCGTACTTCCACAACAAGGCATCGCTAGTTAGGCTGAGGTCTTCCCCGCCCAGTCCGTACTTGGTCAATGTGGTATCAAAAACCATAAATTCGTCAATAAGGTGGTCGTTCACGTCTACTGGCGATTGTAGTTGATCATCAAAAACATGCTTTGATTTTCGGTTAATCACCACCAAATAATCTTTAAACCAGAAATGGTTGACGATATTCATAGAATCAGCAAAGTAGCTCTTCAAGTTAAACCAAAGTATGTGGTTAACCTGACTATCACCAGAACAAAAGGGGGTCGAAACCGCCAAGTGGTCTCCGTAAGACATGGAAATTTGGTTACGGTCGTTTCGGGAAAGAGTAAACTTACCTGACTGGCACTTAATTGATTTGTTGATGGAGCCGTTGAAGTGCTCCTGCTGGAGAAGCAACTTCCTGAATTTGGGCAACATGGGGAACCGGATAAGTTCGCGGTTGTGTTGAATGACACTTATATACTCGGTGTCATAGAGCTGTCCCCTTTTGGCATCACTGGTGGCTATCAATAAGCCAACCACAAACAATTTCGTCTGGTCTTGGTTTAGTACGTACAAGTTGGTGGCATTATCGGCAATGGCAATTATCGACGCCGCCAAAAACTTGCGGTTTTCTTCAAAGTTTTCATCCAACTCATAACCAACCTCCTTGCTATCAAAGGTGACATTACCAAACTTGGATACTAGTTTCCAATATCCCGTAGCTGGGTCAACAACCGTAAAGAAGCTCCCGCACGGCGACCACGAAAGAGTCGAGTCTTGTGAGGCCACACCCAACCGTTTCAAGTACTCCACCAGTTTATCATTTCCAAGTTTATACAAGTGTAGAGACTCACCCAACCGCACAACTACCAAGTCACATTGGTGATTAAACCAAATTCTTACTGGTGAATCAACGCCGTCACCCTCCACTGCTTCCAAATTCAATACTTTATGTCCAGTTAACACCACTTCGTTTTCCCGTTGCTCAAACTCCATATACCATAGTTCGTACTTTTCATTAACAAATAAGAAGTAATTGAAGTAGACGTTATAATTGATGTAAAGAATGCGCGAATGGGCCTGTTCCGTCTTGTCCACATACCAAGAACACTCTGATAACTGGTACAAATCATTTCTAAAATTGAAAACATTAACCATCTGGATAAAGTCGTCCTGGAGATCTGGGTTCTTTTCGTCTTTGGTGGAGTACACTATTAAATAATGCGAGTTTTGCTGGAGCCAGTAGCTATCCATGCCCATACTAATTTTGAGGATTTTGAAGATGGACAACTTGACAAACTCAATACTGAAATTGCCCAACTCATCCTCGGCAGGGAAATTGTTAACATGTTCGACATTCTCCAAATTGATAAGTAGTTCTTCATTGCCGTGGATGATCGATTTGGTGGCTGATTTGATGAAATTAGTGAGTGAGAACTTTAACGAATTGTAGCTCAATGGTAATCCGACTTGTATCAATTCATTACGAGAGTTTCGAACTTCGTATAAAGATTTACTATAGTTGATAGATATTTGGTAGATGATGAGAAAACTGGTATCAGTTTGGATGAAAAGATTAACCGAGGATATTTTCTGTAGTTTTGCAGTGTTAACACTAACGTGTTTATACTTCATATGTACATTGTGGCCATTCACCTGCAACGAAGACTCGTTACGTATATGCGACGTGATTGGCAATAATGTGAACTGGTGGAAAATATAAACACACGTCCTGGTAAGCACGGCCAAGAGCGGGGTGTGGGGAATGGTTATTATTTGTAGAATACCGTCACCAGCACAGTTATCACCACTTCCACTGAATGGCATGTCAATCAGGAACCGAGGACATCCATTTACCCAAACCATTTTAGTTTCTTTCTTTGTCTTTAAATGGGCACAGTAGTAGAACTCAAGGACTTATACCAACGCTAAACTATGCTATGGGGATGATCGATGGAAAAAAGGGGGCACGTAGTTGTGACCTTACATGCTGGAAGGTTGTTTGGGGTTACATGGGGATTGATTGATCCTCGGAATTGTGTTTTGCACGTGATATCCTCGGAAATGATGCCCTCGGAAATGATCTACACTTCTCTTTTCTGCTACACTAGTTATGGTGATACCTTACAATGTACATATAAATCTAAAAAACATATCTACTCTCTACTCTCAATACCAATCAAACCTCAAGTTTGGAAGTTCTCTCAATCAAATCGATAACCTGCTGTTTGTTAGGGTAGAATCCCCAGCCGTACTGCAAAGAGTTGTGGATTCTAATACCCAACTTATCGGCAAACTCCCACACTAACCCCGGGTTTCTTAAAAAC
Organism: Intestinozyma alai; assembly: GCA_030572135.1. NCBI lineage: Eukaryota > Fungi > Ascomycota > Pichiomycetes > Serinales > Debaryomycetaceae > Intestinozyma > Intestinozyma alai. The sequence continues at coordinate 339,422 of JAJLZI010000002.1, read as the reverse complement.
CCCCGGCCAATCAATGCAACGTCGAAAACCCCATCCTCGATATACTTGTTGATCAATTCCGGGTCTTCATGAAGCCCACCAACAGTGGCAACCACAACCTTATCACCAACGTGTTCCTTGATAGCTCTAGCAAGTGGGACATGGATGGGTTCTTTGTGGGTATCTTTGATGCCTGACCGGGGTGCCTGCTTGTAGGAATTACCTCCGGACGAAATGTCAAGCATGGAAATGCCATTCTCAGTCACAATATCAGCCAACTTCTTCGACTCGTCAAGGGTCCAGGCTTCTGGATCGGGCGAGTTTTCCACGGCTGAGATTCTCAAAAAGATCGCGGTTTCTTTGGGCACTTTAGACTTGATATTGGCGATAACTTCCAAAAGGAACCGGATTCTGTTGTCGAAGCTGCCTCCGTATTCATCGGTTCTTTTATTGGAGATGGGACTATAGAACTCGTTAATCAAGTAGCCATGGGCACCATGGATTTCAATAGCATCAAACCCACTGATCTCCACCAATCTCTTAGCAGCATCACCAAAATCGTTAACAATGCGCGTGATTTGCTCTTTGGTCAACTCGTGAGGGAATGCCAAGTTTCCGTGAGGTCTGAACGGAACTGGTGATGGTGCAAGAACTTTATCGGGCCACCCACCAACTGACTCGTCGGCAAGTTGCTCTAAATGGACAAATAATGGCTGTCCACTAGCCTTTCTACCTCCGTGGTTGATCTGGATAGCAATCTTTTGGCCTTGGGAATGGGCAAAATCAACAATAGGCTTTAATTTGCGGGCTTGTTCGTCGGTCCAAACACCCACATCATGAGGAGATAAGCCTCCTTCTGGGCTCACAGCCGCACTCTCAACTATGGTGATACCAGGACCACGGGATACAATAGACCCATAATGGATCAAATGGAACGGAGTGACTTCTAAGTTGTCGTCAGTCGAATACATGCACATGGGCGACACCCCAATTCTGTTTTGGATTTTAAGACTTCCGATCTGTAATGGCTGGAATAACTTGGGGGCTACTTGGCCCTCGGATTCCGGGAAGAATGTCCCTGCGGGAACCGGCTGCTTGGGAGTGTAATATGGCACGAGGTCAGAACGCTCGGCTTCGTCAGATGGAGTAATTTCGTACTTGACTGTCATTGTAGGGTGTTGAAGGAGATCTGTGTTGATATAGGACTTTTATCTGACCACAACTAAGCCGACTTTATGGTGCTATTTATACCAGAGGGTTTTCCCCTGTGGTGATGAGTTTATCAGCGCGCCTCGATGCCACACTCTCGGAGTTGCCTAATGGGGAAAGTGTGATTAGTAAGACGACCGGGTGAAAAAAAGAAACATCCTGGTTTTGTGCCATTTTTGCGCGTGGGGGATACTTCGGATCCCCCAAAATAACGCTTGTTACAACCAAGTGATATTTCCTCGGAAAAACTGCTAAATAAAGGCAGTAAGCTGTCTTCCACGGGGGGAGGGGGGGGGAGAGATCTGGTGATTATTTTCGGGGTTTGTGTTTTATTGCCGTGCCTATTAGTAATGGGTTGTTGACGAATTGCCGTTTATGCAATCCTTTCAGGTTTCTTCGTAAGCAGACAACCGAGACGGGGGAGGGGGAAGGGGCGAGGGATAACGCAATGCATGCACAGTAGAATGAGAGAATTTCCCGGGAAATATACCAATCCACGGAGATGGCGGCTTTCTTTTGTGCAAATCGATTGCACGGGTATTCAACTTCCGAGTGGTATCATCCGGTGGTTTACAGTAGCTTTGGACTTATTTTCCTGCTGGGTATACCCACACACGGGCATTACTTTATAATGGATGTGTACCGTAGGTCCCGGAGTATAATTAATCAGCCATGGTTACGAGATGAGTGAGCAGCTCCCATGGGAACCACGCCGAAGGCACTCCTTCCTGATGAGATAGACTGGTGGGTCACCACATGCAATAGTCTCCGCAAACCAGGGTATTCACTATAAAGCATGAAAATGTGAATTGGTCACGTGCATTTCCATCTTTTGAGGTTCTGGCAAGAAAAAAAATCAACGAATGCGGGCGTGTGGTCTAGTGGTATGATTCTCGCTTTGGGCGACGACTTGGAAACAGGTTGACTTACTACAAACATGCGAGAGGCCCTGGGTTCAATTCCCAGCTCGCCCCTTCTTTTTTTTTGCCTAGTCCTTCTCTTTTACCAACCTCTTCAGCACACTACATGTTTCCAAGCATCACGCAAGTGTCGCTTATCATTTTTGTTGGCACAGCCAACCTGTCCTTGGAAAACCTACCCCCACGGTATACTTTATTTCCGATATGTGTATTAAAAAAGTTAAATAGAATATACTACCTTATATATAAAACTCATGAAAACTAATGTAACAGTGGGTGAATGTAAGCAATGATAATCATTTGGGGTGGATGATAATATAAACATACAACTTTCTTAACGGTAAGATTTTTGGAATCTGGCTCTGGCACCACGACCACCGAACTTCTTTGGTTCCATTCTTCTGGAGTCGGCAACCAACAAGGTCTTGTCGTAGGAAGCAAAGATCTTCTTCAATTCGTTCTTGGAAGCTTCGTCAACGTACTTTTGGTGGTAGGCAACCAAACCCTTAGCAATGGCTTGTCTGATGGCGTAAACTTGAGAGACGTGACCACCACCGGTGACCTTAACTCTGATGTCAATGCCCTGGAACTTGTCTAAACCAACCAAGGTCAATGGTTCGTAAACCTTGAATCTTAAGATTTCTGGCTGAACCAAGGTGATTGGGGAACCGTTAATCTTGATTAAACCCTTACCGGCCTTAACGTGGGCAACGGCGGTAGCAGTCTTCTTCTTACCAAAAGTCTAAATGAGAAGGGTTAGTACTGGATCCTGAGGTGGGGAAAGGAAAAAAAATCAAGGATATACTAGACGGCAGGACTTGACCAGTGTGATTTCCAATAACCGTGTAGAGTGGGTTTTGCGTAAATGGAAACTACTAGCTATGTTGGTGATTAAAGTGGGTGTGTACTATGGGGAGGGGTTCTCATACGGTGTGTAGGTATTTATATTTGATCTCCACTATACTATCTCTCTTTCATTTCCAGATACAGTTCTTGCCGTCCCACAACGATATTAGACTAGTTGCTTACAAGGTTATTAGGCGCACCGCACATCCAACCTCATTTATGGCTGATGGACGATTTATTCATCAACGGTATGTGAAGAAAAACATTCATTCCTACATCAAAAAAAAACCCCTCCATTCTCGATACCTGGAAGTAGTCCCGCTACTCATCCTCATCCTTCCTTCGCTCTTACGATATGTATCTTTACATACTTGAACAGATTGATTAGACATGGTGTACGTGTGTGCTTTTGCTAACTATGTGAAAAGTCTCTGAAAGTTGAGAAATAAAAATTTTTTTTTCTTTCCTTCTTTTGTTAGAAAAGGTTTCTCTCCAACGTTGGCAGTCTCAGTCGCTCTAACAAAAAATTTCCTCCTCACTCACAAATGGAGCGTTTTTTTTTTCTACTGGGTTGCAGCTTGGGAGGGGCCCATAGTTAGACTCGAAAAAGTTCCATTCTCCTGTATGGATTTTTCACTCTAACCTGTAAATTCGCGCGATGTCTATGTATACAACATGTAAATCCGCGACTACATATACGCAACAGAGCAAAGAAAAAAAAAACTTTCTGCTGATGACCTCATATTTACGCGTGCATTCTGAAAACTACTTACAGAAGTCACATCAAAATTGTGACTGGTTTTTTCTCCTGACACCGTAACCTGCAAATATTACTATTACAAGTTACAATCGTCCATACTAGAGAAGAGACAGACAGCAGAAAAAAGAAAAAACTGCCTTCCCTCACACATAGACACCACACACAGCAATGTCGCACAGTTTAGGCCCCTCTCTCGATTCTCGCACTCGTTCTCGCAATCGGCGCTGTGTAGACTTTGCTTCACAGTTAGTGAAAAATTTTCTTTTATACAAACCAGGTTTATAAAAAAAAACTTTACTCTTCTTCTACTTGGTACCAGCTAGTTTAAGAAACATCACCCAACAATGGCTATCGCAAAGAACTTACCATTATTGAAGAACCACTTCAGAAAGCACTGGCAAGAAAGAGTCAGAGTCCACTTTGACCAAGCTGGTAAGAAGGCTTCTAGAAGACAAGCCAGATTATCCAAGGCCGCCAAGGTTGCTCCAAAGCCAGTTGACACCTTGAGACCAGTTGTTAGAGCTCCAACTGTCAAGTACAACAGAAAAGTCAGAGCTGGTAGAGGTTTCACTTTGGCTGAAATCAAGGCTGTTGGTTTGACCGCCAAGTACGCCAGAACCATTGGTATTTCCGTTGACCACAGAAGACAAAACAAGTCCCAGGAAACTTTCGATGCCAACGTTGCCAGATTACAAGAATACAAGTCTAAGTTAGTTATCTTTGACAAGAAGACCAAGGCTTCCGAAGTTGCTGCTTTCGAGCAAGTTTCTACACCAGCCACCTTCCCAATTGAACAACCAGCTGTTGAATCTGGTGTTAGAGCCGTTGAAGTTCCAGAACAATCCGCTTACAGAACTTTGAGATTGGCCAGATCTGACAAGAAGTACAAGGGTATCAGAGAAAAGAGAGCCAAGGAAAAGGCCGAGGCTGAAGCTGAAAAGTCTAAGAAGTAAGTTCTGATATGAATCAGTAACAGAAGATGTGGGTAATGCTTTTTTATAAACGATAATTTAAAAAAGACAGAGGTGACACCAAGTTTAATATATTTTTATTCATATATCATCATAAATATAGTGAATTGGGATCCGTAATGGGGGGGATTGTGTATTTGTAGTTTTGTGGAGAGTTGGTGTCTGTGAGTATATTCTACTGGGGGTGGTTGAGCAGGTGTGTAGAGATAATATGTAGTAATCAATATCGTTAGTAATTAAAGGTGTACATTAGCCCTGGGTTATCATTTGTTCCGGTGGTGTGAACTATACATGGGTATCCTCTGCATGTGCAATCATTGCCCATCATCGCTCACTAGTACATGCAAATGAACCAGACTTTCCACAATACTTCACCCACACCACACCCCTACAACTCCACCACATCAAGATTAAGCTTGCGTATATATTCGAATAAAATTCCGTACTAAAAAACCTGTATAAAATAAAATTAATAAACTATAGCAACTAGTAATGACACGCAACCACGACATCAAAGCCAATTGTTCAACTAAAATTACATGTATATTTTATTACCCACTGTTTTAGAACCTAGTTTAATCGAATAAACCGAAACCCATGTCGTCGTCGGATTCTTCCTTAGCTTCTTCTTCCTTTTCTTCTTCAGCAGCTTCTTCAGCACCACCGGCAGCAGCACCGGCAGCTGGAGCAGCAGCAGCTGGGGCAGAAGAGAAGTTGAAGAAGAACTCCTTCAAGTCCTTACCTTCAAGGGCCTTGGCGAACAAATCAGCCCAGATACCTTCGACTTCGACGTTAGCCTTGGTGGTCAAAGCCAACAACTTCTCGGAGGTGATTTCAATTTCGGAATCGGCCAAGATCAAGGCGGCGTAGGATAAAGCGGTTTCAGTAGACATATTTACCTGGTGGACGTTTAACTAGAGATAATCGAATTAAGCTAAGCAGACTATTCTTAGTTTGGTTGTGGTATTCCAGGAGAAGCCAGAAAGCACTATTGGGATGGGAATTTTTTTTTTTTCCACTTGTTCCTTAGCAAAGGTTTGGGAAAGTTGCTGGTGGGAAGAGAGTGAAAAAAAAAAAATTGGATGGTGTTGGACTAGGGTTATGCCCTAATGCACGTGATTGGATGATATTTTTCGGGTGATGGTTGCAAGTGAAGAATGTCTGTTGAGTGGGTTCAATGCGTGTAGTTGCTCAGTGGAGGTTTCTCATGGGTATCCAATCTGGCGAGTTGGCTAACAGATGCAGTCATTGTGTGGACTGTGCCCTCCCGGTCCCCCTTGTTTGGATAATTCTGCTGCAATCAGCAGGTGATTAATGCCACTATTCTCCAGAGTAGGCAATTCTCATGGCTTGGGGTGCTTGTAATTAAAGAATGGGTACTAAAACAGCCTGGTATTCTAGAGGTGGTTTGTGGCAGTTATGGAGGATGGAGCCCTATTAATGTTGGACTACACTTGCCATCTCTGCTTGTGGTGCTAATCTATGTTATCTTTCTTGTCTGGCTATTTTTCTTTTTTGTGTGTAAAATTCGCAACATTTTTTTGCATCCACAGGGTCAGTTTGTTTGACAAGATAAAACTGGGCAAGGTGAACACTCTGTGGGCTCACATCTTGTTTTATTCCCCGAATTGAGAGTACCTCCCGTCTAGACCTAACTTCATTTCAGGGTCATTCTGAGTCACGCGGGGAAGAATGGGGAATTCCAGCCAATTCCCGTGCCTACAAGCTGTACACTTTGCTGAGATGTAATCTGCACCCATTATTCTTGGGCTTACACCAATTGTTCCCAGATGTATCCAATTGTACATTTATGTGGGGATAACAAAGCGAGAAATTAACAAAACGCACAAAAGAGAATTCATCCACACCATCCCCTGGTGATGCCCATCTCCATTCACCCCTTGTCGACAAGAAATTACCAAATTATTTGTAATAGACTGCCGATTGTTTGCTAATTGTTGCGTAGTTCCTTCGTCTCTGCCACCACCGGTTCCGTTTCTGTCAAATTGACTGCCTATTTCATCATCCCCCCTTGTCTATTGCTAGGGAGAGTGGCTTGGCAAGGTCTGTTGCCGGAGCCACTACGAAACACTTTCGATAACAAGAAAGAGGGCTGAAACAGATATGCATATTGAACCAACCCTGGATTTCCCAGGGAGGGGTGACACTGATTTACGGCTTGCATCACCGGGGTAACTCTGAACAGTTGCACCTTGAGGTTGCCAAACATTTGCTTCTTGAAGAGTTTGTCAATAGGGTAAACTTGCCAAGATTATCCAATGGGGAAAAGGAGGGGGGATCACACAAACAACCACCACAAAGTGAAACTGACCTTTGCAACACTAATGCAGACAGGGCTATATCTAAGGACGAGGGGGAGCGAGAAAGAACCTAAAAAAGAAAACCACGTCTATTGTGTTTTTTTTTTGGGGGGGGATAATCCCTAGAGTACAATCCGGATATTTCCTGTCTCGATTCCGAGATGGGGCTTTTCGTTTAGTGACACTCCAGTTGGCTATGGACATAGAGGGAGATACGAGAGATACGTGGTGCTTCGCTGTTTAGTGTGTATGTGGACTTATTTTTACGACACTTTGATCGCCTTCCTGGAACTGTCCAGGGGATGGGGTCTTCCATTGGACCATATTATTTTTATTTTGTATCCTGGAGGGGCTTTCGTATTTCCCGTTCCCATCCCTTTCATTTCTCTCTGTAGGGAGCCACCTTTGTTATTCCTCTGAAACAGGTTGAATACAACTGGCTGGGAGGACACAAAGAACACACAAAGAACGAAGACTTCACACAAACAGTAGCAGAACAAAGGGAAGGAACCTCACCGTGACGAGAATGTGGCAAATAAAAAAAAAGGAACACAAAGAACAAGGAACAGGATAATTGTTTCCTCACGGCTTTATTTCGAGGTTCAAAATCATCCTGCAGAACCACCACTAAGAAACGAAGTCACAACACGTTCCCGAAAAATGGAGGGGGGTTTCCGAGGTTTAAACACGTTAAATTTAGACACCTCAAACACCAGTATGAAGGGAGTGATTTTTATGGGTGCAAGCAATTTCATAATAAAACCCAATCGGGAAGGAATGCCACTATCAACAGCAGGATCGAAAACGCAGCCAATCCAGCCACAAAAAGAATAAAAAAATATGTTATTTTAAAGATAAGAGTGCCACATTACACTTCAAATATCACCCCCCCTCCCTCGGCGTGTCAAAGAAAAGAAACGAGTTACGAGGTGCAGAGATAACCCTGAGACCACCAATAAGAATACTATAGTTCTGGATCAGTGGATAACAAACCTCGTTTACTCTCTTAAGAACAGCCAAAAAGGAAAAAAAAGAAACGGTCAAAGGAAAATAATTGTCATGGCTAAACAACAGAAAATCCACTTCACAAAAGGAATAACCACTTTGATTTCATTTATGCGCTTTTGCTTGCTCCCCCTTGCCTTGCCTTGGTTACGAACGGGTATCATTCTACTCCAGACCAACCTGCGCCGCCTGATGCCTAGAACCACCAGGATGGTGCTCATGTGCATGGGTATAGACTAACAATCCTTGGTCATTGGACATTTCTCTACACTTCCTCTCCGGGTATCTCCCTACATTACGAATGGCTTGTGGTTTTTCACGGGGGGGGGACTCAAACACCAGGCCAAGAACAAACAAGGAGACAGACACGGAATTTAAAAATATCCCATTCCACAACCCGTTCTAATAATACACCCATTTTGTTCTAAAACTCGTGGTTTTGTGTATTGTTCCTAAAATTAAAATAATGGGCGATTGTTGGGCAAAAGATAATCGCGATTGTTAGTGCACCGCGAAGAATGGCGCTGAGGGTGCTTTACCACACAATACGTCACTCGTTGTTAGGCCAAGCTATACTTTGTGTGGTAGTGGAAAAATAATAATCCTGCTTGAAATGCTGGCTGGACCAAATATCCTGTGTGTCTGTTGTTTTGCGGGCAATGTATATTTAGAACCGCCAGTATTTATATCCCACCACATATCCACCCCAAATGGCCCCCCCCAAAAAATCTGGTCTATTCCTTCTGTTCTCCTTTCTTCAAACCCGTTGCTCCGTAGTTCACCTCGTCTGCTTGTTTTGTACTTTCCTTGTATAGCCCTGGGAAACTTCAACCATTGAGCAAGCTCACATTACACGTCACCGCTCACAACCATTGCACCATAGTTACGAGAAGTGCCATCACCAAACCAGGGAACGTCAACGCAAACCAATAATAAATACACCCTTATCGCTTCCTCATATTTGATTCTCAAAAAGCCCAGCTAGCGAGTTTCCTACCTTACTTCTGCTCACACCATTTTGTTACGTCGATTTGGTCTTGAAGTTTTGCACCAATAAAACAAAAAAAATTTTTTTCTTGCACCACATTTGCAGCCATTAACTGGAACCAGCTTATAATGCAATTACCAGTCATCATTTCTACTTTTCTATGCGCCAGCATTGTCTCGTCGATGCCCGTATCGAACCCCCTCACGGACACTGACAATGGCAACATAAAACTAGTCACCAAAAGAGATCCTGGTTGGGACTATGAGAACGATATCATGCGTGGGGTTAACTTAGGGGGCTGGTTTGTTCTCGAACCGTACATTACTCCGTCGTTGTTCGAGCCTTGGGTGGGCCAGAATGGAGATGATCTGCAGGTTCCTAAAGACGAGTACCATTTCACCCAAATTCTAGGTAAAGACTTAGCTGCCGACAGATTAAAGCAGCATTGGGCTTCCTGGTACATCGAGGATGATTTCAAATTGATCAGCCAATTAGGATTAAACACTTTGAGAATCCCCATTGGATACTGGGCGTTCCAATTGCAAGACGGCGATCCATATGTCCAGGGACAGGCCAAGTACTTGGAACAAGCCATTAAGTGGAGTAGGAAGTACGGGTTAAAAGTTTGGATTGACTTGCACGGGGCTCCAGGGTCGCAGAACGGATTTGACAACTCTGGGTTGCGGGATGTGGTTGATTTCCAGCAGGGCGATAACACGCAATTTATGCTTGACGTGCTCTCCCAAGTGTTTGACAAGTATGGTCATGATGACTATAACGATGTGGTTATTGGTATTGAGTTATTAAACGAGCCATTGGGGCCAGTGTTAAATATGGATGACTTGAAATCGTTCTACACATCAGGCTACAATGGTTTACGTGATGTGCACACCGGCAGACCTGTGGTGATCCACGACGCTTTCCAGCCCGCGGGTTACTGGAACGACTTTATGATCCCCACTGGCGACGATGCTTGCTACAACGTTGTTTTAGACCACCACCACTACCAAGTGTTTTCTGCCGGCGAATTACAGCGTGACATCAATGACCACATTTCTGTGGCTTGTAACTGGGGCTGGGACGCCAAAAAGGAAACCCACTGGAATATTGCCGGTGAGTGGTCGGCAGCGTTGACTGATTGTGCACCTTGGTTGAATGGGGTTGGCCGTGGTGCTCGGTACGCTGGCCAGTACGACAACAGTCCCTACATTGGGTCGTGTGAGCCTTATTTGGACATTAGTGAGTGGCCCGAGGATTACAACCAGAATGTGAGAAAGTACATTGAGGCCCAACTAGATGCGTTTGAGTATACTGGCGGGTGGATCTTTTGGAACTGGAAGACGGAAAGTGCTGGCGAGTGGGATTTCCAAAAGTTGACCTATTACAAACTCTTCCCCCAGCCATTGACCGACAGGCAGTATCCCAACCAGTGTGGATTCCCACAGTGATGGTAGTTGGCATTTTGCTCCCAATTTTTTTTCGTTCTTTCGTCCGTTCAGGTTAATCTATTTTTGTCGAGATGATTCTCTCTTTAAGGGGGCAGTTGCAGACAAGAGGTTGTTTATCTAATTCTTTCTAAAAGCGTTATTCGTTTGTATGTTTGATACGATCGTGTTTTACTGGTTAAGAAAAAAGTATCGTAAATATATATTTGCACTTGGAGTAAATGTTGCACCCGACTTTTTTTTGGGTACAAAAAAAAGGAAAGAAAACGGCTGCAACTTCCCTCACTTGCTATTTAGTATATACGAGACACGCCGTTCGCTCAGATTTGCGGTGCTTTGGGAACATAAGGTTCTTCTAAGTACCTGGTTTCTTCTTCGGTCAACTTAAACGACACAGCCTTGATGATATCATCGACTCTACGTTCAGAAGAAAGACCGACAATGGGGTTGGTGCCCTTGCTAATCACCCACGCAGTGGAAACAACTGCCATGCTAACGCCGTGTTTGTTGGCCAACTCTTCAACGCGCTTGAGGATGATGGTTTCGGCATCGGTCAAGTCATTCAAATGCAACCTCAGAATCCCGAAATCGGACTTGTCTCTGTTTGTTTCGGAAACAGCACCAAGAGGACGCGCCAAGACACCACGGGCAAGCGGAGACCATGGAATAAGACCAACTTTTCCAAAGTCCCCTTCCTTGCAGAAGGGAATCATCTCGCGTTCTTCCTCACGGTAAAACAAGTTATAGTAATTCTGCATACTAATAAACTTGTGCCAGCCATTCTTGTCGGCGATAAATTGCAACTGGGCAAACTCAACTGCCTTCATGGTGGAGGCGCCGATGTACCGCGCGTACCCTTGGTCAACCACATCGTTCAACGCCTTCATAATTTCCACCTTAGGGGTGGTGGGATCAAACCTGTGGATCTGCAACACATCCATATAAGTGCCGAGTCTTCTTTGCGACGCTTGCACGGCGTCGAAAATGTGCTTACGAGACAACCCCTTGGAGTTGTGGTAGTCCACTGCCGGGAACTGAGAGGCGGTGGACAAAGTCAATGTGGGTTCGTTTTCGTCGAATAAACTAAAGCACTTGGACAAGATCACTACTCTGTCACGAGGAATCTTGTACTTTTTCAAGAACTTGCCGAGAATCTCCTCCGACTTGCCACTGGAGTAGACATCAGCAGTGTCGTACGTACGCAAACCAGCATCGTAGGCCCGTTTCAAAATCTTGAAGATTTCCTCTTCGTCTTCAAGCACCCAGTCGGCCCATTTTTTGGAGCCATAAGACATGCACCCGATGATAATGGGAGCAATCTTTAACCCGGATTCGCCCAAGTTGTTATATGGAATGGAATTGGTAGTTACAGTCATATTGGAGAGAGAATTGAAGTGTGGAGAGGATACACTTTAGGAAAGCACCTGTTATCTGGCAATTCCTGAAGGATATTCCCTGCCCTATATATTGTGTCAGGTCGCGGCCATCCACGCGGACCCCTCAGAACGGAAATAAATGGCGGGGTCTGGCAAATTCTGGTGATATCAAAAAACAATAGAAGCTCCCCTCCTCTTGTTTTTCAACCCATGCACACACCCTCCCACCAGCTTTGTTCATTACATTGAGGCTTATCTATGAGAATTACCAGCAATTGCTCATTGTGTACACACACACACACACACCAGGATTAACTACCCCTATTCAAGTGCGAATGTTCCCGTCTCCTCTCTATTGTGCTTACAAATGGTGTCTTCGGGATTAACTTGATCTGCGAGAGCAGGTTCGGCGAAATCCCAAATAGGAAATTATTCCATCGGGGATATACCTTTTCACTGTGGCGCTACTTCGTTACCAAGCTATGCCATTGCAAGGTTTGTCCGGCCAATGGCGCCAGAATAATACCGCAGGTATATTTAGATGCCCGGCGCGGTAGTTACTGGTGAAAGATATTGTTGGAAAAGGAGAGATACGGCAGTTACAACTTCGGTTGGCCAAAGCGAATGCAAGTTGTAGCAGAATTGAATACATTGATTAAAGAGCCGAGATTTCACATACCCGGATATTGTTTCACTGTTTGGGGTAGTGGTGTTTTCGAACCGCAGCATTTCACCCTGCTCAATTCCGGCCTATGTGCTGGGCGATAATGGAGATTAGAATGGTTTATTTAGCAAGTGACCCAGGGTATTCCCGAGTCAATTAGGCATAGAAAGTCTGTATTCTGAAACTAAGTTGACTTCTCCAGGTGCCAGATTGTATAAATCATCGATACATATCTTATCAGCAGTATCTCTGCTAATCTCCTTCACCACGTCATATCACTCTCTTCCAACTCTTTCCATCTTGACTGCTCTAATCTAGTTGGATGTATTGTACATGGAAATTGACTTCCTACGTAATACACTACATTGGATAACCAAGATGACAACAACAAAAGTACACCCTACAACAAAATCTCAAGTCCTCAGACGTATATAGCAACCATATACAATACACAGTAAACCTCAAACAACCCTTCTATCCCAACCATCCATGCCAAACCCTAGACTTTAATTTACTCAATCGCATAGTAAAAATAGGCATGGAAAATTCGTACCACACCAGAAATAAACCCGGATTCATCCTCATCCCCCAAGAAGCACTGGCAGTATACACCAGAACCAACACAACTGCCTCATCTGAGAGTAGTATGTGAATCAAGAACAATTCCCAATTGATATACTTGTCCACGACAGTCTGGTCCAAAAGCAAAACTGCCCTTTATCTAATGCTTTTATGTAGGTTCTTGGGTATAACGCGACCCATTGGTGGTTTTGCCATCACCAGATATATACAACCACAACCAAGGATTCGCCATGTCCTATCACCATCAGTAGCAGTATTGAAAAGACGACCCTATTTACAGCTAACCCGAGCGTTTTCATATTCATATACAAAATATCAACAACAACAACATCATCATACACCTAACAGTCCCCCCATACCTAACAGTCCCCCCATACCTAACAGTCCCCCCACGCCCGCACACAACCTCACCAAAGAACAACTTCTACAATCAGCCACTTCCCTTTTCTCACGACTACGAATCCACCTCCGATGGCTCCTCAAACGTCTGAACCGACCATACACCACTGATGACTATTCGGCCTTTTTCTCCTGGCTAGTGGTTGGTAACGTCCTCTTCTTTGTGGTTGCCACCACCACATTCTTTTCCATTATTATTTACACAGTTAACACGGTGTTTGCCCAGGAATTTGTGGCCCAGAAACTAGGAGAGTTTATCACCAAAAACTCCAACTTGACGGTGACGTTTGAACATGCTATTGTGCCTAGTTGGAATGATGGGAAGATAAGCTTCCGCAAATGTTTTGTTAGTCGTAGACCGAAAAGAGTGAAGAAGTTTATTAAGGCGTCGCAGGCTGAGTCGTACGAAGCAAGTCTCAAAGGAGAGCAGCAGCAGCAGCAGGAACAACAACAACATCAACTTATCGAGGAAGACGTGGATGACGGCAACTATACTCAGTACGACCTCACCATCGAAGAAGTCAATGTTACATTATCGATAAACAAATGGCTTAATGGTACTGGGATTGTAGAAACCATGGAGGTTAAAGGAATGAGAGGAGTTGTAGATCGTACTCATGTCCATTGGGACCCTGATGACGACGCCACCAACTACAAGAATGTTTACAAGCCAGGAGATTTCGAATTCGACAGCTTTAAAATGGAAGATGTCCTATTCACGCTAATGCAGCCGAACGGGTTTAGAGTATTCGACGTGGCGATATACAATTGCGAGTTGCCTAAATTGAGAAAACACTGGCTATTCTATGATTTACTCAATGCCGATATTATGAGTGGTGCTTATGATAATTCGTTGTTCACCATACACAAGAAGCAGCGGCTAGCTGATTTCAACGGAGCCACGACCGACAGCAGCAACAGCAACAACAACAACAACACTTGGAAACGTGTTAATCGCATGCGTGTGGATTCTCTAAATATAGACCACTTAAATACCGGCTTGGAGGGTCCTTTTGGTTGGATAACTGATGGTAGAGTGGATATGGTGGGTGATGTTATGGTTCCAGAAGAGTGTAACGATCTTAGTGTAAAGGAGATTGTAGCCATAATCACCGACTCCATCACCAAGGAGGCTACCAAGTATAAGAACCCCGAAGTGAAAAACCCCAAGCACCCTGACATGCACACACGGTTAACTCTGAACGACTATAACGACATTCTGCAGTATTTTGTGTTGGACTTGACTATTAAGTTGAACAATGTTCGAGCGTCAGTACCGTTTCAAGCACCAGAGTTGTCGTATATTAACTATGCGTTGATTAGACCGATTGTGGCATATATTAATTCTAAGAATACCTACATTGAAATCCACAATCGGATAGTCAAGAATATTGAGGATTTTAGTGGTTCCTGGACGGTTTACGATTCGTTGTTGATGGATGATATTTCTGAGGAGGTGTATGATAATTTTGTAGACTATGTTGCTGACGAGGAGGAACGGTTGACAAGGATGAAGAAGGTGGCATTTTGGTCGTTGCAGTTGATGATGCAGTTGGTGGTGTTTGGTTTGGGGAGTTTAGTGTGAGGGGTGGGAGAGAGAGCCGTGGAGATGATGGTTATAGTGTCAACGTGTATATAGTGGGAGTAGGTTTAGTAGTAATAGGAGAAGTAATAGGAGAAGTAATATCCATCTCACATATACAATACATTAATACCTACCCTACATACCCTACATTTACACCACAAAGAACAATCCTACATATACAACACATACCCTACATTTACACCATCCACATCCATCTCACGTATACCCTACATCCCCTACATTCGCACCACCAACGCCAATAACGCTAAATAGCAACTAAGACTAATCACAGTAAGCAACATCACAAAATCCCCCCCAGTCTTATACGTGTGAACATTCTCAGCTGGGCTATAAAAACTGTCTACTCGACTAGCCTGGTAAAGCCCCACAAAGTACAATATCGACCCATACACAGTATACACGGTCCCCACCGGTAAAAACTCCCGAGAAAATAACTTTATAAGGACAATGGCAAACGATAGCGCATTTATCGCTGTACGAGTATAAGCACCTTCATAAGTCCGTTGATAAGCCCGAATATCCAATTTAAGAAAGCTCGAGAAGATTTCCAATGTCGAAGGACGGCGTGAGAGCTGGGTCACGGGACGTTGTTCCGAAGTCGACATTTTTTCGGCGATTTCCACAGGGGTAATTACTCTTCCTCTATTATGACTAGGTAAGGTGTGGGATATTTACTGAGTATGTCCTCGGATAGACGTGCCGAGGTGCTACCAATTGGGGGTTTATTTTTTTTTTGTAACTCTCAAGAACAACCGATTAATGATGACATTGCAGCAGCTTTAAATCTATAGGTAGAAGGAGTATAGAGGTGTATGTTATTAATATACTCACGTGGATAAATATTGACTGGATTGATTCGTTTATCTCGACAAGTAATTAGAGAGAAACTTGCAAGACTCAATAGACCAACACAATCAACACAATCAACACACAACCAACCTCATGGCCCCACCAAAGAGATACTGGGTAAAACTACAGGTGCCTGCCAGACTCCTCAACACACTCCCCCACTTCCCACCACCTATATCAAAATCCCGACTCAAAAGAATTGCTCAGGAAGAAAGACGTGCTGGTGTAGTGTCTAATTCGGTTCTGGAACGGTCATCTCCAGTGCCTTCAGAGTCTCCTGGGGCTGGTGGAAATGGCTCAGGCACAGCATCGGCGTCTGGCGTGACCAGTGCAAGTTCTATCACTTTAAATAGCGTTAATAATGCTCTGGTTGCCGGTGGAGCCGGAGCTCAGATTAGTAATTTCAAAATCAATCAAGGACTCAAAGAAAGTTCCACCTCGGGGCTAACCATGAATAGTATAGCTAGTGGTCAGTATGCTTTGGATAAGTCTGGCCGTGCAACTAAGCGGTGGGTCAAGAAACCACGACAGTTTAAGACATTCAGTGGGTTTAAAGTTACTTATGTAGCATATGCACCTAAGGAGGGCCAGGAAGAACCAGCCAAGAAGAAAAAGAAGGAGGAGGAGGATGAGGAAGAAGCTAAGAAAGTTGAAGATAGTGCAGAGAGTGTAGAAGGTGGTACTCCAGTCCAAAGTCCTATTGTTTCTGGTGGTGTAGAGTAGTAATGGTGGTGTAGAGTAGTAATGGTGGTGTAGAGTAGTAATTTGACAAATGGTTTCACCCATAATAAGAGGTTCAAGAGTTTACTTTTATACATTAGAAACGTTTATATACACCACCACTCCATATATACATACAAATGGAAACAGTCAACAACACACCTCTACCAGTATAGGTTTACTATACCAAGAGCTTGAACGTATAGTGAACAAAAAAAAATGGGTAGATTATCATTATACTGAAAAATTTTCCTTAACTACGAGTAGTATACTCACTAGTCACCTTTGACACTTCACTATCGCATATGTTCGTCGCTAAGCCAGGTGGGTATCGTTATCGATTGCCAGATGCCATTCTATCCGGGGTTCGATTTATGGCCAAGAAACCAAACCCTTATAAACCAGCAGGATCAACTACCGAGGCAAATATGGTCATCAACAATAAACAGAAGATCTACTTCACAGACGCCAATTCTCCCGGATCGGTGTTCTTTTTGCCCCATGGAACTCGTATCATCAATAGACTAGTTACATATATGAAAAACCAGCAAATAAAACATGGGTTTGATGAAGTTATAACTCCGTTGATATTTAAAACCAACTTGTGGAAGAAGTCGGGCCATTGGGATAACTATAAAGATGATATGTTTAAAGTTATTGGTAATGACAAGGCACGCGAAGAACACGAAGAGCCAACTCTGGAAGAACATACCCATGAACTTGATCAACATGAATATGGGTTGAAACCAATGAATTGTCCGGGCCATTGTATGATATTCGACAAGTTTGAACGGTCGTACCAGGAATTACCTATACGGTACTCGGACTTTTCTAGTTTACATAGAAATGAAGCTAGTGGTGCTCTTTCTGGGTTAACCAGAGTGAGGAGATTCCATCAGGATGATGGTCATATATTCTGCCGGATAAACCAAATCGATGAGGAAATCCAAAACACTATAAAGCTAATGCTCGATACATACAAAGTATTCCGTATTGAACGGAAGCACATTATGTTCTACTTATCAACAAGACCAGAGGAGAAGTATATTGGCGACATCGAAACCTGGAACAAAGCCGAGTCCCAGTTGAAAACTGCCCTCAATCACAGCCGTACCGGGTGGGAAATCAGACCCGGTGAAGGTGCGTTCTATGGACCAAAGATTGACGTGGTGATACGCGATGCCTTTGGTAAAAAACACCAGATTGGAACTATCCAGTTGGATTTCCAATTGCCAGCCCGGTTTGAGTTGAAGTATATTGGTGAAGATGGGAAACATGACCACCGACCTATACTTGTACATCGAGCGGTGTTTGGGTCGTTGGAACGATTTTTGGCGATATTGTTCGACCATTATGAAGGAAACTGGCCATTCTGGCTCAACCCGAGACAAGCTGTAGTCATTCCCAGTAATGATAGCCACCATTATTTGGCGACCAACTTACAAAGACAACTTTCGGGGGACATTATGGCCAGCCCATCCTCGGCACCAGCGCCTCTAACCGGACACAATTTTCACGTTGATGTAGATAAGCGTAAGGAGACTGTGGGACGGAGAGTTCGGGATGCCGTCCAGCAAGGATATTCCTATATCATTGTTGTTGGTGACCAAGAGGTGGTTTCGGGCAAGTTTTCCATCAGAAGTCGGAAGCAAGCCAAGGTGAGCAAGTTGACTGCCGAGGAGATCTACCAGATGTTTGTAATGCAGGAAAAGTCCTTTATGTAGGGAGAGGGTCCCAGGTGGCGCGGTGGGAGGTTCTCTCTATGGACTACCAATGTATCTAGCTATTCATGTAAATAAACGTAAACTCTTGTCTGTATATAGGTCTAGAGACATCCCCGAACATAGAGACACCCCGAACATAGAGACACATACACATATGACCATGTCTACTTCCCATAGCCTTTGTTTATAAGGATCTTATCAATATCAGTCCAAAAGTCACGCACAATCATTCTATCTCTGAACCGCTTCTCCCCACGATCAACCTTAATCTCCAGAACGTTCCAATCCCTTATTTGTTTCGGGGTCAAATCCCCCAGGTACCCCAAATAGAACCCAGGATACTTCTGGAACAACAACTCGGGCCGTGAATACTTATACTTAGAAAACTGCCACGCCTGTCCCGTGGTGAATATGGCAATCACCCGGTCCCAGTACTCGGGCTTGGTGAACATATCCACGTTATCCACCACCATAATCTGCTGGGCACTTGCAATTAGCTTATCGGAAGAGTGCTTCACCGTAACCAACCCTCCAGCAGGTCTATTGCTGGGTACAGGTTCGGTGAATTTACCATCTTCAAGAAACTGTTTAATGTTAGATAGTGATAATAATGCCGTCGTGGCAGGTGACACAATAATAATAGGCTGTTTTTTGGTGGCCCCACGGGCTCCATTAGACGATCTTGATGTTGGCACAGAGTTGGGTTTGGCTCGTTTTATTTGCTGCATAAACCGTTTGGCATCGGGAATCAAGTATCCGAAATCGATATTCTTTGCCCCCCGCAACGCCGCATTATGGTCGATGGACTCTCGTTCAAACTCCATAATTCGTTCCAACTGAGGATCGTCTAGTTTATGTTTACCTGCACTGGTTGCACCCAGGGATACTTCACCTGGCCTGAGACCATCTTTAGCTGCTACTGCTCCTACTGCTGATACGGAGCCTCGTTCTACATTACCTTCTTTATCGTCTTCTCCCCTAATAAACGTACACGAGTCGGAATTCCCATTAAGCCAGGTGGTCAACTCGGTTTTAGCCAAAAACTTGAAATCAGCAATCCCCAACTGTGAGCACTCATTTTTGTAGTCCACAATGGACGATTTGTCGTGCAACCAACAAAACACCACTGCTCGTAAATCCTGTGGTTTTTCGTCGTTATAGAAATTGGTCAGCATATCTAATTTATATACGGAGTCTGCACTATTACCCAATTGAACATCAGTAGCATCTTTAATAGAATCAACGGAAATTTTATCATTACCACTATCATCAGAACCGGTAACTTTGAAAAACAGTATTGGTTCGTTATTGGTAGTGGCGTTATGTAGTGCTTTAAGGGGAGATGAGGTGGTTACTGACATTGTGGGGAGGGGTTTTTTCAGTGATGATATGGTTTATATACAGTATTTTATATTATACAATTGCACTTCGGGGTCGTCTATTATAGGATTACACCTCCCTGGACCTCTATTAGGATGATCTACACACACACAGCCTGGTTATACAACAATGGGATGGGGGTTTGTTTACAGTGCCTAAATGTTGTCCAGTGGGAGATTGGAAAAAAAAAAAAAAATTTGGTAGTCTCATTTCCGGTCGCAGTTCGAGGGGGTTCGGCGACATTGAACGGAAAATCAATGTCGTGGCCTCTCATCAAAAAATGTCGCATCAACACAATGTCGCCCATCCTGCATATAATCAAAATAATACCGGCGCTACCAATAGCAGTATCCCCCCATTCGCCCCCCCTACTGCAACTCCATATATACAACACCCCCTCAAAAGACGTTAGGAACGGTATTTAGCTAACCAGATCTATGTTCCGGTATGACTCCCTCGGTTCAAGAAGTTTCTTCTTGGTGTCGCGAAGCTCAGATAACTCTTGAACGTGCTCAACGACTTTGTACTCAGGCACAGTCTCTGTTACACACCACTGCCCACGAGTTATCAATACGATTACCAGATATGATAGAAGCAGCCGATTACTTATTTGGTTCCGTCAAGACCCAGCATGATATCATTATCAAGACTGTTGATTCGCTTAAACGGTTATTAAACAAACGTGTGGATATCCATTTCCGTCAGTTTGATACGCTTTTGGATCCAGCCGTGGTTCATTTGGATACTATTATTGAACAGTTGCGCAGTACCCGTGTCCCCGAATTTATATTGAACAATGAGGATGGAAACGACGGGAATGACAATGACCCCAAACATATACTTGGTCCATGTACCCCGGACTCACCGCGGTGTCTCCGGGACTTTATTTCCAACGAATCCATCACCCTACTTAAAGATAACATCACCATCTACAAAACCAACTGTGGCAAGCTACGAACGTTGCTACTATCACAGTTCAAAACCACGATCCTAGAGCCATGTATGCAGATGAACAAGACTTATGCTGCCATTAAGAAGCGGTACGAGTCGTTGGCTCCGGTTCAGCTAGAAATCAAATCAGCCCAAACCAAACCCCAGGAATCAACAACTTTAATAGGCACGATACTAAGAGAGAACCAGTCGTTGGAGAATGAGCTTGTTTCTATACTAGAGATGCTCACCAACCATTATGACCAGTGCTCCAAGGCAGTAAACATAATAAAAGCAGTTCCAATGGGTGATAATGTAGCCAGAACAGTAGTGGCTCCAATGGATATGGAAGTGTTGCGGAGAGACGTCCTAGAGCTACCCAATGTTTCGAAAGAGCTTAATGCTGTATATGACATCATCCTCAATAACCAAGAACGGTCGTCGAAGTTTCTTAAGGGTAACTTGACCAATATAGAAACCACCAACAAATTGCTCAAGCTGGAGTTGGATTATTACCGGCAATTCAAATCGGAAGCTATACCCAAGTTCATGGTACTTTTCCAGGAATGCAGTGACCGGATTCAAACCACGTCAATGGACGTGCCTTTGGATTCTGGTAATCACCAATCTGTTACTCCCTGTGAATTATACACCCAAACTTTACAAGAATTGGCCTTTCATTACACCCAGTTCTTTAATGTGTACAAGACAAAGTATCTTTCTGAATTGTACCGGGAGCAGTATACGTATCCACGCAAGTATCTCAAGAGATTAACCGAGTTTCTCAATGACGATTTATACCGAATCCAATTGGAAGAGACGGAAAGACGACGAAACTGGATGGGCAAGTATGGTGATTTTATCCCCAAGGAGTTTAAATTACCGGGCGAGCTAGAATTACCCGGGATCGTGCAGATCTTGACGGAAGGACTAGAGCATATTCAGAAAGAGGGAGGAATGGAGCAGGACTTTAATGAGGGCAGAGAGAAGGATTTGTTGGACTTGATTAAGAGAACCAAGCTAGACTGAAGTGGATGGGGGTTTATAATGTGATAAGTATAGATGTATGGATCATCTGGGGCTCTACCACACAATACCTGAGCTGTAGATGCTGGTGGTTGGGCCATAGTATATAGGTTAGTGGATATTTGATATAAATGTCGCGTCCTGGTAAAATGTCGCGTCCTGGTAAAATGTCGCACTTGGTAACTCCAAACATCCAAACACTTGAACCCCCCACCAACGTGACTCCAACTGCCCTCGTCAGCAAAAACACCTTAAAGTAGTGGTATTGTGTTTGTTTGTTTGCTTGTTGTTGATTACTACATGTCTTCAGAAAACTACCGAGGAGTATCATTCACAACGTCAACCAGTAACCGTTACGATGATAATAAAGACCATATAACTTCACCTGATCGGTACATCGGATCGATGAGTGCACCGCTTATCCACGATGAATACTCTGATCTCGAGGAAGAGGCTGATGAATCAGATGGGCCCCAGTTTCTGCGTCCATCATTCACATTCAATAGAGATACCCAGAAACCTTTTTTGTCAACACCTTCTTCTGACCTCCATCGGTATGGAATTGGTGCTCAATTGTTGATGAAAATGGGCCACCAAGTTGGTAAGGGGCTTGGTAGAAACCAACAGGGTATAGTCAACCCTATTGAAACCAAACTCCGGCCTCAAGGCTTAGGGGTTGGTGGAATACGGGAAAAACTTCATGACGATGACTACGACACCCATGACAAGGATGAAGCTGTTGTTGTGTTTGAAGACGAAACAAGCATCAGGATAAATAAGCTACAGCGGGGGATATTCGATATGATACGAGGTCTAGAAACCAGGGGTGTTGATGTACCTTTGCACTATAAAGAAACTTCAGATAGGCTATTGCAACCACGGGAAACAATTGATGGGGCATTTTTAGACGTGGCAGAAGAAGAGCGTGACACCTTGAAACGTGTGTTTGAAGAGTTAGTCCTGGTTCTAGATGAGGAAACGAGACTCAGTGACCAATTGCTTACTGAACAGACCAATTTGTCAGGCACACTTGTGGAAATTGAACAGGTTAAGATCCTAACAGAGTGCCTTAGAGATGGCCAAGTTAATGATCCCCTGGGCCAATCACTTTTATCTAGTTTAAAGAAGCTAACTGAAGAGCCTTGTCTTAGTAGTCCGTATTCTCCGTCGGTATTTCTCACTCTTGTGGAAGCACTTTGTCGTAGTTTAGTTTCTGATTTATTTGATGAACTGGTACCAACTAGGATGACTTCCTCCCAGTGTGAACTCGCGGGGAAAGACAACCTTCTCCAAACTTTTCCACAGTTATTTGCCAAATATAACTACCAGGGTCCTGGGTGTGCCTATGATTGGTTTATTTACTCTCTCCTAGTTGAAGGTGCCCAATCCTGTATTAGTGGACTATGGGAATCTGACCACTGTGAAGAATATGGCCTGGGGAAGGGTGATATAATAATACCGCATAGTCATAAAACTAGTGATTATGGCGCTAGTGGATTAACTCTGTTTGAACAATATAACCATACCCTAATGACTGCTCTACTGCTGGCTATAGATCAGGCAATCTTTGTGGATAATGATCATATGATGACCAAGTTTTCCAATGAGATTCTTGCTCCAATGTTTATGAAAATGGTGGATTTATGGACCCCATTTGATGGAACTGGTACTCACACTCCCGGGCATATAAACCCACATGTAATAATCAGCTATCTTCCTTTACTCCCCAATTTTTCTTCGTCTATTGAAGACGTTATTTCCACCGTGCATGACAAGTACCGTGAGGAGTTGGATTACAATAACAATCACTCAATTTGGCACCGTGAGCATGTATTGGGCACGGGCCAGCATGATACAGACCAGCTTCAGCTATGGATGGATATTTTCCTGCAGTACTTCCCTAAACGGGCCGGTGCTTTGTGTATTCTTATAAGAGACTCGCTAGCTCAATTTTTTGAGGAATACTTGCACTGGCAGGAGATTGACAAGCTCCGGGATATATTCTCGAGGTCTGCATTTTGGGTTCCGCTTATAAAGATGGTGGTGCCCGTAGACCAGTTGGTGATATACCAGTTTCGGATATTTAATCCCTGGATTGTGGATATAGGAGACCGGGTAGGTGGTATTCGCGGGCAACAGAAGGAGCTAGAGAAGTTTAATGACTTGTTTTGTGCCCAGTATGAGTATTTGGCGGATATGGTTGGCGAGCTACAGCGTGAGAACCGCAAGCAAGACTCGGAGGGGGGCACCAGTTTGCTAGTTGATGTCATACAATGGTATCTTCACAAATCACTATTATTACTTCAATCTGGTTTCCCGGTTGGTGATCTAGGCGAAGAACTACCCAATATAAATGGGTCCATAGACCCTCCACCAGAATTGCTCTTCAAGGAGCAGAAGGAGTCCCAGAGGGCCAGGAATGCCGCTGGGATCCCGGCCTACCAATTAATGACGTCATTTAAGGATGTTGTTATGGACTACTGTCTCGACAATGGGATTTTATTCACCACTCCTCCAGGGAACAAGTCCCAGCAGGAATTGGGGTACCCATTGTACGTCTTGAAGAATTCGCGAGGGGGAAAGTGCTGGGCACATATCCGCGACGATGTGCTTTATGTTAGCAAGAGTGAGAACGCCAGCGAAGAGGAGACATACCTTCCGATAAGTTTGAGTCGGTTGGACGAGTATCTATAGTTCCAAGGAGATAACAGTTGCAATTGTATACTATTAGGGAAGGATAGAGCGTGGATATGTAAATTTTATTTATGATATTTGCACCCAAAACCGGATTTTTCCTGGCCTAAAAAAACCTCGGCCAATAAGCCGACATTATTTTTTCTGGCCAGTTTTTCCGGCCTCTGCGAAAATGAATGTACCTTATAACAAGCTCACCCTTACAAGGCTATTAGTATTCGTAGTATCGTTTCAAAAGATAAATAGAGCTCATTAAAAAGTGGAAAAGTACCCTTATACCAGCCATGAAAGTCAACATCATTCTCAGAACAAGATCACTCACCTCATCACTTCCTTCAGCCCCCCATTGTCTCCATTATACCAAATCCGTTCCCACCATGCACATCCGAAACCATTCTGCTAAACCTAACCCAAACAAAATCAACCCAAACAAAAATGCAAACCAATCTTATATGAAACGGGTTCTTGAAGAAGGATCCCCTGAATCGAAAACCTTCTTGAAATGGCTAAGACGGGCCGGGGCAGTCTCTATTGGGTCAGTGATCTTATCATTTCTGCTTGCAGCGTATGCCCAGACCGACAATCTTCTTGGGCTGCTGTCCCAAGACCAACCGGAAGATGTGGTGATTGGTAATTTGGCTAAGGATATAAGATATAAATAGTTGTGTGGGTGTGTGTGGATAAGTTTATGAATATTATGCATTGTATATATCACGTGATCATTATTTTCGATTTCTTCTGTGTATATAATAGGTATGGGATTTCGTCCGGATTTATTTATATACATATATATATATGTATATATATTGGGAACGGTCCAGTGGTAACGTGCAGTATGTGAGGGGCAACTGTACAATAAATAGCTCCAAAATGACACTCCATCCATCAACAAAGGCGATGTACATTGTCAGTTATGGTTTCGTTATCTCCGATACGGAATACTCTCGAAAAGGAAAATCATTACCAATTCCTGCACACAGTGAGGGTTCCACTTCCGGGCAACAACAAAAACAAAACCCTCCTTCGGAAGACGCCGTTGGGCAGAAAGAAAGAAAAAAAAAAAGAACCAACCATCGAAAGATTCAATTTGTAAGCAGTGGTCTTCAACGTTTGTTGGTTCTATTGCACAGTTAACTTGTAGTTTAAGGGTATAGTTACGGTTGTATCTGGTTGTTAACATCCTGGTAGTTGTGTAGAAGTGACCAAAGTGTTAAAAACATTGAAAAACATTATAGAAAAGCATAAGAAAATCACTGGGAAAATGTATAGACAAGTTGCCAAGAGAGCATTGCAGTCTTCAACCAGATTTGGTTCTAGACACTATAGTTCTGGTACTAAGCATACTCCGGGGTCAGCGTTGAATGCCAAGTTGATTGGTGGTGCTATTGTGAGTGTCTTATCGGTAGGGTTTTACGTTTATGAAATCGGACTCAAGTCGGATGAGAAACTTGACAATGAATCCACCATGTTTAAGATCAAGAGAAAGCTCGAGCAAGCTCGGAATGAGTCGGAGGTAGAGGCGGAATTCTCCAAGAAGGCTGTTGAAGAGAGATTGGCCAAGGCTGAGGCTGAGAGGGTAGCTAGAGAAGAGGCTGAGAGGGTAGCTAGTGAAGAGGCTGAGAGGGTAGCTAGAGAAGAGGCTGAGAGGGTAGCTAGTGAAGAGGCTGAAAGAGTTGCTAGTGAACAAGCTGAATCTGCTCAGGCTCTTCCAGAACAAACTTCTCAGGAACCTTTTGAAGAACCAGCTATTGAATCCCAGCTTCTTGTTGGACAAGAACCAAATGAACCAGCTTCTGAAGACCACCAAGAAGGTGAAGCCGCATTCAACCCGGAAACCGGAGAAATCAACTGGGACTGTCCTTGTTTAGGTGGAATGGCCCATGGTCCTTGTGGCGAGGAGTTCAAAGAGGCCTTTTCTTGTTTTGTCTTTTCGGAAACCGAACCCAAGGGTATTGACTGTATTAAGAAGTTTGAGAATATGAGATCTTGCTTCAAGAGGTACCCTGAACACTATAAGGATGAATTGTACGAAGAGGATGAGGTTGCCGAAACTACTGAGGTTCAATTGAACGAAGCTAATGTTGAGATTATTGACGCTAGTGTCGTGGATGAGATTGAATCTGCTGTGACGGAAACCGCCGCAGTCACGTCTACTCTGGTTGAAGCTGACGCTAACCAGGACGAATCCTCCATTTAAGGATGGATAACTGTCACGGAAACCGATCACGTGTTCCGGAACAATATGAAAAAGTACTATTACTTGTATATATTTGTAATCTAGCATTTTCTAGAGACGACACAAGTGGCGCCTATTCTCGAGCATTTAGGGGAAGAGGTGTGCTGTTAATTCTATCATTACTCCGTGTTAATGTCTGCTCGTTCTTTGTATAAAGAAAACATTAGATGTGGGGGTGGGGGGTACTATCGAGGATCAACTAACCATTGCTCACCTATTACAGTAGTGTCTGCATCCACGCCCTACAGAACATGTCACATACAATTCCTCCTTCCTTCGTTTGTTTGTCTGTCGGATAGAAAATAAGAAAAATAAAAAATTGCGACATTCCGGAAATATTCAAAATCCTGCATATAAGCGCCGGTAGTTAACCTCCTCCTCCTCCTCCCCACCACCAAACAGGTACGAGTACCTCACCATATAGACACCAGGAACTCCCCCATTCCCCGGTGATTCCGACTCAACATGCACATCGCGACAGTTCACTCTCTGCTGCTAGTGCTCCTCGGAGGTCTATGGTATCGAAATCTTGTAACCGTCGTAGTTTACCTTGTTCTCCAAGCAATAACTCTACTCCAACTTTGGCCACCTGCTCAAATAACTTATCCACCAAATCCAACTTCTTGGCGCTCACTTCTAGTAAGTCTGTATCCCAGTCATCGACATAGTCGCCGACATTTGCCGTAGTGGTGTTGGAGGTTATGATATCTTTTATTTCCTCAATATCTACACACCGTTCGGTGGTCTTGTCCAGTTTGTTCCCGACAATAATCACGCCGGGATGGTCGACGTGGCAGTATTCCTTGAATCGGGTGAACCAGTCACGCATGCTTAGCACCGATTCATAGTTGGTGATGTCGTAAACAAGAACGCACACGTCAGTTCCTCGGTAGAAGGTTTGGGATATCGAGTTGAATCGTTCTTGACCAGCAGTATCCCATATTTGTAGGTTAACTCGTGAGGGCCACGTTGAGGTGACGTCAGCCGAGGTTTCTGTGGCTGGTGTTTCATCATCGCCGGCAGTTTCTGATTCCTTGTGTGATTTTGTAGTTAGTAAGTTTTCGTCTTCTTCGTCGTCTTCGTCATAATCATTATCATCATCCTCGTCTCCGGGTATCATTTCCGTGGCTGTGGCATTGGCGGTGTCTCGTGGAGGTAGCAGGATGGTTGTGGTTAAATAATCACCGCCAATAGTGGCTTTATAGGCATTGGTAAATATGTGATGGACAAACTGTGAGCGTAAACAAGTTTTTCCTACACCCAGATCTCCTAGTAGCACGACTTTTAAGGTTGGTATAGGTGGAGGTTGTTGTGGATGCTGTGGATGGGTTGGGTGCTGTGGATGGGTTGGGTGCTGTGAATGGGTTGGGTGCTGTGAATGGGTTGGATGCTGTGGCTGGATCTCTTGTGATTGTTGTGGCTGGTTGTTTTGTGATTGTTGTGGCTGTTTGTTTTGTGTTTGCGGTGGTGATGCTGGTGGATCCCGGACTGGGGTGGTACTTTTCCCTCTGTGTTTGGCATTCATAGACACGCAGAGTACTACTTATTTTGTATGGAGGATGTTGGAGGGGGGGAAGTGGATAAATCAAACCTCGTTGCTAAGGTATATACTGCGAGCCATACGGGTTTAGTGTGTAGTATAAGGGTGTAAGTTAACAGTTAGACCAAGCTTACTATACTGATTGTAGTATACTCCCAAGTATTCTGATCTCTCACGTAGTGGCTTATGATATTTTTTTTTTTTGTAAGACATTTTTGACGGGCAGGAGATTGTTTTTTGTCTGCAGATTTTCTTGCTGTTTACGTCTGCATTTTCCAGGTTATCTCGCGACATTCTCTTTTTTTTTTGTCTGCATGTGTCGTTCCAGACAGGATTTTATCTTCACCATTTTCAAAAGTGTAGTGGTGTTCGTTTCTCACTGATAAAGCCATACATCCGTGCTCTACAGCTGGTGCTACTTCTTTCTCCTTGGTACATCTAACTCTGCCAATCCATCTCGCTCTAACACCACCCTCCTGTTACCGCACATATCGTAGCCAAATATGAAAATCTACTACATAGGGATCTTAAGAAACACTACTGGGCCCAAGACCCTCGAGTTAACCTCGGCCCGGGATTTGAGTCAGTTCTCCTTCTTTGAACGCACTGGAGTGTCACAATTCATGACCTTCTTCTCGGAAACTGTATCACAGAGAACCCAACAAGGACAAAGACAGAGTGTCGAGGAAGGAAACTACGTTGGCCACACCTATGCCCGTTCAGAAGGCTTGGCCTGTGTGATCATCACCGATAAAGAGTATCCAGTGAGACCAGCATATACATTAATCAATAAGATTTTAGAAGAATACTTATCGTTGCATCCCAGCAGCGAGTGGAGCTCTATAGATGCCACTGTGGCTAGCTTGAACTATGACCAACTAGAACAGTACTTGAAGAAGTATCAGGATCCTAGTCAGGCCGATGCTATAATGAGAGTACAACAAGAGTTGGATGACACCAAGGTGGTGTTACACAAGACGATCGAAGGTGTATTGCAGAGAGGAGAGAAGTTGGATGCGTTAGTTGATAAGTCTGAGGCCTTGTCTAGTTCTTCGAGAATGTTCTATAAACAGGCTAAAAAGACCAACTCTTGTTGTGTAGTTATGTAAATGGGTGGGTTTATAGTTGTAGTAGCAGGGTATTGTTTGTTTTATCATAAGCAGTTAATATCATAATACGTAGATGAATGTCATTCTATAATGAGGTATATCGCATATTGAAATGGCTGATCTCCGTAGTTAAGTTGTTTTCTAAACTACCTTGGAGTGTTATTCTTTGGGATATAATATCCCCAGTAAGGTTTGTTTGTATAGATCATTTACGCTATAGTGTTTTCTGTTGTAATGATTATAAATGTTGGTTCTTGATAAGTACTACTCCATTACCATCAACAATTCTATATGCAATAGTACTACTCCATTATTATCAACAATTCCATATCCCATACTATAACAAATGAACCAACTCACATCCCATATTATAACAAATCAACCAACTCACATCTAATAGTATAACAAATCAACCAACCAGTTTATACAAATCGTTTATTTTAATCTACACATTTCCTTTACTCTCTGGCTCTATAAAGACTTCTCTATGCACAATAAACAGCCCGCTTTAAACGGTATAACAGTATTATAAAAAAAGGGAACAACTAAAGTACTACTAGAGTACATACTAGTAATCATCAACACACTTTCGTCACTCTCATCGTCATACACATCGCACTTTCATTCCCCCCTCATCTATATCAAATAGACTTCTCCTCCATACTAGCCTTCACCGCATCAAACGCCTTCAACAACTTTCTTCTCGCCCCCAAAGCAGCCACACCCTTGGCCTCCAACTCCTCGTTGTTCAATTCAACCAACTCTTTCCAAGGTATATCCTTCAAACACTCAGTATACTTGTGCAACCGTAACAACTTCAACCAAGCAGGAATGTTATTGAGCAATTCTATATTTGACACTTCTGCTGGCATACTAGTGCTGCTGCTTGTGGTAGTACTAGTCAGAGCATTGGTGGTTGTCATTAAAGACGTATTACTAATATTACTAGGAGTTGCAATAGACGGCGAGTTTGTTTTGGGCGATAGAATCTTCTTCTTATTCGCAAGTTGGGACTTTGAGTTGGGACTCACTCGGTGCACGCTTATTGGAACCGAAGAGGAATTGGCGTACCGGTTGAGTGAGTCTTCATACGCCATAGCGTAGCTTTTATGAGCGCTAGCACCACCACCACCACCACCACCAGCAGCTTGTTGAGGGTTACCTTGTCTTGTCTGTTGTTGTTGCTGGGGTTGTTGTGGCTGTGGCATCCACGTGGTATGAGTATTACCATGTTGTTTCTTATTGGAGTCCAATGCTACACGAGAGTTGATTGTAGCCAATGCTCCCAACTTCAAAGCGGTGTGTGACGTCATATCTAAGGAATCATCCTGGCTACCAATACCACCACCACCAACACCACCAGAAGTAGCATTAGGTCCAGACACTGCACCACTACTCCCAGAGTTGGCAGCATTACCCAGCATAGAATGCGCAAGTTGGTGGTTATGGTGACGTTTTGGAGGATTGGATGATCCTGCTGCTAGTTGGAGAAAGTTGGTCTTTTCGTACAAGTGAGAAGTTGGAGATCTGGCACGTTCAAACTGTTGTTGTTGTTGCTGATGGTGGACGTTGGTGTATCTCATACCGGTACTGGCGTTGGCAATAGTCGGCTCGGCAGATTTAGGACGCGATAACCGGTCCATGATGTTGAGATACTGGCCTCCCGAGGTCATAGTTGGTTTCGGCTGGTAAAGTTGTGGTTGGTGGTGGGGCTGTAAATGATGATGATGATGGTGTTGATGGTGTTGCTTCTGGCTATCCTGAAGACTAAGCTGGTCCACCTCGGAATACAAATCCTGAGCATAGGTATTATACGGCGACATCATACCATAAGCTGATGGTTGTTGCTGCAGCTTGGGTCCTTGTAAGTGAAGTTCTAGCTTGGACTTGAACGTCAACAATATATCGAGTGGTAAGCTGTTGCATAGATAATCAATCATGGTGATACTATCCTGGGGATTCAAGTTTTCTATCCAGTTACTAAACACTAGCAAGTCCAGGTAAAACTTGGGTTGGGAAGAGCTCACCATTGTCGGGTTGTTGTTGTTGGTGGTGGTGGTGGTGTTAGTGTTGGGGTTAGTGGTAGTGGTGGCAGTTGAAGTTGTGGTTGTTGATGTACTAGCATGTGGTTGTTGTGGCTGGAAAGATTGGAACTTTTGGGTTAATGGAGGCTCACCACGGTTGAACACGTTGGTAAAGTCATTTACCGATTGGGGACGGTCGGGAATGTTAGCTAGGGATGGTGGCATTAAGAACGCACTGCCGGCACCGCTATTACTGGTGGTGTTTCCCAGAGCTGAGTCCGATACTAACGAGCCAGTGTTCTTTAACAACGACGCAAGACTGCCAGCGGTTGCGGCGGGTTGTTGTATAGGCGACATAGCCGACTCTCTAAGCATAGCACTTGTGGATAAAAGTTCAGCTGAAAGTGTACCAGCAGTAGCAGTAGCAGTGCTGTGTTTAGACGCCGTGGGAGCAAGCAACGTTGGCTGCAGATTGGTCGTGGACTGCCCTGATAAGGAAGAATAGCTAGTGTTGTTACCAGAGTTAGAAATGGGAATGCTAATGTTATTCCGTAAGTCTAAATCAAGATCGGCAGTTAGAGTTTCAAATTCGTGTTGCAAATTGTAGCCCACGCTCTGTTGTCTATCGGCGTGTCCTTGAGGTTGTTGTTGGTGTTGATGGTGGCCGTTATGTGTGGATGATGCCGAACTGCCAAACCCTAGCGACATTTGAAGTTGGCTGGATTGGGGTTGCTGCAGTTCCAACGGCGGTGGAGATAATATAATCGGTCTTTCCAAATAAGGATTCGGTGATTTGAATGATTGTTGTTGGGCCATGTTGGAGTATTTGATGGGGTATTTAAATAGTAGGGTTGGTCCTAATTAATAGTTCCACAATGTTTCTTTGTGCAAAAAGGAAAGTTTCAGTTCCAATGACGATTTTGGTCTGGAAAAGATCTATTGGACACACACTAAATGGACTCGATGGCAGGATTGAACGCTATAGATGGGAACCCTCGGAGAATGAAATGAATGGACCCTTTATAAGCACTTTTTGGTTGGAATAATCGGTTCTTTTTCAGTAAAATCTCGGGATGTCTTGTACCAGTTCCTTGTCTATTTCAGTCACGCACTTACACGCTTACACACACAAACAAACAAACAAACAAACGTAGACACACTAAAGGTACTGGAAATAATAAAACGATAAAAAAGAAGTGAACAAATCAGAGATGGAAGAAAAAAAGAACTACCAAAAAAACCCCTCCAAACAGAATAGTAGTACCAGGATGCTTGGCTTGGACGTGAGTTGGCAAAGACAATGAACAATGTGAATAACTATTGGTGATGAGGAATATTGCTGGAGACACGACAAATTTTAGACAGGAAGAATCCCGAAGAAAAAGAAAAAGGAAAAAAAAAAAAAAAAAAAAAACCACGATGAGCCAAAGAACAATGTAGGGGGAAAAAAGAAATAGAAAAAATGAACAATACACACTTCTATAGTGTATTGGTGGACTGGCCCCAGTCTGAATGGAATAAGCTTGTATCTGTGGTGGAGTTTATTTTCGTGAAGTTTTGCGGGTTACTTATCTATCGAGATTAGATTGGTGACGTTTTTCTGTTATACTTGTATCCTGTCAAGTAGAGTGTGTGTCGAGCCACAACTGGCGCGCTCTGTATGTCACTCGTGAATGTCAGAGAGAGACTTTTCAGAAATTGTCGTGCCGATGCTCTGAGCGACTTTCTACCAGCAAAGGAGGAAGAGAAAAGAAATGTCGCGCTGGCTTCGGGCTGCTTCTTGTCTATGAACACTGCATTATATGGGAAAATGTCACATGATTATCACGTGGAAATCCATAAATCATCGTGTATTTGAAGGGGTTACTTCTAGAACTATGGACTCTCGTATGTATAGTCACACGTTCTTCTTGTTTTTGTCCTCTCCCCCCGGCTACATAGAATAGTCAAATCTCGTCTTAACTTGCCTGTAGCACATTCTCGGAATATTTCTTGGACCCTGTACAGCCTCATTTTTTGGGGCAATTAAAAAAAAAAAAAATAAAGGTCCAGCCACGACATTTTGCAGTCAGTATACGAGGTTGCTGACCTAGTTCGGTTAAAGTTTATAGTGTGAGGTATGAGGTGATTGACCCTCCTAGGTTCATCTTTATACTACGACTTGCTCTACAGCCTTGTCCTGCTTAAATATATATATTTCATAAATAAACTATACAGATTAACGTGATATAACTGTCTATCAATGACACTTATACCAATCAAGAAAACCACACACCCCCCCACGAACAACCATAAACCCACCATCTCGCTACCCTAGTGAAATCCACACTGGTTGGGATACTGCCTGTCGGACAATGGCTGGGGGAACAACCTATAGCGAGCTAGGTTTCGGAAATCCCACTCTCCAGCACTTTCCGTCTTCCAAGTCCAAAAGATCCACCCGCCAGTATACTCAAACGCATCTAGTTGGGCCTCAATGTACTTTCTCACATTCCGGCGATAATCCTCGGGCCACGCACTAATGTCCAAATAAGGCTCACACGACCCAATGTAGGGACTGTTGTCGTACTGGCCAGCGTACCGAGCACCACGGCCAACCCCATTCAACCAAGGTGCACAATCAGTCAACGCTGCCGACCACTCACCGGCAATATTCCAGTGGGTTTCCTTTTTGGCGTCCCAGCCCCAGTTACACGCAGCCCTGATGTGCGTGTTGATGTCACGCTGTAATTCGCCGGCAGAAAACACTTGATAGTGGTGGTGGTCCACGACAACGTTATGGAACTTGTTATCGCCTCCAGGAACCATAAAGTTGTCCCAGTATCCTGGGGGCTGGAAAGCATCGTGGATCACCACTGGCATATCCGCATTAACACCACGCAAGCGACTATACCCGGAACCGTAGAAATCCTTCAAGGCTTGCATATTCATGACTGGGCCCAATGGCTCGTTTAGTAGCTGTATGCCAATAATAACATCGTTGTATCTATCACTCCCGTACTTGTCGAATATCTTCCCGAGAACATTGAGAGTGAATTGGGTGTTATCGCCCTGCTGGAAACCAACCACATCCCGCAACCCAGAGTTATCAAATCCGTTCTGCGATCCTGGAGCCCCGTGCAAGTCAATCCAAACTTTTAACCCGTACTTCCTGCTCCAGTCAATGGCCCTGTCTAAGTACTTGACCTGTCCCTGGACGTAGGGGTCCCCCTGTTTCAAGTCAAAGGCCCAGTAACCAATAGGTATCCGAACCATGTTTAGCCCTGATGCACGAATCGACCTAAAGTCGTCTTCCGTATACCAGGAACTCCAGTGTCGGTCTAGTCTTTGTTCGGCAGCCTGTTTCCCCAAGACCTGTGTGAGGTGGTACTCATCTTTGGGAACCCGCAGGTCGTGGCCGTTTGCATCCACCCACGGATGGAACAACGAAGGGGTAATGAACGGCTCAAGAACAAACCACCCGCCTAAATTGACTCCGCGCATGATATTGTGATTGTAATCCCAGCTGGGACCTCTCCGGGAAAGACGTGGGAGGAGGTCACTCCCCCCAGAACCGAACCCAAACCCATCGGCCGACCCGTCACCCTCACGGGGAATAACGAGACACCCGGCTGAGAGAATATGCACCAAAACTAACCAATAAATATATTGCAACATTTTATCCTTGCAGTTCCAAAGACCAATTCTTTTACCTTGGCCAGGGCCTCTATTTATACAGGTGGGATTTTCATGGCACACCCATACGAGGCGATATAGTGTGGTGGTATAGGGTAGAAGAACGCGGCATTTGCACGAAAAGCTTCTCCAAAGATGCTCCGATGCAAATAACACAACTATTGCAGTTTTATACTCTGGCTTGGCGACTCCAATTGATCAGAACGTTAAATCGTCATCATAGTGCATGCCAAGACGAATAATGGCGGGATCACTGATACACGATGCGGTTATTGTCATTTCTTTTTGGGGGTGGGACAAATATTTGACTGGGGAAAATATCTAAACCCTGCTTGCATGGGATACGTTGACTATGTGTCTTGGCAGTCTATGTCGATTAAAGCTGGTTCTGTTGTGTTTTTCCGTACGTTACTCATGAGCATTATGATGAAAAGTGGCACAACCACAACAACACCGTTCCTTTTTTGTATTCACAAGTATCACCATGTATTGACCAGCTGAAGTTTTTCCAGTTTCTCCAGTTTTTCCAGTTTTCCCAGTTTTTCCAGTTTTCCCAGTTTTTCCAGTTTCGGATAAAGGTTTGACCCCGCTATATGTCCTACCGTGTATTGATTTCCTCACGGCGTTTCCTCATTGCCATCGCGCATTACATAGCCGATTTAACCAGCAGGATACTCAAACTACCCAGCAGAAATG
This sequence comes from Intestinozyma alai, assembly GCA_030572135.1. Taxonomy (NCBI): domain Eukaryota; kingdom Fungi; phylum Ascomycota; class Pichiomycetes; order Serinales; family Debaryomycetaceae; genus Intestinozyma; species Intestinozyma alai. The sequence continues at coordinate 303,748 of JAJLZI010000002.1, read as the reverse complement.
TACATAGTAGAACCATTTGTCTCACCATCCTATTTTGCAATCATCATAATGGAATAACCATCACATGAACCACTACCCACCTACAACCAAGTTCTCTGGCCAGAAAATGCGTGATATCAACAAGGAATATCAAGGTTCTCCGGTTGCATGGATTTGCATCTGGTGTGCATTTGAATTGCTGCAAAAAAAAAGAAAAAAAAAATCCCAAACATAATATAGTAATGGTTCGGGGAGTTGGGCAATATTGCTCGCTACATCCTGGTACACTAACTTCATAGGAGACAACTTCTTCTACATACCTCTTTAACCTAATACATGGCCCACTAACCATCGTAATCCCCCCCACAATGTAAACTCTATAACAATTTATTCACAAAACATAATACAATCAAGACTAATACTGTTTATCGGAAGAAGCAAAAAAAAAAAAAACTAACAAACCCAAATGACTCTCTCTCTCTCTTTCTAACCGAGGTGTTTATCTCTAACCAACCAAAACTCCTTATTCTGCTGAATTATATCACACGCATACTTCAACTCCGGTAATAGTTCCGCCACGCTGTTGAACAAGTTCTCGGCAAATGTGTTTATAAAAAAGATCTGTCCTTTGTGCAAGTACTTGTTCTCGTGCAAAACCGACGCCAAAGTACGAGGGACATGCGTATACTTTATATCGTGGTGCAAGTCAACCTCCTTGCCCTCGTTCAACTTGGCGTCCAATATCCCCACTTCGTCAAACTCCCGCAGCAACACCATCGCCCACTGGGCCGATACTCGTAATGGTCGTGTGACATTGGAGATATCACCACACTTGATCAATAACGACGATATCAACTTCACCTTGTTCTTGTAGTTTATAAACTCGTCGTGCGAGGTGAGGTTTTTAAGCCGGTTGATGTATTCAAAATGCTCGCCCATATCGGTGGCCAAGATCGACGAGATAATCAACTCCCGTACCGTCAACCCGGAATCGTCGTCGGTCTTGGATATCAACAACCCCGGCCAGTTCACCTGGAGAATCTTGTTGATAAATACTGACGAGTGGTACGACTCTAATACCGACCGGTCGTTGAATATGAGTGAGGTGGGGGCGGAATTCTTAATCATAAATGCATTGGTGACTCCGGGATGGCCCACGTCGTGGCCTAATGCAGCAATCAAGAGCCCCAACGTTTGTAGCGGGTTTAAATGGTCGCATTCCTGGGAAACAATCTTCAAGTTGTGTGCTCCAGTCTTTACAAGTACAGTTGGCAGTGGGGAGGAGTCCTCAAAAGTATCAGGCTCGGCTTTGGGGTCCAACACCAACTGCTCAAACTCAGGTATGCACCCTAGTCTAACGAGGAAATGGAAACAGGCCTGAACCACATCCACCGCATGGCGGAAATTATGGAATGGATTGCCGTTTTTGTACGTGTTGCGCACCATGAAGATAAACGCCAACAATTCATTCGTGCTGGGGATATGCAAATCGGGATACTTATCAGCATCATTCCCTTCGCGCAACTGTTGGATGGCATAACCAAGCATTAAGTATACACAATATACCAAATCGTCGTTGGTTAGTTCGTGGGCCGGAAACGCCCAGTGTCCCACAGCAGAACATAGCATAGACAAGTGGACCGGCTCCGAATTGGTTAGTAAACCCATAAAGTCAATTTCAGCCACAATAAGGTCCTTTAGGTGGGTTAAATACTCTACTGTGGTTTCAGCTTTGGTAGAGTTGTTATTGAGGATATATGCCATGGTTGGTATGATCCCCGATACCTTAGGAGCGTTGTATGAAAGGCTGCCGTTGTTTTGGTGGTGGTGGTCAACATTATTACTTATGAGATGGGGTGTTTCGTTATCGTTCACCTCTGGGTGTTGAATCTCTCCATCATGGCCATTTCCCGTGGTTTTGTGTTGGCTGTACTTGTCATTTATTGGACTCTTGCCCGTCCCGGTCCACGTTTCCACTCGCGATATCCTATTAGTGATTAAACGTGCCACTTCTCGTATTGGACGTTCCACGTCGTGCAGAGTGGCCAATTCGTTACACACTAGCAAATTCAAGTGTCCGAAAAAGTACCTCAACAATAATAGCATCTCATCAAACTCAAGCCTATCTAGCTGCGATGGCGATGAGCTGGGGTCAGTATCGGGAGTATCTGCACGGTACTGGGGTATTATCACCACTATTGGGACATTTGAATCGTGCTCGCTCCGATTTTTCTTGAACAAGTAGCAAACCAAATCTTGGAATCGCGTGAACGATTTCTCCACGGTAGTATTGGGTATACTTGGTGGGTGGGGTATAAGTGATAATACTTCAACCATCATGTATGATTTTTCCTCCCCCTAAATTTATGCTCTTCTTGTATAATATCCGTAAAAGGGGGGGGGGGGTTGGTATAATAAGATTAACCCGCTGGTCCTAGTAGACTATTAATCAGGGGTAGTTGATGATACCAATAAAAAGAAACTTAACTTTGGAAGTAACGGAAACTGTCAAAACGATGAAATGCTACCGAAGAAAAAAAAAATCAACGGTTATTCGTCTCTGCCTTTTTTTTTGTTGGGGTAAGATGAACAGGGTAGTAGTATAAACTGGGGAAAAGAAAAAAAAAATTCCCCTTGGGTGTGTTTTGTGGTTATGTTATTGCTCTTGGAAACAGGTGATGGTTGTGTTTGTAGGGTGGAAGATAGACGGGTTGGTTGCTGTAGTGATTGTGGGGGGGGTGCTGTCGATGTTTTTTCTGGTTTTTGTAGTTTCAGTCACTCCCCTCTTGATGAGGAGAACAATGGCGGAGTAAAAAGTGAACGAACTTTAAAAGAAAAAAAAGAATGCACCGAAGCAATTGAGACGGGCTTGTTCTTAAGGGGAACAAACAAACTCTTGTAAAAAAAAAGAAACAACAACCAGCAAGTAGTGTGGGATATTTGGTGGCGATGGTGAGGGAGGGAGGGGTGGCGATTTTTCGATTACGGACTCCTTTCGCTAACAAATAGGTTATCTATTTCCGCGTGGGTTATTGTTGGTGCTCTTGGTGAATGTTGACAGAGACAAGGAAAAATGGTTGGTGGGAATACCTAATCTGTATCTTCTTGGATATGTGAGATACGGAATCAAAAGATGGACGGTGATCCCTACTTGTATAGCAGTTGGGGTGGGGTGTAGTTTGCTATCTCTTATCTGTATAATTCGTCTGTGATTGTGTTAGATTTCGCTTGTGTGGGTTTCTTTGTAATCTATCGTGCTAAACCAGAAACCCCCTTAAGAAAAAAAAAATGCAAAAACGCAATCGGGAAATAATAATTGGGTACGGACTGTGTGGGCTGGTGGGACAAGCCGTTGGGAGAACCTTCTGGGACAGGTTAATTCGGAGGTGGCGTATGTGCTAGGGGTCCCGCGTCAATGGATTAATGTCCCCTTGTTTGTTTGGTAGTGTCGCGATGTTGCTAATCCCGTATATGGAAAAAGCCTTGTGATTATATACCAAAGAAGAACAGTGCTTCCTAACGATCAATTCACAAGGAAAGGAAAGGCAAAAAAAAAGGTGATGTCTGATGATATAGCCTAACAATGGTCTTGTTTCCTGGTCAGTGTGCAGGTCTCCTAATGAATGGCTGTAAAATGGTAACTATCACCCTGGCAGCTGGGATGTTGGATTGGCAACCACCGTTTTTTGTCTCGCTATAGTGGATATAAATATATACCCCCCAATAAAAAATAATAGCAGTAGCACTGACGATAAAAATGGCGAGATGGAATAGTCTCTCCTCGAGCCTCTCGTTGCCTAACTGTATGGAATGCTAAAGAAAAGTCCTTTATATATTAGGGTTTTTGTTATAAACCCAATTCAGGTTGGTTGCTGGGTCTTGCTACTAAAAGGAAGCTTTTTGGTGTAGTTGCGAAAAAAAAAAAAGATAAATAAACCTAGAAGCGAAAGCGTACCCTGGTGCTTACTCTACTTGGGACAAGTTGGACTGGCTGCTTTGAAGGTGGTTGTTTATCAAAACAGAAGGAAAAAAAATGGTCTCCTTCGACGGAAATAGGAGGTCTATGGTGATGGGATAATATTCGTATTTAAAAAGAAAGATGAATCTTCCTGATATTTCTCGTCCTTAGAACCCGATTTGTTTGTGATCTTTTCGTGATGGATGGGACACGCCACAAAACTTTTAAAAAAAAAAAAATAAAAAACCTAGAATTCTACGTTCTCACGTGATTTTGTCTTTTTGTTTTTTTTTCCACGGAAATACAAATTGTTAAACTTGCACTAACTCTTTGGGGGGGTTTTGGGATGGTGGTGGTGGCTGGGGTGAAGGGTTTGATGTGCCGAAAAGTTTATAACGGGATACTGGTGGTTAAAAAAAAAACGGGAATTTGGCTTAACAAAATAATAACGAAACCTAGCGAGGACCAATATAATAAAAACCGTTTTTATAAACTCTTGCCACTGGTGAACCTCCCTCGTATATAAATAAAACCGATGTGTTCCGTGGAAAAACCGTTGGACTCGTTTTGGGTTAAATAATTGTCAAGAAAAAAAATAAAAAAAAAAAAAAAAGGGAAAAACTTCCTCCATCATTACCTGAAACTAGAAAATAGAAACTAGAAAGTAGTACAGAATAATACAAGATTTCTCAGCATCATCAATGGACGGGAGTTAACTACCGGAGTCTAAATTGGGAACCAGCAAATGCTAACACACAAACATTGTACTAATTAATTGCTTTTTTTTTCCTTTTTGTGTGTGTGTGTGTGTGTCTGGAGGAATAATGGAACAATGAAACGCTCACTAGCGGGTAAGGGGACAGGATGGAGGAATTCTAAATGTGTGAGAGAGAGGGGGGGAGAGGAGGGGAATGAAAATAGATGGCATTGCCTAATTGTGCCATTATTCTGTAGTTCCTTTGTTCTCATCCCTCAGCAAGGGTATAGAGAACAACACACAAATACACACAAACACAGTTCGATGTTTCGGGAAACAACACGGTTTGTCCGACGCGCTAGCACGTGACCTGAAATTCGTCTTCTCTCTGCCCCTCCACCCCTCAAAAATACCTCCGATAATGTCTCCTTACCGTTTCCCACACGGCAGTCTCAGCAAAGGCTACGGCAAGTCAAACAAATTCCCCCTATACCCAAGTCCGCGATGAGGGACACTTGGACGGCGATATGTGGCTGTTTATTATGTGTGGTGCCTTATAAGTAGAGGAGAGACAAAAAAAACACACACACACACCACGAAAATAAGCCGGTGCTAAATTTAGTATAATGACAAAACGAGGTATATTTTTTGTTTGTTACTAAGGAAACGTTCTTTACAATGTGAATGGCACTCTCTTGGCAGAATAAAATAAACTTTCTTAACGTGTGGGGAGGGGGGGCACACCGTTCAATGAGTGTGGTTGGGCCGTGGGGGGAGGAGCAGAACCGGTGGAAATGGTAACAAGATCTCCAAACTTCTAGCGCCTACATTACAGGTGGCTCGAAAAATAATCCATCGGCTTTGTATTTCGAAATGACACATCGTACGAGAAAGCCGCATTGTGGATAAATAATAAAAATCGGAGTTAGCGATATACGAGCCGGGCAAAAATAGAACGATCTCTGGTACAAATAGAGAGAAAGAAAGAAAGAGGGGGGGGACAGGACGGTTGTTATTTACGTGATGTCACCTGATAATTGATGTGCTGTTGTGTGGATATTATTTGCCCAAACCCTGGCAATTATAATGGAGAGGAGATATATACATGAATAAGAAAAATTGCACAAAGAGTTTCTGTTTCGTATATTCTTGGTTCCATTAGGATCCCAATATTCACGGCCCCCCCCCCAGCCACTGGTCGGGATTCAGAGACATGGGCCAGATATGGTTAAAAAAAAACTACAACCTCAGCAAGAACTGCTGAACAACAGGAACAGGAAACGAGGAAGGGTAATCCCACTCCTTCTATTCGCCAGTTTGCCTTTGCCCATTTTGCACAACTCCGGCGGGCAAAAATGGGTTCTCAACAGGGTTGGTGCAAAATAAACCCGTGCACCCACCACATTCGCTGTATTGTTTCTACTTCTGACTCCGATACCGAGTCAAAATCTGTTATACAAATATGACTCCTTTCTCTACTGTTTCTTCTTTTTTTCTTGGCCTACTCTTGCACCCATCTAATAATAATAATAGTAGTATATTGACACCACAATCACAATCGCCATCCCTATATTGACCTGGATAATCTTCTTTTTCGACTTGTTGGTTCTGTCCCGGTGTATCCTGGCATTGACTTCGTCCAATAAATCCAATTTCTGGTTAACTTCCTGTGAGAGAAACCCATTGGTTTCACTTATTCGGTCCTTAAACAAATTCGACTTCAACTCTAACGATTGCAATTGCTGCGAAACTTCATTTAACCGCGTCACATTGCTATTAATCTCATCCCGGTACTTGCCACGCACCAATTCCCGATTATCTTTCAACTCTCTTATTAGCTTCTTCGTATCTCGTTGAAGAGAATGCAAGTGTTTATCTATTAATCGCAACTCATCAAATGATTCATTTACTCTATTCCCATCATGGTGAAGATCCTCCTCTTTCCCGCTAAATAAAATCGATTTCGACTTTTCAAGTAGTTTTCCCGACATGGCCGACATGATCTGTTGTAGCTGGTGGAACGGCTTTAACGTGTCCTGGGAGTATGCATCAACCACGGTATCGATATTCAATAGAAACTCAATCAATTCGTCATCCTCTATAATCTTCCCAGTTTCAGAGTTAAACACAAACCCACCCTGGTTAACAATCTCCTCAAACATCTCGTCATTCAACCTTTCGTGATCCTCACTATTGATTGAAGACATCCAAGTTGCAGCACTGCCGCCACTGCCAGTGCTACCGGTACGGACCATACCAGGAGCGGTAGTACCTGCAGCAGCTGCTGCTGCTGCACGAAGTCTTCTTTCGCTTCGTTGCGTCGGGGTTTCACTAACACTGCTTTTGAACAAACTCACCAAATCAACCGTGCTGTTCACTTGGCTGGTGGGTTTTCTATTTATGCTTGATTTATAGAACTGGTCAACAAGCCGCCGGGACGAGCTCGATGGCTTCATAAGGGTGCTAGAGGAAGAGTTTGGGTGAGGACTATACCCATTTACCTTATTAGAAGAAGGTAAGGGTGTTCGTGTCACCATTCCATTGGTAGTGCTAGTTGTGGCAGCAGCACCAGAAACCACAGCAACGTGGTTGGCTGGGTTTATAAACGCAGAGTTATTGTTGGCGAATAGCGGCGTTCCACGGGATGTAGATTGGGGAGCCTCAAATAGCTCGTATTTGGCTGGTCCGGTCGCTGCTAGCGAGTGGCGTCTGTCTCCTCGAAGAAAGACGTTGAGGTTGGTACCGGAAGCATTAGTTAGCGTGTTCTTCTTGTCTAGGTACAGTTGGGGCAGAAATAGGTGTTGTTGTTTCGAGTTGGTCCTGGTGGCTGTAGACAGTTCCAGGTCTGCCAATGGTGTACGAAGGAGTAGACTTTGTGACAGTTTACTACGAGTATGATGCGGTGTCGGTGGTGGTGGTGATACAGTTACTGTATTCATGGTTTGTGGATCCAAGGGTAAGTCGGGTATATATTCCAAGCTCGGCAATGGCGAATCATAAATAGGGCTATGTAACTTCTCTTCTTCAGACACACGACTCGTAAATGCTGATGAAGTGAGTATGCCGGAATCAGAGGCAGTTTTAAGTAATCGAGGCGGGCCTACAACCAACGGCCGTTGTAAAGAGGGTATTTGTTCCAAAGGAAACCGGTGGTTGTGAAGTTGCAGTATATCACTTGAACTCGACGATACTCGTCGTCTAGGAACAACAGAAGGGGGGCTGATGGTCATGGTGTTAGTGTTTTGTAACTCTATTTTGGGATAACGTGGATCGGTAGCGGACTTAGTTGATGCACGTTGCGGCGTTTCTTGTGGTGATTGTTGTGGCGATTGTTGTTGCACTGTCAACGCCTGGCTATGTAGTGCATCAAAAGTTGTCATGTTTTCTGTTGATGTTTTCTTGGTTCACCAACCCATTATTGGTGCACTACTTCTGTAATAAGCGATATATAAAAAAAAACCCCAGCTTTCAAAGAGTGGAGTTAGCAGGCTATATCTTACTACGGCGAAGCTAGAGTGAACGTTTGTGGTATATATAAGTCACAATAACGGAAATGGGTCTCATTGTGCGGGACCCACGGAGGGCTTTTTTTTGTGTTTCTTCGGTTATGGTTTATACTGTTAGGGTAAGGATATAGAGCTGAATGCCCATAAATAAGGTCAGGTTGGGGGGGGGGGGTGAATTATATCACATTGGTGCTATTTCCATGAAATGGTCTATTGTGATATATTTATATTTTGAAATAAATAATTGCTTTGCATAACCTGTTGTATGTTTATATATATTTCTTTCCTGGTAAATGTGGGAGATGCATACTTCCACTAAAGAAGTCCACACTTCCACAAAACAACTTCATTAACCCATTGCACATCTTCACAGTCCCATTATTCTCCTACATATACTATACGTATTTCTGTTTATTATTTTTACATATACTAAACGTATTTCTGTACATAATTGGGTGCAAAAAAAAAAAAACATTCTAACTGACATTTCCTGCCCATCACATTGACCTAAACAAACTACTTGGCGGCAGATCCACGGCCACCAGCTCCTTGTTTAATCAACTCTAACGTCTCCTGGCTCAACACAACTTCCGGCAACTCACACTCTCCCTTTGCAGAAGGTGCTGGCAAAAACCCAATCTTGATCAAATAACTAATGTAAACTCCGGTTTGGGCATCGTCAACTCCCATACCAGCACTGGCGTCAACTCCCGTGTACTGTTTATCCAAGCCCAACGACTGTACAGCATTGCGGTCGTCTAACTCGGGAGCCTTGGTGTCCTGGGGCAAGTTGTCCAATACAAAGTGCAACAATGGGAACAAGGCCGATTCCCGGGTCTTCTCTTCAACCACAAACTTCTCCAACGCATTGGTCCACACGGGATAGTCAACCCCGTGAATTTCGTATCCGTATTTAGCCAAACACCCTAAGAAGTCATTGAAGTTGATTCTAGGGTGTCCCGTGACATGCGCCACAGCAATACCTTCGTCCGACGATGGTGGGGATAACGCAGTAGCAGTAACCACACGGGCCACATGGTCAACAGGAACCATATTGACGTTGTTGGTGATGTCAGGATACAACCCCAATTCGGCACACCCTTTCAACATTCTCAACAAGAAATCATCCGTGTTGGAGGCCCCTGTTTGGGAAAACCCAGTGACATACCCAGGTCTGGTGATGCACCCACGCAACCCCCGTTCCCCAGCCCGTCTGATAATAAATTCGGCTGCCCACTTAGACTGGCCATATCCATTGCCTAATCCTTGAGCAGACCCAGCCAATTGGTCCGATTCAAGAACCCCTGCCTTGTCCTGACTCAACAACTCGTCCGACAAATTCACAAAGTAGTCTGTGTCTAACGTCGACGTTGACGATACAAACGAAAAGAACTTGGCCTTGCCTTCACCCGCCATATTCAAAACGTTGATGGTGCCAATGACATTGGCATCGCGTAATTGAGAGTATGGATACACCCAGTGAACAAAAGCTCCGTTGTGAACAATTACATCGATGGTGGAGGTGAGCTCTGTCCATGCAGAGTCAAAAAGTCCAAACTTCTTGACTGACAAATCGCCAAGAACCACTTCAATCTTGCTGGCCCATGACTCTTGCCAGATGCCGTAGGTGATACCAGTGCTGCGCAATCTGGCCAACCCAGCCTCCTTTGTGGATGCACGAACATGAGCATAAATCTTGATATCCAACCCAGGACGGGCAGTCAACAAGTCACGCACGATAAACGAACCCAAGAACCCAGTGGCTCCGGTAACAAACACATTCACGGTCTTGGCAGTATCAATCTTCGATAATGACGGATAGCTAGGGAGTAGTTCCAGCTGTGATAACAAAACCGCATCTTTGGCATAGTTTACAGGAGGTTGTTCAGAAGGTTCTTCTTCCGCATCCCGGTTGGCGGCTTCTCCAGCTAATTGAACTTCCTGGCCCTTAATGATACCTTCGATCTCATGGGCAAACTGCTCCACGGTTGGGTTCTTGAATATGACCCCAAGAGGGATTTCAATATTCAACTTTTTCCTCAACTCAAAGATCATCCTCGTCCCCAATATGGAATGGCCACCCAAATCAAAGAACGAGTCGGTCTTGCTGATGGTGGCTGGTCTATTGGGCAACACTTCAAACCATAAGTCACGAATCTGCTCTTCTAATTTGGTTAAGGTCTCTTCGTTTCCTGCTCCTTGGCCATCTTTTCCGGCTTGCTGGGCACTTAAACGAGAAACTGCCGCCAACTGGGCCGTGTCGGGAAATGGCAACTTAGGTTTATCAACTTTCCCGTTGGGATTCAACGGTAACTTGGCCAAGGGGACAATAATACTGGGGATGGCGTATGAAGCCAATTTCTTCTTCAAGTACACCCGGATATCCTTGATCAACTCTCTATAGGTGACCAAACCCTTAACAATAGCATCACTAGACGATTCATCATCTTCGGTGGTGGGCAGTTTAAACTGGGCAAACTCTGGCGAATCGTCCTTGGGAACAATATACGAAACCAACATTGGTTCCTGGTTCTTATCTTTCTTCACCAACGTGACGTTTTCACGTACTAATGGATGCTGGGATAAATGGGTGTCAATTTCCCCCAACTCGATTCTGAACCCTCGGATTTTAACCTGGTCATCGGCCCGGCCACAGCATTCCACATTCCCATCTGGTAAATACCGGCCCAAGTCACCCGATCTGTACATCCGATCACGTGGACCAAACCAGTCTCCAGGAGGAACCGGTTTCGTCTTGTCCTGTTGCTTGGCCCATTGTTCCGGATCAACATACCAGTTAGTAATAAACTTGGCTGCATTCATATCGGGTAAACTGCGGTATCCTTCAGCCAAACCAGCCGCACGAACGTAAATCTCACCAACTTCACCTACACCACATGTCTGGGACCGGTCATGACGATTAACCACCAATAACTGCACGTTAACCATCCCCGTACCAGCAGGCATCACATCCTTCAAGTTCTTCAAGTAGGTAGGATCCTGTTTGCGGTTAATAATTTCAAAGTACGACACTGCTCTTTGTGTCTCGGTGGTACCGTACATATTGACAATGTTGACGTTCTCGGCTAAAGTCTGCAAGCGCAAGCAATCCCGCTTGGTTAATATATCCCCCACGAAAAATGCGTGGTGTAAGCTGGGGATAGGAGCATCAGCCTGGGCACTTAACAACTGGCCCATAGCTGGAGTTAAGTGTGTAACCGTGGCCCCATACTTCAGCATCCACTCGGCCAATTTGCCAGGAGTACCGATATCATCAGCAGTAGGCACCAAAAGCTGGGCACCCAAGAACAACGGAGTAAACATATCTCTTTGTATGGGATCATGGGCAATACCAGACAACATAGTGAACTTGTCTTCACTAGAAAGACCAAACTTCTTCGCCATCCATGGGAAATAGTACGCAAGAGAATAGTGACGACCAAGGACTCCCTTAGGTATACCTTCTGACCCTGAAGTGAACGATAACGTAGGATTGGAGTCAGGACCAACAACCACACCAGTCCGTTTATCTTTAAACTGGGTATACTCAGCAAGACAGTCATTGTCCTGACCAGCAATAACACCACCAAGCAAACTTCCATCATCGCAAACCCTCAACTGAGGAATGGTGGTAATGACGTTTAATTCTTGGTCAATATACTTCACCACGAGCTCATCTAATACCCCCGCCTTTTCCAACCCAATCAATGCCCGAGGCTTGGCAACCGAGAGGTAGATGTTTTGCCGGGCGGGAGGATAGGCAGGATCAATCACGGAAAAGGTTGCACCTGCTTTCAATACCCCCATAACTGCAATCATCAAATCAACACCACGGTAGGCATAGATCATTACTATATCGCCCTTGTTTATCCCGGTCTCTTTCAAATAATTGCCAACAATGTTTGACGCCTGGTTGATTTGCTTATAAGTGAACGTTCTGGTCTTGGAATTGGTATCCATAAACGAGGCGGTTTCCACCACGCAAGTTCTTTCTGGGTGAGCCTCAGCATTGTCCATAAATATATCCTGGATAGCTCCACGGTACCCGGACCAGTCTAAATCCAAGGTGGGGTCGGGTAACGTGCCCTTCTGTGACCCGGTGATCAAGTTTACCTTGGTAATGGCAGTGGTGGACTCAGTTGACCACACCGTTTGCACATACTGCTGAAATTGCTCGCCGAAAATGGCAATACGGTCATGCGAGTACAACAAGGCGTTATAAAAGATGGTGAATTTCGTCCCGTCACTATCGGCATAGATTGCCAAATCACGTACTGAGCCTTCCACGCTCGTATTCAATTGCTGGTGAGCATGAGCGTGTTGATACGACAACCGAAACAACCCTGGTAGGTCCTCGAGGTTTTTCTCCTGCTTGATCTGGTGGGAAACCTCCGTCAACGATTGGTAGTCGATTTTAGTGCGGTTGGAGTCGTACTCGGTGGTTATCTTGGCAACAAGATCAGCAAATGAAAGTTCCGGAGTTAGCGACAATCTGATAATAAATTCCGGAGTTAGGGCGCCGTTTTCCGTGGTGGAGTCAGTAGCAATGACAATATCTTCATCTCCAGTTAACCTATACACCAAAGCAGCAAAAACCGATAATCCGAATATAAATGAGTTGCCGTGGGAAGAACCAAGACCAGGGACCTCAAAGGTGTATTTCCCTTCAACCGACTTGTTGTTGGCGGGTTTTAAGAAATCATGGGGTAATACCGACAAGGTGGGATTATCCAAGTAATTTAACCAGAATCCCTGCAGTGACATGATTATTTTCTTCTTTTGTGGGTGGAAGTGAGTTATAGCGTTTAATAGGAAAACCTAAGTAGCTGACAGAAACTATTAAAGCCAATTGATTATATAGAACCTATATAGAGAGAAGGTGAAATTTTTCACTACCAACGATGACTGAACAATTCCCCCTCCCCCCCCAAACAATATCCGAAAATGGTTGCACGAAATTAATCAGACTTTTTTTTCTTTTTTGCCGTGGCTGATAGCGATGACTCATAGACAATGGAGTAGTGGAGACTAGAGAAAATTCCGGGTAACATTTGCAGCAATGGCAAGGTTGATATGGATAGATGTATGGTAGAATGGGTTATCAAACTAGTAAAGAGGTGTATAGGTGGGGAGTGCCAGTTAATAGTTTGGCTGAAACGTATGAATATTCATTTGCAGTGTTTATATATACAAAAATAAAACAGTAGGAGCTGGATACCTTCAAGCTACCAGCAAATCAGTCGGTAGATATTAACGAATAGTTGGTAAACACTCACAAACAATTGGTAAACACCCACAAATAACCCTCACGCCCCCCTTAATTCATAAACAAAAACTGCAAGTCATCCGGAGTCAACCGGCTGATGGCAGCATCATCCTGGTTGATTGTAGCGTGGATCATATTGGCCTTCTTCTCCTGTAGCTCGATAATCTTCAGCTCTATACTATCCTCGATACAGAACCGAGTGATCTTTATCGGCCGTTTCTGACCAATCCGATGAACACGGTCCATGGACTGCCATTCCACACTGGGGTTCCACCAAGGGTCCATAAGAAACACTTGCGACGCTTCACAAAGGTTGAGCGCCACTCCACCCGCCTTCAACGACACCAAAAACACCTCCACTTCGGTATTCTCCATAAAGTACTTGATGGTGTTATCTCTCTGCTGCGGAGACATGGACCCCTGTAGCTTAACTGTTTGAAACCCGGCTCGCTTCAACCGCCACTCGATCAAATCCAACATGGAGGTGAATTGCGAGAAAACAATCGACTTGATGGTATGGCGATCTGACCGAAGCTTGTATAACTCCTCCACCAATGCCTCGATCTTGGTCGAAGACTTCCACTCTCCTCCGTGCGAACCCAGTTTGATCCGATTGACGATCGAGGCCTTGGTGAATAGTTCCTCGTCGACTTCGATCGCCGGTTGCTCTAGGTCAATGGCTAGACCAATATGGCAAACAGGACAGGGCAATTTGTTCAGGTCACCCAGATACGACTCCATGTACTCCTGAATACACAACCGGCAAAACCGGTGGTGGCACTTTGATTCGATTGGTTCTTCAGCTTCGTCGTCGCATAACTGGCACATGATGACCCCGTCAATCTGGGCCGCCACGGCATTGTTTCCCACCCGCTTAAGCACCAAGTCTGGGTGGTCAGCCAACTGTCGCATACGCGTGATCAAGGTGAAGATGTTGGCATAGTTATTCAACACCACCCCTTCAGCCACATAGTCGTTAAACTTACGCTTGGAGTCACTGTAGAGCGACGTGTACAAGTCCTTCTCCTCCTCGTTAAACTGGTCCCGTCTGATTTCCACAATTCGTGGTGGCAACCCCAAATCATCCGCACGCTCCAACTTGGTTCTCCGCAACATGATGTTGTCTAGTAGCAACCGAAGATGCTGAAAACTGGTTAATCCATCACCACTGATGCCGTACTTCTGGATATTTTTAAGCAAAAAATGATTGAAGAAATTGGTGTGTACCATTGGCGCATGGCCACAGTGGTCACAGTGTCTCCAATCTGAGAAGCTCCACTCGGAGCTTTTGCAGTCACATTTGGTACAGAAGTACTGGAAAAACGGCTCAATCTTCATATACCGGATCAAGGAATACATCTCCCCGATTCGATTCTGTAGTGGTGTCCCAGTCAAGCACCACCGCTTCTTCGTTTGCAAGTCATTGGCGGCTTTGGAGGTGTTAGAGGTCCGATCTTTAATGTTGTGAGCCTCGTCAAGAATGACCCGGTAGAACGGTAGGTTGTGCAACGGTGACTTTTCCTTCACCAACCCCAGCTTACGTTTAAACCCATGCTTCTGTTTACGGTATACGGATTCCAATACCGAGTAAGAGGTGAGAATAACGTCGTACTGCTGCAATTCCTCAATGCTACTGGTTCTATTAGCACCGTGGAATAATAGCACCTTCAACATCCCCGGTTCGGTGTGCTTTTCAATTTCGTTCTTCCATTGCATCAATGCTACAGTGGGACCCACCACCAAATTGGGCCGTTTGGTTCGATCGTGCATAAAAAGACCAATGGTTTGTATGGTTTTACCCATTCCCATCTCGTCTGCCAACACTCCTCCTTGAAACTCGCCATCTTCCTGTTTAATAAGCCAGTTCAACCCCTCCAATTGAAAGGGGAGGAGTTTAATCGTCATTCCCGGAGGGTGTTCGGCCCGTTCGGGTTTGATCTTTTCACAGGCTTGCAAGTAGGGAAATACATCCTTTAGGTATGGATGCATCTCATACAACTTATTGGTTATTCTTGTGAAGTAGGGGACTTTTACTTTTGCAGGCTTTCTCTTGCGGGAACTGGCTGGTTTCTTTCGTTTACTGGTTTGAGAAGCCGATCTACTAGAGAGAGGAATATCATCCTCTTCGTCAGAGAGGGTAATAGCTAAGTTAGAGGATGACCCATCTGGTTCTACAATTTCTACGTCATCGTCAGACGAGGAGTTGGCTACTTCAATACTATTGTCAGGGGTATATTCTTCTTCGTCGTCATCCTGGTTTCGGTTACTTTGACCACGTCTAGCAGCTAGTTTGGGCCTCTTACGCGTGGTTGAATGGGTAGATGCACGCGTAGATGCACGCGTTTTTCGTGTAACTACGGGAGTTTCTACATTGGCATAAGTATCTGAGTCCATACCATCGTCCTCATCATCGCTTTCTTCCTTATAGGAAGTGTTGGCTGATCTGGTTCGCCTTGGATGTCGTCTACGTTCCTGGTCATTTACAATAAACCCGCCACCGCTCACGTCTGAGTCTGAGCCTGATTCCAGCCCTGAAGAGGCTACCGATTCACGTTTGCTACTTCTAGATGGAGCCATTGAGGATATACGTTTCCGAAAGCACCAATACCCTAAATAGCTATAATCAACTAAGATGCTTGATTTGTCAAAGTTGCAATTCAGTGATTTGAAAAATTCCCGATACTTCACAAAAAAAAAATGGCCCAGGAAAAAGAAATTACGCAACCTTAGTCACGTGTGATGCTCATTAGGTTTCCTAATTAGGAAGTCGACGATGGTGGTAGTTTAGGGTGGTACCTGGGGGAAGGTTTCTGCAGAATCGAGGTCCTTGTTCATCTACGGATGGTGTTGTTACCAGGGAAGTTACGATTAAAACGTTGCCAAAATGGCTACTGTATAGTACATATACAACTGGTCAAGCTACGTGACATACTAAGCCAAAGAAGAGTACTGTTTACGGAAATTAATAAACTCTTCGTCCTCAACCTCTTCCAACAGCGGCGACCTTCTCTTTGGGGAACTATCCTCGCTTGGTGGCGGCGTGGCCGTTTCCACTTCAGATTCGCTCTCGGTGTCTTTAGCAGAACTCATCTCCTCTGTTTCGCTAGAGGTGGTAGCCTCGAGCTCGTCTTGTTGCTGCTGGAGTTCACGGAGTCCTTGCAAGTACTTCTCCTTGGCCTGGAGCAATTCCTTCTGTCTCTGGCGCTTTTGTTCGCGTCGTTTCTCTTTTCTGTCGGCTTTGGCCTTGGCAGCTCGCCTCTTTTCGTCCGACACTGCTGCTGCTGCCTTCAGACGAGCCTTGTACGGTAATACTATTTCCAAAACCCCATCGTTTATGTCAACCAGGATATTCTTCAAGTCAACCACATCTTGGTTCAACCGGAAAACCTTGTCGAATCCATCCACCTCGGACTGGATCACCAAGAAGTGTTCGTGTCCCCGTTTGATTACTTCCACGTCGAAGCCACGGTACCCGCGGCGACTAAAGACCTGAAATAGGTGGCCCCTGCCGTCCTGTTCGGTATGTCTAAAGTGAACTGGAGTGGCAATAGGGTTCCTCGATTGGAAACCGGGTGTCTCTTGGGCATAGTACCTGGTGACAAATGGGTTAACTTGTGGGCATAACGGTTCTCTCTCCAAGTGAAAGAATAGATCGTCAAATGGATGACGGAAGGTAGGAATATAGTTGATCATTGTAGTGGGTTAGTGGATTTGTGGATTTGTAGGGATATTCAAAGCAAAACTACATTCTACAAGAAACGAGAAGTTATATGGGCTTTTTATACAAGAGATTTTGCACCCATTTTTTATTTTTGCCGTCATGCAATTTATTTTTCTAGAAACTGCTGGAAGGTTCCGTTTTTTATTTTTTTTTTTTTCAGTCAATCTGACAAATCCGGAGATAAGGCGTAATTGCCATCAGCTTAGAAATCATACTACACTAGAGACAGGTATGTGATCATCAAGGAAGGCATTCACGGGTATATTTGTTGGTCCTTCCCGAGATTCTTAACCCCGTGCCTAAACAAATGAGGTACCTCCCTGCTCTACACAATTTCTCCATTTTATATTCAACAATGCCCGATGCTCCCTGTGAAACTTTTAGACTGTATTAAATATATATAATAATATACAATAGAGAACGACACACCTCTTCCCTGCTAGTCTGCGTTTACTATCCCATGCACACACACACACACATACACATACAAAAAAATAATAACCAGTCCCTCCTCGGTTTTGTCACTTAAAGAGTACCAGCAGCAGCAGCCCTCTCTGATCTTTCAGCATCAAAAAGAAATTCCTGGTACGACTTGTCAAAAGTATGGACTCTGATAAACCCATCTTCCCCACCACTGGTATACCCCGTACCGTCGGGGTGAACGGCAATGGTATTCAAAGGACCGAAATGGCCCTTCACACGACCAATTTCCTCCTCGAAAATCTTATGGTAGAATCTCGCCTCAAACTTACCCTGCGACCCCGCGGTGGTGGTGACATTTCTTGCTTCTTGACCCCCACCCAAAATAACAAAGTCCTTCACCGGGGTGATGGAAGCGGTGTTCATGGGAGCATCGGCCTTATACACTTTCAAGATTTCAAAAGTGTCCACGTCAACCAAGGTGGCGGTCTTGTCCTTGGACGAGGTGATAAAGTACGACTTGTCGTCGGGGGAAAACTGAATGTCGGTCACAGAAACATTTTTTTCTTCAGTGTGAATACCATGAGCTTGCAATGTTGCGACACACTTCCCGGTGGCCGTATCGTACTTGGATACAAACCCGTCATCGTGGCCAGCAATAATGTACTTGTCGTCGCTTGACCAGCCAGCCACCGTGGCTCTGGCTCTATTGGACTCGGTTTCAATCACCAACGAAGGCGTCACATTTTGGTTACCCAACTGACCTTCTTCCTGGACAATGTCGTATACGGAAATAGTACCCACGTGACCCATAACCTGGTCGGCAATAGCTAACAATCTCTTCCCATCGGTGGAGAACGCTACTCTTCTCACCGGCGAAGGAGAGTCCCAGGTGAAAACACATTTCCCGGTTTCCACCTTCCACAACTTAACCATCAAGTCACCTCCCCCGGTAGCACACAAGTTCGTTTCGGGATCAACATCGATCGACCAAATCACCCCTCGGTGGCCTTCCAAGGTTCCTAACCGTTCTCCATTGGACGAGTACCATACTGACGCAGCATTATCTTTGGAAACTGAGAATAACAAGTCTCCTTCTCTGTTGTATTTAACTTGGGTCAATGAACGCTCATGGCCCATCAACTTTATAGGTCTCATATTTACTTTGGTGTGTATAAGTGAGAGGGCCAGTAGAAGAGTAGTTGGTTCCATTTTCCAGTAAGAATTTTTTTTTTTCTTCAACGATGATCAAATGTCGTGCATGGTGGAATTTTTCACTTGCGACATTTTCATCAGGAGACATTTGCCGGGTATACGATGGGCCTGGTGTTAGGTGTTTACTTGGCGGGGAGGGTTGAGTGGTGAAGTCTCTACATGGAGTATTCGTGGTGATCTACTGTTTGTAATCCTCGGAGTGACTTGTTTGTTCAGGAAAGGTTATATAGGATAGAGAAGACCCGCTCTAACTACACTAAGGCATATTATGGATTGACAATACTCTTATCGACTAACAATACTCTTATCGACTAACAATACTCTTATCAGCTAACAATACTCTTATCAACTAACATAAATACACTATACCCAGGGAGAAAGACCCTCGCTGAAACCACAGCACCTCATCTAGCAAATGTCCTGGATGAATACGTCCTTGCCGTCATGGTGGCCGTAGTGCAATTTCAACTTCCGGTTAAACAACTCAAGAAGCCACTCAAAGCAGTTCTTGGTGACAGCAGGGTCATATCTTCCCTTGCTTTGTTCGTCTCTGACAAACGCGTGCTGGGCGTCGTTGATTTCAATAAACGTCATTTCAACGTTGTTGCGTCTCAACTCGCTTCTAATCAAATCCCGGCCCTCTAAAGGAACGTGGTTATCCTTGCACCCAAAAATCATAATAATCTCACCCTTGATTTCACCGCATCTCTTTAACGAGTCGTCGTTCTTACCCTTACCAAGAGCATGGATATGGATATCGGTGGCAAAAAAACACACCGCAGCCCGAACCCGGGGGTCCAAGGCGGCCCGGAACGATAAGTGACCACCAAGACACATACCAGTAGCACCAATCTTACCATTACAGTTGGGCAAGCTGGTCAAGTAGTCAATTGTCAACTTGTTATCCTCGTCGTACGAAGCCAACTCCTTTTCAATCTTGTACTTGTTACCTTTATCGGTACCCTCGACATCGTAAGCCAATGCCTCGGGACCTTCAAAGTTGTGGTAAATAGAAGGACAGGCAACAATAAACCCTTGACCGGCGATATCCTTGGCGAATCTCTGCACGGGCCCGGTCACCTGGTAGATTTCACTATAAACAACTACCCCTGGGAACTGCACATCGGGGTAGTTGGGGATCATAGGCGTATAGGTGAAAATACGCATGGTGGTCCCGTAGGAGGTTTTGACATCGTGGTAGGATTCTTCGATCAACATGGTTACACTTGGAGTTGTTCTTTCTTGTCAATTGACTTGGAGAGAGGGTGGGGGGTGTTGTTTAATTATTGGAAAAAAGTGGAGGATTTGGGGGATGGTTATAAATTCGGGGGGACAAGAGGATGGTGAAAAATTTCTCAGGGGAAGTGGGGGAGGTGGAGGAGTTTTTCACATTTTATTTGTACCAAGGTTGCATTTCCTTTTCCAGCCAATAACATGGAGGGTGCAAAGTCCCGGGAACTGTCCTTTTTAGTATGGATCGAATGAGGGATATTTAGTTTTGGGAAAGAATAATAGAGTTGCGTTTCATAATTACGGCTATTGTGATTGTTTTCCGTGAGTGTGGGGGAGAGGGGGGGGGGGAACTCGGGATTCCGAGAACCGGAAATACAACCAACCCACCCAATGACAACCAGAAATACTGGCACCAATAAGGCCAACACCCCATCTACAGAAAAGTGTCCATCACCATAAAGAAAACAGTAGAATCTCTACCAAAGAAAATCGTTCAAGCAGTCTACCTTGGTTCGTGACCCCAACTACATGGCTATCAAAAAAAAAAAAAAACACTCATATTAACCAAATCCTCACATTGCTTGGTACCTAACCTATAGAAGATATACGCTTTACAAACAGACTCTGTTCTAGTAACACGTCACCACCCCCCCCTACAAAGAGGCAACGTAAGCTATTTCTTTTGGGCCTTGGCTAGAGCCTCTTCGGCCTTTCTGGCATCAGCTAAATAAACGTCAATGTTAGTAGTTGTTATTTGTGGCTGCTTGGTCTCGTGTCACTGTCACAAGTAAACTAAATCGTCAACATACCTGCAGCTTGTTTCTGTCTCATTTTATCAGCGTCATTTTGCATCCTCTTATCCTTATCTCCCTGTTTTTGTTTTTTGGCTGCCTCCTGTTGCTTCTTCATGTTCTTAGCGCGAGCCAATTCCCTTTGGTTACCTCTGGCCATGGTGTTGCAGTACAAGTGAATAAAACGTACAAATAATTACAAAAGATCGGATACTTGGATACAAAGAACAACAAGGACTTCTCGATGGAAACGGGGCACGTCTAACCTCCTCGAGTCACGGTTTGTTCGTGGAAAGAGATGTGTAAAGTACAAGAACGATGACTGAGTTGTCAACACCAAAAAAAAAAAGTTTTCCTATTGTCCTCTTTGTTGGTGGTTGCACTTAAAAGCTGCAATACTTGGACAGCCAACTTTGGGTTTATACTGTTTGTGTGTATACTCTTTGTATTTACACTGTTTGTATTTACACTCTTTCTGTTTATACTCTTTCTGTTTCCTCCCTGTTTGTTTACACCCTGTCTGTTTCCTCCATTTGTGTTCCCACCCTGCCTGTTAAGGAAGAATGGTGGGCTATATCACTCCCCACACCAGCATTAGCTCGGTGCCAGAATAAAAATATCTATTACGGAAAAGTTCTCTGACAATACACACACCATACTTACTGCTCTTTCATATCCATAATGATCCCACGGTCCGCTTGCGGGTCATATGGCTTTATCAAGTACTTGGAAAACTTCTTCAAGTTGTCCACCCCTCTGATCTCGGTGCCGAGTAACGGCATCTTCACCAAATGGTAATCCTCGTATAACTCCGCCATTTGGTCCAAGTACTTCTTTTGCATCTTCCACCGAGAAACACACCTCGAACAGGGGCTCTCGTCGTTGTCGGCAAACAACAATTGGTTGACAACTATAGAATTCACGTCCATGTTGTAAGACATCAACTCCTGGATCATTCTCTCCGTCTCATAAAGAGAAAGGAATTCTGAAATGCACACACACACAAAGGTGGTCAAATCAGGGTTGGTGAACTGCTCGTTAACCTCGGTGACGTTTTTTTGCACTTCGTTTAGTTTTTCAAACATATCTTGTTGGTTACCAGCACCGCCGCCAAGCATACTCATCATAGGACCCAATTTCCCCGATAGTTGTTGGAACTTGCCCAATAACTTTTGTAAAGTCGACGGCAACTGCAAGAACCGTAAGGTGTGGCCGGTGGGCGCAGTATCAAAAATGATTGTACGGTAGGAAATCTTGTCCTTGCTGTCGTTCTCGTCAACCTTTTGATTCTTGATGTGCTTCAAAACTTCCATAAACGATAACGCTTCGTCTATCCCGGGTATAGATCCGGTCATGTCGTTCATCATGCTCTTCAACGGATCGTTGGGGTCGTTGTTATACTGCTGGGCCTGCTGCTGTAAGTCACTCATGGCCGCCTCGGGGTCGATCTCCATACACGACAAGTTGGACAATCCTTCAACTTTTCTGGCGTCTTTACCGAACTTCTGACAGAACGCATCCGACAAGTTGTGGGCAGGATCTGTGGAAATCAATAAGAATTCGTCTTCAGGGTGGTGTAATGCCAACTGTACAGCAATGGAGGATGAGGTGGTGGTTTTCCCAACCCCACCTTTACCACCAACAAAAATCCACTTCAAAGTATCCTGAGCAATTAGCGATTCCAAGGTGGGTTCTACATCAAAGTCTAAGTCCATTGTATCTATGTCTGGTAGTGGTGAGGGAGTGTTTAAGTGTGCTGGTGTTTTTCAGATAGTGAGGGTTTGTATGGTGAATGTGATTTTTTCTTTTTGTATTTTTTTGTTTTTTTTTTTTTGTTTGTTCAACATTTTTCACCACGTACGGCAAGTCGCGAATTTGCTGTCGGAGAAGGTTCCAGAAGATATGTGTTTTTTGCAGCAATTGGGGGGGTGTTTATGCTGTGGATGGTGGGGGGGGGCATGGTCGGTGTGTCGGTGTATTTGACGATATATTCATGCAATCATTTCTGTTAATACGGGTACTTCCTTGGTGTATTTGCTAACTTATGTTCATACTCTTTTCATCAGTTTTTGTTTTGGAAAGAATATTACCAAATATTTACACAACTTCAGTTGACACATTGTTAGACCGAAGTACACGCTCATACGCGAATCCGCCACTCTCCTGGAGTTGCTCTTACACGACGAGGTGTTGAATAAACACACAGGACTACCCTACTTCATCACATCGAGGCAGGAAACTCATTCAACAAAGACAAATTTAGAGCACTATAAAATGACTACCTAAAAAAAGTTTTCAACGAATTGGCGCAAATGGTTTAGTGGTAAAATCCAACGTTGCCATCGTTGGGCCCCCGGTTCGATTCCGGGTTTGCGCATTTCTTTTTTTTTTGGATTTTTTTTATATATTAATATATATCGCCTGACCCCGAGTCAGAATTCCTACTGGGGAGGAGTCCAAACTCGAGCCCAAACTTGGAGCAAATGTCCACATCTCCATCTATTTGGTGTGTTTGTTTTCCTTCCAGACTTCCTCGGTCTTTGGTCTACAAATGTCGTCGCTAGTCCTCGCAGAAACCAAGCGAGAATTACGAAAACAAGTCAAGAAGTCGCTCAAGCTCGTGACCCAAGAATCACTAGTTACTCAGTCCCATGACATATACCGCCAGTTAGTTCAGCACGAGAAATTCGTCCAAGCCAAGAATATCGCCTTGTTCATGAACATGCATGACCTGGAAGTGAAAACCATGCCCCTAATCAAGAAGTGCTACCAGTCGGGGAAAAACGTTTACTTGCCCCGGTGTAACCCCGACCCGACCCACGGCAGGAGCAGGAACCACCTCTGCATGTTGCACGTTCCTGCATTTGACCACGTAGTCAATTTACAACCACAAGGGAAATATAAACTATTGGAGCCGGTAACCGGAACCGATGCCATGGATAAGGGAGATTTGGATTTGGTTATAGTCCCTGGAGTGGCCTTCACCAGTACCAGAAAAAGAATTGGCCATGGAGCAGGGTACTATGATGAGTTCTTTAACCATTATTGCAAAAAGTTTAATAACAAGCCATACCTCATTGGAGTTGGGCTAGAAGAACAGTTGGTCAAGGAAATCCCCACCGAAGACCACGATTGGGTATTGGATGCGGTCATTATAGCCAACCATGAAATCTATTAAGGATATACTTGTAGAAAATAAACAACTAATTATAACTTTCTTAAGCAAATATCCCCACAATGCAGTTCTCTAGCATTCTCTCTGCGTTTACCCAGCTGTGGTATTTATTAAATAGCACCGTACCATCTCTCCCAGCACACTTCATTATTTCCAGCACGCCTCCAGGATGAAACTTGATATACGGGGTTATATTAAACACCTTGCCATTTATACACGTCCAGCAATCGTCTTCGGTCTTGTGTTTCTTTAGTTCCTCTTTGTTGATCCGTACGTAAACGGCCGGGGGAGTATTAGGAGCTACTCCACGGAGCTTATACAGCGGAGTTTCTCGATTTATACGAGCCCAGTCCAACGGCGAATGTCCTGGCTCTAGGACAACCTTTCTCCTTGCACCATCTGCACCTGATGATGCTCTTTGCGAAGAATTAGGAGCAGGGAAAAGCCCTCTATTAGCACCTGATGGAGGAATGGCCAATGAGGAAGTAGCAGGCGGTTTCAAATTCCCACTGCTACTCTCGTTCCGATATCGAGCAGCCAATCCCTGATTACGGATCTGATACTTATTACTTATTTCATTTAACTTTGATATGGGAGAATCTCTATGAGTTGGCATGGTGGGAGATGTGATGGTTGATCAAGCAGTGAGTTCTCGCGTAAGATTTCTTTTTTTTTTTTCCTTTTTTTTTGGCACTGATGATGGTTACTTTGTATATGGGGTTAGGCGGTAGAAACACCAATAGAGAAACACCAATAGAGAAACAACAATGTAATGGTCAATTTGGAGATCTCTCTGGAAACGTCCCCCCTCATCCAAACCGAGGTGATTGTGGGAGCATTGTGGGGGAATTTTTTTTGTTGTGATTGGGTGGTGTAGACAACATGATTTACTTAGTTTATATCCCTTTATGTAACCCCAAGGGTAATTTTTCCATATCCTTGAGGGCGGAAGACTATAGTAAAGCATGTCAACCATTATATACACCTAAAATAGGAAAACAAGTCAAACACTCTCCCCTAAAGAGATATAATCACCATCCCTATCTTAATCCATGAGGTAACTATCTGCAACCAAGTTACATGGGTGCAAAAAAAAAGACCCACCCAATTTTCCAATTGCACCCAATAACTAGTAAATGGTCATTACCGCCTATTCTAAAAATAACCAAGTCACCATTATAGCCCACCATCTGACGGCAAATCGGTTGGTTTATTCACCAAAACCAGTCTATATTGTTTATACTGGTTTTCCCTGACACACTACACCATCCCTGCCCCCCATTTGTCCCTACCTTTATTAGTATTATTTTTTGCCAGCTTATAAGCGCAAATTTGGGTGCAACTGTGATTTAAATTGGCACCGAAACCAAGCACTAGTCCGCCTCCCCCACTGCCAAAATCAAACTTCTCCCTCTTGCCAAACGTCACCCAAAATATCGCCCAACTCTCGCCCCACCGTCGCCTCATATACTCTCTTTTGGCATATTATGTCGGCTATACAAAACCAAACTTAACCCCGGTTACAAGCCACAGCCTATTGCTGAAGATGGATTCCCCCCATTACCATAGAAATATTTTTTTACACTACGAATTTTTTTTTTCCTCTTCCCCGTTTCCCATCCTTCTAGGCTTGCCCATTGGTAGAGTTATACTTTAGTGACATTTCCGTTGACAAGGAGGAAATTAGTGGCGTGGTGGGATTGAAAACGTGTGTCATTAATCTGTGTGTCATTAATCTGTGTGTGTTATCAGTTTGTGAGTGCCATTACTTTCCGAGTTTATTCACTAGGGATACATATCTTTTGTCCCCCAACTAGATCTACCACGGTGCACCCCCAACTAGATCTACCACGGTATACCCCCAACTAGATCTACTTGCCCACGCATGGAGAATCTTTGGCCACAAGTACACCGGTTAATTACCAATCAAGATCTCAATATTAATCAGCTTCCTCCGCCACCAACTGCTTCCTCGTCATTGGTGTCGGATTTCTTACTTCGACACTGGCACAGCAAACCCCGCCACAAACAAAGATTATTGCTTCTAGAACTTGGAGTACTACTCTCCCTATCGGTTTATATTATATCCCCATCACTACCATTTCTCAACAGTAACGAGAAAATGTTTTCCCGACGCCCCGACAAGTACACCACCGGGTTTGTCAATATGCGAAATGACTGCTTTGCAAACTCTTCCATACAGGCATACTCGGCTTTACCCACCTTTACCGAATACTTGAATGACTTTATTACCAACTTCAACAAGCTCTACGAGTTTATCGAGGCCCACAATATCGATGTGGAACACTTGATAAGACTAAGATTGGAGCAGAACAAAGACTTATTAGGGTCCAAGTTTAAACTATCAAACTCAAAGTTTGACATTCCCCTCCATGTATCCATGGCCCAGATGGTGAAGAAATTACAAGAAACACAAATGACATCAAGAACCATTAGTGTTTGGCCGCTTTTGCACGTGCTAGAAAGCATCTTCGATGCCAGGATGTCGCGGTCACAGCATGATGCTCATGAGTTGACGCAATTGATAAATGAAACGTTAGAGAATGAAAACGTCAAGGTTAGAAGCTTCCATCGCTTTATCTCCAGAAAATTGCACGTGCTTATAAATGGGGTACCTTCACCACAAGATTGTGCCCACCTAGAGTCTATACATATCCCGGAATTCCCATTTGACGGGCTCATCTTGAACCAGATGCAATGCTTTGGCTGTCACGGAGTGTCGAAACCCAACTTTGTGCCGTTTGTCTTTCTCACGTTGCCGGCTCCGCAAGCTCCAACGACAAACTTACAGACTTTATTAAATGAAAATGAAAGTGCCACCATTGAGGATTACCAGTGTGTCAAATGCCGAGTGCGGGCTATTGTAGATGCTGAGAACCACAGCAATGTTGATTCTGGAGATGCTGACAAACGACACTTGTCCCGAATCCGGGAATTGAATGCCGACCCTAATTTCTATATCAACGAAGACTTACCGGAGGAATTGGAAAAATTCATTAAAAATTATAAGTACCACGGCCTAGACATCTCTAAAGTAACCACGGTGGTGTATAAGAAAACCCAGATCTTGAAACCGCCCAAGATTTTTGGGTTACACTTATCACGATCGGCATTTGATGGCCAGGTAGTGTCGAGAAACCACTGCCGTATCAATTTTAGTGATCGGTTAGAATTGACAATAGACACTCAATATCATGACGCCTTGAGACACTTCCAGGAAAGTAAGGAGGAACACTTGGCAGAAGACCCTCTCCAAGCCAGATCCTATTCTGTATTAACCACTGATGAAAATGATATGGAGGATGAGGAAGTCCAGCGTGAGGATATTGATTTGCGTGGGAACCTAGATGAAGACGAAATCGAGGAAGAAGAAGAAGAAGAGTGTCCGCAATCTTTACCTGACCGGGAAAGCTCAGTTTCAGACCACAGTGACGAAACCACTGGTGATCACACTACAAACACCAACCCTACTACTGTTGTCAATGGCGAGGGTTCTAAAACACCAACTCTGCCAGTGTCATCCCACGAGAATACCCCATTGGGGAATGAGGATTTAAGCAAGTACTTCAAAAAGTTTAAATTCAACGATAATAACGTGTACAAGTACCGGTTGCGAGCTATGATTAAGCATTTCGGGTCCCATACCCAGGGTCACTATGAATGTTATCGTCACAAGCCGCTACTTGTCAAGGATAAGGAAGGGAATATATTTAAATTATCCCCGGAAATCCACGATGACGTCACTGGCGAAGTAGTGTGCGATGTGACGCGAATTGACACTCGGCAGTCGGACGTGGATTCTGAAATCAGCACGTCCCGTAAACTGAAGTTGTCGATAATTTCGCGTCGTTCAACAAACAGTAGTGACCATAGTGAGACCGGAAGTAGTGCTGGCAAAAGCAGCGATGAAGATGGGAAACGTAGCAATAGCGGCAGTCGCTTTTCTAGTTTCCTCGGCCTCCATACTTTGGTCACCCAGGCGGACCCCGTAGGCGTTGAAGAAATCGTTTATTCTGGTACCCACACTCCGGCAGAGCTCCTAGTAGAAAACCCAATGGGAAACCTGGCAGGAGATCATTTGTTCAATGGATACGATCTCAAGGATTCATTTTCCGGCAAGACCAAGGAAAAGAAGGTGAAGATGAAGAAGATTAGTACATTAATTTCCAATCCGTACTGGAGAATTAACGACTCCAAGATTCAGGAAGTTTCTTTGAATTACGTTTTGAGTGAAACCACCACAGTGTACATGTTGTACTATGAACGAGTTGACCGGAAACAGATTAAGCGGTCTCGCCGCAACTAAACAAGCCGTGGTTTGGGTGTAGTTTGGGTGTAGTTTGGGTGTAGTTTGGGTATGTTAGTTATAATGGTGTAATATATAGACTCCCAACTGGACAAGTGAACTTAGTCACCTTTAAGGTTAATCGTGTTGGGGATATTGGAGTGTATCGCCACAGCCAAGGTACATTCTTCTACAGTCATCTTCATTAACGTCCCGTTCGCGCGTCATCTTTACTTTACATATACTCCATCCTAACACCTCTATTACTGGGAGACTCCACCGTCAGTATTGCACAATACCAAACTGAACAGATCCCACCCATTTGATATACACCATTTCCAAAAAGAAAAAAAAGACTCTATATAAACGGGGAATACAAAGACCGTTTCAATAGCCCCTTGCAACCCCCCCCCCTTCCCATGTTCTCAAGGTCTCCTCCCTCTCCTAAAAGTTAATAATCTTCATAGTGGCATAACCGACAGTAACGATGATTGCATACGCTATGACCGAGCTTGGCACTCCTCTAGTTATGAATGTCCCTACTGTCAAATACGGCTTGCCAAACTCATCCGTCATGCAAATGGCTGTGACATTAGGAAACCCCGATGTGGGCAAACCCATAGCTGCCGAGCACAATAACGCACTGGCCATAATCAATAACCGAGGGTGAGGTTCAGGCATGCTATTACCAATCTCGCTAACCAAGGGGATAATAATCAACGCAGCAACCGTATGGGAAACAAACGTGGCCATGGTTAAGATTAACAACCCAAATGTTAACGTGACCCCAAACAACGAGAAATCCACCACCTGTTCCTGGATAACCACGGCGATCTTGGCCAATAACCCCGACGACGCAACCGCCTTACCCAACGCAGTACCACCCATAGCCAAGACCACTATGTTCCAGGGGTAGTTGTTGAAATCTTCTGTGGTCAACAATCCCGAGCCAAAGAAAAGGATGATTGGAATCAACGCGATAATCCCCATCTCCCCAAACACCCCGGTGAGCTTCGAGGCAATGCACCAGAGGAAAATGGTCAACACAGACACGGTAATGATATACCACTGGATACCCGAAAACTTATCGTCAATGGTTCTAATAGCCACCAAGTGGGTGTTTCTGGAGTTGCAGTTAAAAGTAACCAACAAAAAGATCCAAATCAACAACAAGGACAAAATACAAACGGGAATGGCAATGACAAACCATTGGCCCCACGAAGGTTGTGGGTCCATGGCACCGATGGCAATCATGTTTTGAGGAGACGCAATTGGCGATGCCATACCGCCAATATTTGACGCAAGGGCAATGCCCAAAATCAACGCATTGGTGAATTGAGACCCCTTGGGCAACGTACGCAATAACGGCTGGATCAACGAGAAACACAACACCGGAGCCGCCACGTTCGACACCCACATAGACGCAAAAAGAGCCACACCCATAATAGTGAGCAACACCACCGATGGGTTAGTCCCGGCTTTAGAGAGAATCCACGTGGAAATCAACTTGGCAATATGGTACTTGGATAACGCTGCCGCCAACGTGAACCCTCCCAAGAGCAACAAGATAACCGAGTTCCACATGGTTGACAAAATGTACTTGGAAGCATCAACCGTAGTCATGAGTGACCCATCATCATTCTTAATCACCTGCAAATTCACAATCAATAGCGGAATTAACAACGACGTTACAAACAATGGAATGGTTTCTGTGGCCCAGAGCAAGGATGCACAAATCAACAACGCAAAACAATTCTTTTGGGCTCCATCAGCAAACGGAGATATATTGAGTAAGAAAATCGTGGTGCTAACAATAACCAAGAACTTCAACACTGTGGGGTTTTTCCACGACAAGTTAAACCTCTGGATCAACTTGGCATTAGCATCCATGCCTTCTTCGGATTTCTCCGATCTCAACCGGTCACTACCTTCAATCAACCTCGAGTTTGCCGCATACGACTTTCTCTCCAAGCCAATCATATCTCTCCAAACCGTATTTCTTTCCCAAACCACATGTTCACGCAAATGGATCGACAACTCCGATTTCGCCGTCTCCAAATCGTCACCATGGTTACAAATCAAGGCATAGAGTCTAATTAGCGAATCAAGACGATCCTCAACCTTTTTCAACGTGGTTTCCTGGAAAATGTACGAGTTCTTTGGCAAGTTCTCTAAGTAGACATCCTTGATCAGGGTATTCAAGGATTTATCAAACTTTTTCAATGCCTTCTTGAACCCGGTTTTATTCAACTCGATAAACGACTTTAGCTCCGATAACGTAGTAAATAACCCTATAATACGCTTCCTCAAGATAATTCTACTTTCGCTCAATAGTAACAATTGAGGTGGTAGGTTCTGGGTAGTCGCAGCCATATTCAAATTATTCCATGTCTGGGGAGTCTTGGGAGATTTGAGATATTCGTCTATGGAACGGGAGTGTTTCAATTGGTGCGATTTATCACCATCGAGATTAGGCACAGATTTCGCTCTTCTTTTAGCATTACCGCCTTCGTCACTGCTAGCACCATAACTAACACCCTCGACTTGGACATCTTCATCCTCGTCTTCTTCTTCTTCTTCCGCCTGGGTGAATTCGGTATCGGGATCAGTTGTATTGGCAATATACTGGTCTCCAGCAGGTATTACAGAATGGATTCTCCCTCGGGCTAAGTGTTTTGTTGGTAAAGATCCGTCAACCTCGTGTTCAAAGTTTTCAATATCAACCAAGATTTCGTCAATGCTCTTGAAAATAAACGCCTCCTGCTGTTCATAGAACGAATCAATCTTTTTCAACTCGGCGTCAAGAGCAGCAATAAACACCGCACTTACGGTTTCTCCTTCACGTAAGTGGTCTGTAGCAGCGTAACCTTCTGGAATCAATTGTTGTGCTTCCAAATCACCAGCAGCACCAGCAACAGGTTCATGGCTTCTTCGTAAGTTATCTCGTTGAAGCGAGTAGATTAACTTTTTTAATGTTGTATATGCAATATATTTGGAAGACCATTCGGGTACAGCATTAAACTGTAAGGAATGAGAGAATTTCATAATTCACCAACCAAGGGGGGGAGGAGGAGGAAGAATGTACGAAATAACTGGTTAAAAAACACACACACACCGTATTTATCAACTGGATAAGAGTTATACACCAAGACGTTAAACCCAAGCACTTTGTTTGAAAAAGAGGGAAAAAGACAGTAGTTATTGTTGGTTATGGGCGATTTCTAGGATGGTTAAACCCAGTTTCTTCCAAGAGGGTTTACGAGAAATTTAAAGTTACAGTTTTCCATTTTTTTTTAGGCTTTTTTTTTCTTTCTTTGGTTCTGGCTTTGTTCTGTTTACCATTATGGGTGCCATTATGTGTAGTATTTGTATGGTTTGCTCATGTCAGTGGCTTTTCATAATGGGGGGTAGCTTAAACAGGTTGTAACAAGCACTGGCTGGGTGAATTTAGACTTTCTTTTAGTTGATATGTATGTAGGATTGATATGTGTGAAATGGGTAAAGACTGCGGGTTTGGGGTTGAATGGATGCGAAAACATGGTTGGGGGAGGGGGGGTTTCGCCAGGGCCGCCCTTCCGCCTCAACGGATCTTCCTATTGTTACTGTGTTGGGAGAATCTGATTTTATGTAAGTTGCGTCAAGCGGGGACTAGAGGATAAGAAAGAAGGGAGGACAAGAACAATATAGACAATGTTGGATGGTTACTAAATGTAAAACAGGAGATTTTGCCCATTGGCTAAGGTTAGGAAGTGGCACATGCGTGAACACACGTTGCTTTGGTTTTTGCGTATAGGGATTTCACGACCATACCTCTGAAAAGAGATCTATAGATGAGCAGTACCCATGCATAGCACAGATGTCATTCTACAAGACTGTGGTAATAGTTTCTCCTGCCCAGGGCAATGTAGTAGTAATTTCTCCTGCCCACTTTTCCAGTATAGTCTTGTGACACTTCTGGATGTTGTGTGACATACACTACAATGGCTTGCCCACACCACCTTCTAGTTCTTGGACATTGTTTACATCAATGGGGATAAAACATAGGGTCGATATCTCGCCAATTAGTACCACAATACGGAACTCGATAAAAAAAGACCTCACTATGAAGATACCTGGCCCCCGCTTGAGTATACTCATCTTTTCTCATGTCCAAATCTCATTGGCAATCCCATAGCCATTACAATCATACGAAAACTGGAATGGGCTGGTTTCTCTATTGCCAGGATACACTTCCCATCTCGGCAAAGTAGTGTTGGAGCAATTTCTAAATATTTTCTATAGACAAACACGTGCTGGGCTAATTAATATCATACACAAAATAGTCAGTACAAGAATAGCCTTGACACAAGGTGCAAAAAAGCCATTGTATGGGATTATAATATTATCCCGGAATTAATGTCGTGTGCGCAAATGGAACTATGGCGTGGATACTTATATATACCGGCTGGTTTCGATTAATGAAAGGCGGGACATGGTTTGTGTGGTTACAAAACTGTTAGTAAAATTATCGGGCATCTATATAAATGTGCCAATGGGAATAATTGCAACCCAGTGCAAACTGGGAACCTTGTCGGTTTATTGTTTTCAGGCCTAGCCTTGTCCGTTTATTGTTTTCAGGCCTAGCCTTGTCCGTTTATTGTTTTCAAGCCCAGCCTTATACAAATATCACTGTTTGTAAAGCCGCTTGTAAACATCCAACCTCACCCAGCAGCATCAAGAGAATCCAATTGGCCAAAGTCAATATCAGTAGCAAAAATATCAAAATCAATACCCGGCTCAGTATTATTGTACTTGGATATATCTATCCAGGCGCTGGTGACGGTTTCCTCAGTCACCAACCGTTTTAGCTGCACCCAAAAGTTATCCTTCTGGGTTTCCTGGATGAGCTCTTCATCAGTTTCGAGAAATAACTCTGATGGCCCAAACTTGCTTATGCGTATATTCTCCCGCACTAACTTCGCAATATCTTCAATCTCTCCAATGGACATGCCTCCCACGGCGTCATTAACCACTCTGGCCTCACTAGCTCGAAAGATATCCGGTTGCCGCTCCGATAACCGCAAACAACTGCCATGCACCTTGGTTAGGAACCACGAGTATTTATACCTCCCGGATAGGATTTGGGCAATCCGGATTAAACAGTGCGAGAATACCTTGAGTGACGAGTCACATCCTTGGATGGCATCCAAGTATTCATGCAAGTTGTTTTCGGTAAAGCTGTCAAATAGTTTCGGGTCTCTTGCCAACTTGTAGGAAGTGGACGCAAACCTATTCCTTAGACCCATGGTGACCAAAATGGTCAAGTGCAAGTATATTTCCAATAGAGGGACAAATATTAGCATCAGTACTCCCTCATTTTTGGGATCCAAAAGGATGCACGGCAAGTCAACCAAGTCCTTCAAAAGGATATCCAAAGTCTTGCTATAGTAGTACATTTTCAAAGGGTCGGAACGTGCTTCGTAGTAGAGAAACAAACAGTAATGGTTGTACACCAAGAATAGCTTGACATAAATCATAAACTGGCACTTGAAGTAGTTTGTGAACCCACCATTTTTCAAACAGTTGGATACAGACCCCAATAACGACGATGACTGCATTTCCAAGTCGGAAATTAGCGATGCCACTTCCTTCATTTTGAACCCACCCGTCACTCGCAAATGCACACCAGCAATTTTATGACAGGTGGATAAAAGGACAGAATACCGATGGAATGTCAGGATAATCTCCTGCTCCAAACGAAGGTCGTTCACATTGGCCAACTCTTCGGAAAACTCAGGTAATCGAGTGTCGTATGTGGACGGGTCGGTGGAAAGCGCGGTGGTAAACATTACCGAGTCGAGAATGTCTAGCCTGACAATATAGTGCCATATTTTGCGCCTCAAGTTCAGCTGCCGGCCCGACGTTATCTGGAAGCAAGCCGGGTCTCGGTTTAATCCAAGGGAGTATGCAAGCTGGATGATTGCCCCCACGGAGATTTGTGTGCTACTCCCAGTGCAGAATTGTTCCGGTGCCAAACTCAAATATAACCGGTAAAGTAACCCAGCCTGAAGCACAATAAGCGGCTGTCTCTTGGTGTAGTCGAATTCCTTCATGATTGTCTCGGCTGCCCGTATGGCATCTAAGGACACCGGATAATTGACAATCTGAGCCTTGCCACATCTACCGGTCAGGTTGAACTGGGTTAGATAGGCAATTCGAAGCATAACCAAATGCATCACCAACACCGCCAAGTCCGCCGCTGATTCGACACTGGGTGCAGGTTTGAGATACACACTACCGGTATCGGTACCAATGATGCGTGCCAATTCAGTTCGGAAGTCACGTTCGTCAAGAATGGGAGCAAACGGATACACTTCTTTAAAGAAGATATTCATCAACTCCGCCGCCACTGGAGGAGGTGGTACCAACCTGAAATAGGACGTCATGGGATCAGAAATATCTGCTTCGGCAACAAACGTAATCCCCTGGTCAAAGCCAGTATAATTAATTATGGATTTCATCTGCATTGGAGTGAGAGGAGTTTCGTCCAACCCCGGAATATATCCATTGCCGTAGACCAACTTGGTCTTGGTGATGATATCTTCCTTTCTCTCTTTAGGCATTTCAAAGAACGTTGTAGCAATGTTAAAGGCCACCGTGCCGGGCTTATTCCTCATATACTCCATCAAATAGTTGAGAATCAACTTACACCCGGGGTCCCTTCTCATCAAAAAGAGATAAGGCAATGCTCGATGAGACACCACCAATGGCCGCAGTTCTCCGATATGGAATTCATAGTTGAAGTTGATCTCATCGTCTTCATCGGATACCGGGTTATATCCATCTTTACCAGCTGGAAGTCCCCTAGCAACGGGGGGACTATTTCGACCAGAAAGCACACCCTCTAACTCCATGATTTTCTTTTTAATAGCTACAATCTGGTGTACAGTTTCATCGTCTCCATGGCGATGGTCCTGGCGAACATTGATCCGATCCTGGGACAAGTTGTATGTACACTCAATCTTGTTCTTAACGCACGTAGTACAAGGATTAGTTCGGCTACACTTTATTTTCCTCGACCGGCAAACATCACAGCTGTAAATTGCACGATTTCTAGCTTTAGGCATGGCAATTGTTGAGCTTTGGGATGGGATAGCATAAAGAAGGACATGAGGTGAATATGTTCGGATTTAAGGGTCTCGGATGTTTGGGTGGTACCTCCGAGAGGTGATTTTGTATACAATTATTTTTTTTTTGCCGTATACACCAATACGCTAATAGATGCAAGGCGAACCAGAGTAGAGGTTGTGGATGGGGATGGGGATGGGGGGAAGGATGTACTTGGAAGTTATACACTTGTTCCAAATGGCCATTACAGTGGAGTGACATATAGTGGAGAAATTTCGGAAGAGTAATGGTCAACTTTGTCCCTCATTTATTGACGTTTGGTGACAAGCATGAGAAGAGCATGAGAAGAGCATGAGAAGAGCATACCTGGAAAGATTACCTCTAGAACGAGATATACCACAACTCATATGGACCAATAATCCTCCGAGTTGTGTATGGACCATCAATTAGTTTATCAAGCCATCCACTTAGCTGCGTAACTAATGTTTTATTGCATTTCCCCGTAGTTGACCTACCTTTGGGAAACAGGCTTTGAGGCTCAGTATCTCATCCCAGAGAAGACTTTACCTATTATTAGATATCGTCTGGAAGTATTGGCAACACTCCCTTTAACTATTTATTGACACCAAGCACAGCCCATCAGGCCATTATTTCACAGATGCGCATTTTGTTCTGGCTATGTGGAATTATCCTGTGATTCTGTGCAGCCAAGATCCGTTGTTGCTTGTTTTTCTCTGTTCTGGAATACGCAAACCTAAAACACAAACTCAGGAGGGAATCTCTTGTGTCTGTTTTCTTCTCTCACGAGTATTCATATAGACTTGCAGAACAATCACTTACTAGAACAATCACTTACTAGAACCTCACACCGCACCGTCAACTTCTACGTTAGCCGATATTAAACGATGGATTTCTGTTTTTTCCTCGTGGGATGTATGTTTAACATAGTACATTGATACAGTCAAGAGCCAACGGGGGCCAGGTAGCGTTTCACGGCTGGAGTCTTAATTCTTGCCGGTGGTATTTGTTCAAGTGGAGGGGGTGTGCATATGCCGAGTGGAGGGGTGTAACTCCGGTATGCCCGGGTATCATATTTTCCCGAAAACACCACTGCAGAAACCTTTGTAGAGACTGACCGATCCCCAAGAAAGAAAGACCGACAGATCCCCAAGAAAGAAAGACTGACAGATCCCCAAGAAAGAAAGACCGACCGATCCCCAAGAAAGAAAGACTGACTCGTATACAATATACTAACCTCACTTAATCCGTATAGTTAAAGAGTTTAATAAGCCACTACCCGATGTGGGTCATATAGTGTGCTACTGTGGCCATTGCCATAATCAATCGGCAATACCTGTTCGTACCATTAACTGTGTCACGTTGTTTTTTATCCCGGTAGTGCCATTTTATTTTAAGAAGAGACTATTGTGTAATATATGCCGCACCTCGGGAACTCTCAACAACCAAGCTCTTGACCAGTTACGGAACGGCCAGCCAGTTGCCATTGGATAGAAAACGAGGAGTGGGGAATTCCAAACTGCTCACAATGATGCAACGGAGACGTCCCCCTGCCTGCCGCACAGTCATTTGTAGACTACATTTATATAATGCCAATTGAGTCTGCTCTTTGGCAAATTTATACTATCAAGTAGAAATTGAAGATTGAATATACGTAAACCTATTCTTTGCTTTTGCCGACGAGATTCTGCCATCTCTGGGAGTGGCTTCCTCTCCCAAGGGGAGAGAGAGAGAGTACCAAAATCACGAGGGAGACATTGTCATTTCCAAAGCCCTCTAGGATGGTGTGATTTAGCCCGGAACCAGGTCGGGTTGTTTTTATTTTTGTAACACCCTTCCCCCGAGATGTTATTGCCGGTTTTACAAAGGAAACAAAGAATCAAAATAAAAAATAAATGATATAGCCGCGAGAGCCATTTGGGTCTGGTTTAGCCGTACATGGCTGTAGGAACGGAAATTGCGTGACTGGGAGGAAAGGGGGAGGGGCTCTCGCAAAGAAAGCTTACTAACGCCACGGGCTTCTCGGTGTTTACTGAGTAAAAAGAAACAGGAACAAGGAAAGGGGGGGTGTAGAAATAAAGTTTCAGTATTGGCCGTGCAGCCATCCCGTGTTTGCCGAGATTGCAGCCAAGTTTTCGCCGACCATGGGAATTACGTTTGGGAATTGTATTATTGCGGGAACAGATGTGATTCTTGCGGGAACAGAAGTGATTCTTGCGGGAACTGTCCAATGCCGATACGGGACACAAGAGAATTGGTGAAGGAATGACCGGTACACTCCAATATGTGTTTTCCAGTTGGAATGCCAAATGACCTCTGGAACATGCCATCGTTCGCCCAGCAAGCATCACCCTCCAGCAAGCATCGGCCCCTTCAAAATAAAAAAAAAACCAAAAAAAACAAAGGTTGCCACTTTTTGACTGCATGGGAACCAGAAATCTATATACAACAAAGGAAACGTTCTCTCCCCCCCCCACCCACCTCCTTGTTTGAGTGGGGGTGCAGTATAAGGGGGATAACCACAGCAACGCCTTTCTTTTCTTGAGGGGGGAAGAGAAACATGACAGGGCATGAAGGAAGGTGGAGAAACTTCCATCAAACACCACAGGAGACGCCAAGGGAGAAGGTAGAGGATACTCCAATTGGAAACAACCCACCGTGCCCAGCACACCCGAGCGACTTCCCATCACCACAGGGAGCTATCCACAGTTACAATTGCGACTCCGGTATTATACACTGCGTTATTTTCTACGCCGTCATTCAATCACAATGGCAAAAATGGGATCAGGACTATTTTGCCTTTTTGTGTGATCAACTTTAAACAAACAATGGGTTGCGAGTGACAGCTAAACAGCCCTGTTTCCCCTCTATACCGTGCATACTGGGTTAAAAATAATGGTCCACCTTATCCATGGACCGGCGGTATTTTCCATTTTCTTACTAATCAGATTAAGCTTCTTTTGTTTTCTTTTGCCTTCCAGGGTTAAATGCATGGTCACGCTTTCGCAACTGTGCTTCCTTGTGACCCGAGAATATACTTTCAGGTCTATCCTTATCCCACACACCCCCTCTCTCTCTTTCCGTCTTCCTATGCCGACTCCCACTTCACCTTCTTCCCCGTCATTCCCGGATACGCCCTGGGTATAAATAATGAGCCTAGTTACCCCTATTTTTGCAGAATTGAATGACTTTCTTTTTCTTCTCTTCCTTTTTCCCTCCCCACACTAAACTGTTTCGAAGAAAATAAGATTTGCAACTTTGCAACTGCTTACTTTTTTTTTTTTTGCAATCAAAACAATAACCGTAATTCACGTCACAAACACACTCACACTTGTAATAGCAAGGAAAGAGATTTAAAAACTACAAAATGATTTTGGATATCGCCAAAAGAGGAAACCAGGCTGTGCGTATCAACCCCACAAGCCCAGGGATTGATATTCATTTGGTTGAGGATGGTAGTAGTTGGTTATGGGCGGCATTTTCCATTTTTGGGTTGCTTATGCTCCTCCATGGGTTCCTTTACACATTGACTAGTGTAAGAACCAGCGGGGTCAAGAAGGCGTTGATTTT
This sequence comes from Intestinozyma alai, assembly GCA_030572135.1. Classification (NCBI taxonomy): domain Eukaryota; kingdom Fungi; phylum Ascomycota; class Pichiomycetes; order Serinales; family Debaryomycetaceae; genus Intestinozyma; species Intestinozyma alai. Next base: position 264,786 of record JAJLZI010000002.1, on the reverse strand, counting down.
GGTTCCATTACTCACCAATGCCGTGTTCACCTACGTCTACTTCACGTATGCGTCTAACTTGGGGTACACGGGGATCCCCGTAGAATTCAACCGGGACGAGGGTCTTGTCAGGCAGATTTTCTACCACAAGTTTATCGGGTGGTTTTTGTCGTGGCCATTTGTGTTGGCCATCTTTGAGGTGACCACACACACCTCGTTGACTGCCGACGATACCGACTTGATCACTAAGTTTATTGCCCTTGGCCAGGGTCTCTTGACCAAGTTCTTGGCCATTGAAGTGTTCGTCTTGGGGTTGTTGATTGGTGCTTTGATCGAGTCGAGCTACAAGTGGGGCTACTTCACGTTTGCCGTGTTTGCCCAGTTGTTTGTTATGTACTTGGTGGCGGTTGACTTTGCGCGGTCCATGGGCAAAGGCGGCTCTAAGATCGGAACCTTGCTCATTGGGTTTGAGTTTATTGTTTGGATCTTGTACCCCATCTGTTGGGGGTTGTCGGAAGGGGGCAATGTCATTAGCCCCACGTCGGAATCGGTCTTCTACGGTGTTTTGGATCTTATCACTTTTGGTGCTGTGCCCACGATTTTGACCTGGGTTGCAGTGAAGAATGTCGACGAAGACTTCTTTGGCAAGATCTGGCACTACCACTTGAAGGATTCTGCTGTTGGCGGTGCTTCTTATGCAGATGAAGAGAAGATTATTGGTGGAGACACTCCAAGACACTCTGGCGATACTGCTGTTGCCCCTGCCGGTGTTCCAGCTACTGTGGATGACGAGTAAGTGCAGTGTTGAGCGGTGGAGGAGTGACCCGCTAGGAGTGAGAAGAGGGGAGGTTTTATGACCCGCGATGATTTGTTTTTAACGTTTGGTTTTAATTCGGACTTAGTAGTTACGACTCTTAATATCTAATACATAATTGTTTTCTTTATCCACCCCACCATTTCCAATTGGAGTCTCCCTTGGTTAAATGGGCATTTCGCAGCCATCCATTTCTGTGGAGTTTCATTGGTCACGTGAATAATGTCTCACCGAAATGTGAACGAAAAAACAACAAAAAAAAATAACACACACACACACACACAGTTGGCAATTTCCGCAATTGCCACAACCTTAATTCCTTGCCCATCAAACAGGACAGGCTATCAAACACATTCAATTCTGCTACCCTGTGGTTTTCATCTCCTGATAACGAATTTGCTTTATCCATTCAACCGGGATATATATATTTTTTAAGACCTCGTTGACACGCTACCTGTTTCCGCATTTGTCTGCTTATCAAAGTTGAACTGGTATTTTTGATCCCCTTTCTTTTTTTTTTCCTTCTCTTTGCTAGTCCAATACATAGACATCGACATCATATCTACTCAACATGTCCACCAGACCATCGACCTCCACACTTAGACCAGTTTCGCCCTTGCAGCAGGCGGCCGCATTGGTCAAGACCCAGCAATTCTACTGGTTCTTGGGCCATGTATTCGAAATCCTATTCTTCGTGGTTAGCACCGTTTGTGGGTTTTTCAACCCTCGCGCATCGACAAAATACTATCGGTTCTCGTTATTGTCCACCATGGCGACATACTTAATTGTCATCAAACAGGTTCATTTCCGGGACGGAAAGCTTGGTGCATTTTCCGTGCGTCTATTACGGGATGAAAACGTCCAGTACTTCCTCTTGGCGGCCGTTGTTTATGTAGGCAGCTTCAAAGCAGGAGCCCTGGTTGATAGCGTATACTCCTACGTGATTTTCAGCGTTTTCCACATTTTGAATTATTTCCAGAACCATTTATTGAGCATCTTCTTACCCCAGCTCGCAGTCCAGCAACAAATCAATACTGCCATCAATAAATTCACAGAACAGTATAACCAGCCGGCATTATACTTGGCAGCCAACTCGGAGCTTGTTCTTTTGGCGGTATCGATGTTTCAGTTGATTCCCACTTTTTTCATTAGATTGTTGATTAACAGAGATGTGGTTTTTGTAGCTGTTAGAGTGTTTGTTTTTGCAACCGTGGTTGTGTTTTTCAAGTTTAGGTACGACAGCAACCAATACTACCAGGCATTGGTTCAAGAAATGGATGGCAAAATCAACCAGTTTCTCGCCCCCAGAAACCCCCAATTTTTACAAACCTACCAAAGAATTAAGACTACAATTACAACCTATTTAAACAAGATTCAGTTACCCAAAGAAGCAAGCAAAAAGAATTGAGCCCATGTGTGTCAAGGAATGTGGGAAATGTGACTAACCATGAAGATAACTCTTTTTGGAATACTTTTTATTTGGTGTCCTGTTTTTATTACCCAGTTGTGCAACGTTTATAGTGTATATTTTTTTGTAATGTAAACAAACCATAACCAAATTGGCAGCCAAACAAACCATAAAAAAGACCCACCAAGAGCATTAAAGAACCAGACAACCACCAAACAAAGGAGCAGTAACAAGAAGAGATTACCACACAGCCTAAAAAAAAAAAAGAAAACAAAAAAAAACTAGTCACGGAAAACTCTTTCCACCAACACTTGGAAACACCCATCGTATCAAACCAGGTATGGCGTCGCTGAGTTCGAAAAAGTTGGCTGTATCTAATACCAAAACCCTCAACCAGCTCCACCAGATTTCGGCTGCCATCAATGCATTGTGTGTGATTGCCATTTTCTACTTTCGCCGTCCTGGCTCCTATGTTCCCTGGCTTGTTCTTTCCATTCCGAGCTTTCTCCTCCAGTACAATTTAGAAGTGTCGGCTCGACCCACATATGCCACCGAGGGGCTGGGATATAAAAAACTAATCAAGCTGGGCCAAGATATCCACCAAGCGGGCGGTCTTTTTGAGTATTTTTTCGATATCATTTACTTGACGTGGCTATTTGACGTGGTGATGATTGTCTTGGGCACGAACAAAGGTTGGTGGGGATACGTGGTTATTCCCGGGTTTGCCGTGTACAAGCTATTCGGCATTGTTGCTCCATTTTTAAAGAAACCGGCGGGAGGGAATGGTGGCAGTGACGTGGCTGATGACACTCAGAAGTTAGGAAAGAGTAAACGTCAGCAAAAGTTGGAGGCACGGAGGGATAAGCCCACGGTGAGGTATAGATAGCTGGCTGCCCAGGTAAGAGATACCAGCTTGTGTTTGGTAGTGCCCAATATATTACAGATTAGACTCGTTTAACATGTAAAACTAACTGGACAAATTTTCCAGTTGGGCAAAAAAAAAGAGAAAAAAAAAAACTTCACCAACTGTGAATGCCACAATCTATGGTGCTAACCAAGTCCATTCTTTACTCTGTAAATAAGACATCATAAACCATACTTAATACACGTATACCTGTAGAGAAAGATGCCGAAACTATCCGATATCGAAACATTTATACAATTGTCGTCAGACTTGTACGCCACATATCCCACCACCACCACATTATCTATAACCTACACCAACCTCAGCAAAAAGCGCCAGTCGGGTGATTCGTTGGAGTCCAAGGTAACCAAGAAATCCTCTCCACCGTCCAAAAAGACTGCCACGCATTCGGTAAATTTTAAAATATACGAGCCAAACTCGGGCAAGTGTCTCAAGTACAATACGAACAAAATCAAGGAATTTTCCAGGCTAATAAATTTCATTGGTCCCCAAGGAGTGATTGGCGTGGATAATGACCAGACCCATATTATAGGGCTAGGAAGTTTAATGACTAACGTAAAATATGAGAAGGGAGACGAGATTGACGCTGGAGGCAGTCCTGCCCCAGAAGGCAGTCCCGCCGCAGTTGCCACTGGCAAGGAAGGCACCCCTGTAGCCAATGCTGGGGGGAGCCACACGTCATCCAGAAAGAAGAATAAGAAGAAAAAGAAGAATTAAGTAGTGGGTGACCATTGTGGATGTCATGTGTAGATTCTCTTATAGTTCCATGTAGCGAATACAAGTTTTTGGGATGATGTCGTGGTGTAATGGAGGTGTGATGGATAGTTATAGACATTGCAATCACACTATAAACATATATTTCAAACCGAATATTCAGATATTATAATTAAAACAATATTAAAGAAGAATAGGATACCTTTAATAAATTAACAAAAGAATGATGCAACAACATAGACTCCTCATGCAGAGGCCAAAGGCAAGGTGATATCTGCACTTTTTCTACTTTGTACTTATCTAAATAAGCTCTTGAATCTGGAAATAAGGGTTTCGCGTCTATTTCCAGTACTCTGGCCCTTCTTTGTAGGAGAAGCCAACAACGAGTCTGCGGTGGCGGTTGTAGCTTTGGATTCTGGGCTTGGTGGATACCCGCCAGGTATCTTGAGGACATCCTTTGTAGAAATGGTGGATTCAGAAACATTAGAGACCAAAATTGGCTTGGTAATGGCTTCTTGCTTCCCTGGTTGTTCCAGCGATTCCGGACGAGCAGAAGTTGCCCCGGTAGTTGGGATCGTGGTGGCAGAATTGAAATTGAATTCATCCTTTACACCAGAAGCGCCTACTGAATTAGCTGCAGTATTAAACTCTTCCTCGTCCACTTTATCGTAGTCGTGCTCTGACAGCAGAGGTGGCAACGAAACAGCAGCAAACGAAGACGACGAAGTCAAGACTTGAGATAACGACTGTGGCTGCTGCTGAGGGGGAATAGAGGGAGGATTTGGCGATGATTTATCGTCGATATCGGAAATAAGTTCGTCTTCACTAGTGAAGGATTTAGGAGACTGGATGTTTGTCAATTCGGGAACCTGGATAGCGACTGGCTCTTCTTCAATGGGGTTTGCAACTGCAACAGGCTCCTCGTCCGAGAGGACGGCTTCGTCGATTTCCGGATCAAGGAATTCTGTGTCTCCTTCGCCGGCCTCTTCTTCAAATTCGGCCTCCTCTTCAAATTCGGCCTCCTCTTCAAACTCGGCCTGTTCTTCAAATTCGGCCTCATCTGCAAACTCTTGTGGTTCAGAAAACACATCAGTCTCCTTAACTGGCTCACTGATTTCGTGTTCTTCTTCAACTGGGACAGAAACTACAATTTCATCTTCCTTGACTGGAAGAGAGTTAATTGGAGCTTCCTTGCGATAATCAATATCCTCCTCCTCTTCTTCTTCACCTTCATCATCAGTAAGAGGAGTAGATTCATCTTCAGCTGGAGATGTTTCAATAACTGGCTCTTCAACTTCTTTTCCCCCCTCTTCTTGAACACTATACTCAATCAATTCGTCAGCTTCAATAATATTATTACTATTCCCATGCTCATCGTACTCCAACTTAAACTTCTCGCTCGTGATCCAGTCGCTATCATTCAAAATAAACTTAAACACAATTTTCTCCTTGCTTTCCAAGTGAATATCCTGCAAATACTCATTATCGGAAAACTCGGTTTTTGGAGGAATGGACCGCGACCAGTTATCAAAGTTCCCGGTGATCTGAATAGACGTGATGCCCTGATCAGCCAATGGCCTAAACAAAATCAATCTGTTAGTATATTCCGATTTCGCGATATATAGCAAGCCATATACCAAAAACAAGCACACAATCCCCCTCCCACTGATAAGCCAAAGAAAGAGGGGAAGGGGAGGCACAGACACTGATTTTAGGGAGGGAAAAAAAGATAAAGATTTTTTTTTGTTTATCCCTTTTTTGCGTCTGTTTTCTTTTTCTTTGTCTCACCTTGGTTATATCTGTGGCAGTTGTACTAGCGTCTGTTGGTGTATCATCTCTACATACCATCTAATAGTATATAAATACTTTGTCATCTTACTTCTGGGAAGTGATTAGATAGATGCTGGAGGAGAAAAGAGAAAAGAGAACGAGAAAAGGAAAAAAGAGGGAAGAAAGGAAAGAAAAATAAGGATCAGAAATTCTTACAGCCCTTTAAAGGAAAAAAAATCCACCACACACGTACGTATGTTTCTTTGTTTTGATGAAATTGTAGACTGTGTGTGCGTGTACGGATGCCTTGTTTCTTTCTTGCTCCGTATGCGGTGTGTGTGTGTGTGTGTTTGTGGATGTGTGTGAATCAGGTTCCCAATTTCTAATTTTTCTTTTTTTTTTAGATTTATTTTTTAATCGTCGTTTTACACATTGAGTCTTCCTCAGGTAAAGTTTGTCTCCCTGGTTCCACTAGAGTTCGTCTTCGTTATCCCCTCTTGCGAGACTAAGGTAGTCCTGGTAAGCCAGTCTTCTAGAGATCCATTTGCGAGGAGACGAACAATCAAGAATTCAAAGTGGTGAATGAAGCTTATGGTGGATCTTGAAATCATTGCACCTCCTCTTATTGTCTCTGCATATGCATCCACCCAATCACATTTCTGCCTCTGGGGCTTGCAAAACAACAACAAAACAACCCCGAACCTCCATTGGTAGTCCGGGCGAAGGTGCTCTATGGTTGTTTGCAAAAGATATCCTGCCTCTCATAGAACCATGAATAGACAAATTCTCCCATAATAAACAAATCTCCCCCAGTAACACCGCCACGGGGACTGCCTGGAGACTGCCTGGGGAAAGTATACCCATCAATATTACTGAATAGATACAGGTCTGTTATGAGACGTGGTTTATTCCCGTGTGGTTCCCCGTTCCACACATACAAACAAATAATAATTGGCAAAAGTTGCAACATTACTCATCACTTGCTCCCGCGATGGTATTGTTTTGGTTGGTGCGTGTTTTTGTGATTGTTTTTTTTATTTTTTTATTTTTTTCACTTTGGAGATTTCTAGGAGCCATTTCGCCTCTTAATGTGGTTCTATTCCAAGAATCATCACAATGGACAGCCTTGTTCTTTCATACCCATTCTTGTCTGTTTGGGTCTGGCTTTGTGTGTTGCTTGTTGCAACGGCTTCTTTTGCCTATTGTGTTTGTTTGTGTAAATTACAAAAGCTACACACACACACACACCAGACAGAACCATCTTGGGTTTCTTGATTCCATCTCAAACAGGCACATGTGCATATTCCAGAGTAGACCAACGTATACACCCACAGTGGGAATATGTCGCATAGAAATGTCTTAACTGACATTTCCGGCAAATTAAAGATTTGCGCGACATTGATGAAGTAAAGTCGTGTTCTGCAGAATAAGCGGAAACGACAATAAATAAATTATTAAGATATTTGCTTAAGATTGTTATCAAATTAGCAATGACACATAGTTAGTAGATTAGGAGATTCAAGGATTAGTATATAATTGGGCCAAATCTCTTAGAATAAGTAATTTGTATAGAGCCTTCTTACTCAAGCGTAATTGAGTAAATAATCGAATATATTAGATCGAGGTTTTTACAAGAATTCAGAAAGTCTTTTAGACTTGCTCTGATTGCATTGTTCTTATCTCGGATAGCTTCCAATTCCAATAGATCCGTAATGGTATTGGATTACAAACATAAAAGAGATTTTACTCCCACCACCGAGTCCTCTGAGGATTGAATAACAAAGATTCCACAGAGAAGGAACAAGTCGTGTCCCTGACACAAATAAAAGATTTTATGTTACTACACGACATACATCACTATATGTGATTTATATCTCTAATTAAACCACTTCACTCTCACATGGATCGAAGCTATTGCAACTACGCGATAGATTACAAGACATGCAATCAACCCTCCCACCATAACCCGCACATCAGCCTCTAACTTGTAAAACTGTAGCACATCCTCACCGGTTCTAAATACACACTCTTGCTCTCCAAAACACTCAAACTCTTGGCCAGCGAGTCCTAGGTTGGCACAGATCAACACGGCATACTTCATAGGACTAATGTAATTGACTGCTTGGAAAAACCCCGGCATATCGAGCGACATCGTGCCCCCCATGAAAATTGCCAACACAGCAAAAGTGGTTAGCACGTTAGTAGCCACCCCCATGTGGTTAAACATGCTATTCACGATGATCCCTAATGATTCCCCACAGTTTAGCGACACCACCAGGGTGGAAAACATGGCAAAAAACATGGCTGCGGTCCGGGGTAGTCCGCACACAAACACAATCAAAGTCGAGAAGAACAAGCTGGGGAGTATCTCGGTAGGTAACTCGTTGATCAAGTACGACACTCCAAACTCCCATGAGCCGTAAACACCATCACGATATTCCTGGTAGAACAAATTGCGTTCGCTGGGGTATAAACTGATATTATTGATTAACCCGGCAAAGTAAAGATTAAGCACCTCCTGGATCAATCCTAGTCTATTGGCTATCCCATCTTGTGTGTTGCGCAAGGGGGCAAAGAAAATCGTGTGGATTATGGTCAAAAACACCGTTTGTCCAGCACGACTGATGACGACATCTTTGGCCCGGTAAGACGTGAGGATTTGTCTTTTTACGATACTGGGGAAGGTGATGTACTTGGGTAGTCTTTGAAACTCCATACTGGAGATGTCAATCACCTCTTGGCTGGAGAGAATACTCTTCTCGGGATACTGGTGCTGGTGGCGGTAGAGGGTATTCATCTTCCACGATTGTACCAGCCCGCTTGGCAAAGCCGATGACTTCTGGCTGCCACTTACCAAATCAAGAAGGTAGTCGGCTATGTTCTCTCCCTCAGCAGGACCATCATAGCCCAACTCCAGCAAGTATCCACTAATGCCACGGATATCCCCGTTGTATACCACTCTCCCTCCACGGCTCAATAATAAAAGCGACCCAAACTTGTAAAACAACTCCTGACTCGGTTGGTGGATGGTTAAAATCACCATAGTCCTGTTCTCGTTGCTCAAACGTGCTAGCAAGGCCAATATCGTCTCTGCTGTACTAGAATCCAATCCAGAAGTGGGCTCGTCTAGAACCAACACCTTAGGACGGGTTAGTAGCTGGATGGCAATAGAAACCCGCCGCTTCTCACCCCCGCTGATGCCCTTGGCGTATTCATTCCCAATAAGGGTCTCGGCACAATCTACAAGTCCAGTTTGTCGAATGAGGTTATTGATAATGGTGGGGATCTGGGAATGCTCTTCGTGAGGAAGTCTTAACCTCGCTTGGTAGTAGAGCGTCTCTCTAACGGTTAAATTGTGAATTAGTGAATTGTCATGCTGGGTGACATATGCAGAAATCTTTCCCAATTCACACGGCGATATCGACTGCCGGTTATTAATGGTGATCTCTCCCAGAGGTATGAAGGATGATGACCTAGGTAGTCTGTTGGCTAGGTAGTTTAAAAGGGTGGTTTTGCCGCTTCCTGAGGGCCCCATAATTACGTTGACCTTGTTGGCCAGAAAGTGGGCATCTATATTGTCCAAGATAACTTTGGGGTCGGGTGTATGTTTGGTGGGCACTAAGGAGTGGCCTGGTTTCACCGAAAGGCAGATATTCTTGATGGTGATGGATATATCGTGGTTATCAGGGAGGACGCTTATGTTACTGGTCTTTTCCAGACCTGATCGTTCATCGTCTAGTGCCAACAGGTAGTTCTGTTGAGGTATCAGCAGGAGCTGTTCCTTCTGTTCCTTCTGCTCCACCTGCTCCTCTTCCTCACCCTCGCCAATCCGGTTCTTCTTCGTCTTGGCCATACCCACGTCAAACGACTTGAAATACACCGCTGCACCAGCAGCAATATAAAACCCAAGCATCCACCCCACCAAAATACCAATAGGAACACCGATCCACCCTTGTTCAAACCCCAATACTTCCAACTGATAGTTCCCAGTAAACTCAATGCACCGCGGATCCTCGTCCTCCCATGGACAGTCACCCCACCATCCGGTAAACTGGTTGGCCGTCAACGCACCAAAGGCATACCAGAAATATGCGATATACTTCGTCCATCTCACGTACACCGGCATCGTCTTGGCATTGACAAAGAACCCACAGGCGCTGTTCTGCAACTGGTAGAAGACGTTGGAAATCAACGTGCTGATAGGGAAATCGGGTGCCAACGTGAAACACAACATCAGAGAACCCATGCAGCTAAGCTCAACAAGGAGACAAACGATAAAGTATACGCCAAAGTTGCTTGAATTTGCACCCAAGTGCAACCCCCACATATAGTAGGTTATCAATGAGAAAATGAGCGCTAGCGGGAGGTCCTCCAAAAGAAACTTGCCTATACGTCGCAGGATAAGAAATCCCGGCACCCCAACCTTCCTCTCCAGTAGTTCTCGGTAAAAGAACACTCCATCAGCATACCAAAGTCGTTCGAGTTCGATATACATCGGACAGAAGCCCACCACCTCCAACATGACGTAGAGTGAGGAGGTCATGGTTCTGATTCCCGCAAGATCGTGTTCTGGCTGGAAAAACATCCACCCCACGGTTACAGCCACTATTAGAGATCCTATGTTGAGCACAAGAAGGGTCCCCCAGTCGCGATAAGTTAAGATAAATGTCCGTTTGCTGAGGATGAGTATTTCCTGCCAAAGTGAGATGGGTGATGTTCTCGAGAAGAGCTTTAGGTTGGCACGGAAGGTGTCAAGTGTAGGAATCTCTTCTAGCTGCTGCTGCAGTGGTGGTGGTGGTGATGACAGAGGATGTGATGATTTCCAGAGATGTACGAGTTTGTTGATTCTGGTAATGGTTTCAAGTTCTTTTTGTGCAGAAGACGTGTCCTTGACCGATAAGCTCATAATATATTCTATGGTGATATGTTTAGGTGCGGTAAAGGCACCTGCTGCTTCTCTGGTGGTGCAAAGACCACCCTCTCTCGCCAACTGGATGCCTCTAAAGTAGCTTTGGGCCTCATCATACCCTCCATAGTAAACCATCCTCCCTCCACGAGTCAACAAGCAAATCTTATCAAACAACTCCATAATCTCCGGCCGCGGCTGGTGGATGGAGAGGATAATTGTCACTCCGTAGTCGGACGCTAATAGCTTGAGAAGTCCCATTAGCTTTAGCGACGATGACGTATCCAACCCCGTGGTTGGCTCGTCCAAGAATAGAATTTCTGGTTGTGATAATAGTTCAATAGCGAGAGAAACCCGACGTTGCTCACCTCCCGAAAGGGTAGTTATGTGGCTTCCTGAAAACGGTATTATTACCGTGCTTGAGAGGTGGGAGATGTCTAGCACCGCCATAATGTAGCTTATTAAACTGTGTTTTTGGGAATGGGTCACCCGGGACGACAAGAGTAAATCCGCTTGGGTGGTTAGTGTTTCTAGAACAGTTAGCCCGGGGAGGAACATGTCCGATTGCAATAAATAGGCGTGTTTAATGGTTTTCGGAGATCCCGATTCGGTGGTGAATCTGACGGACCCGGAAAACGAAAGTTTCTTGTTGGTTATATTCATTCGCTGTGATAGCACATTTAGCAATGTGGTTTTCCCACTACCCGAACCCCCCATTATGGCCATGATCTTGCCACTATTGTGAGTGAAGCTGATGCCATTGAGAATTTTACCAGCATCGTCGTCTTCTTGTCCGAGCTTATGTTCATGGTCGGAAATTGGGTTGCGTTTAGTTGTGTTGGTGGATACCGTGAGGTTTCGCACTTGTAGCCCAACTCGTTGTTCTGGCGGAATCGACAATACCTTCGAGCCGGTCATGCTTGTGTTTGATGCAGTCACTATTCGTGTGGAGTTACCTACTAATTAGGGGGCCACCTTGTCTATATACAACCATAGATCACTAACCGGGCGATGAGAAAGAACAACATGGAAAATATCAGAATATTTATAATGGATTATTTTCGGCTAGCAGTCCATAGTGCCAGTGAGAATGGCCATCATTGTGCTGATTTGCGCTTTCTCGGTGCTGCAGGGGATGAGGTACATACAAACACAAAATTGCCATAGTTACAGTGAGCAATATAGAGGTGGCTTATTCCCTTGTTTGGCCATTTGCGTGGCGCAACTATTTCTGGTTTAGGAAGGATGCGGGCAATATTCCGCCCGACCAAAAAAGTGTGCAACTGCGCAAAAGCGCAAAAGCGCAAAAATAAAAGTGAGACAAAGATATTGCGGCATGTGTGAGATGAGGCGTGTGCTCGTAATGGGAATGTCTGTGGCTCTGTTTCGGGCCTGATGGTGAGTCTAACCACTGGTGACGGTTTCAATTATTAACTGCGGATATTTTGTTAGATAATGATGCCTTACTGTTGCAAATGTGACTAAATCCCAGAAAATATCCTCTGTCACCAGGAACTGGCTATTTTATTGGTGTTGCATAGCCATGTGTCTAGCGGAATTGCCCTTGCCTGTATGGGGAAAAACTTCCGTCGGAATTTTCTACTTGCCTATTTCGGAAAACATTCCGCCGGTCAAGGTACTGAAAAAACGGCTGCGAAAACGTTGGTTGACGATGGATATGCTTGTGTTACTATCTTCATCCCTGGCAATATCTTGGGGGTAATGGGTGCTATTCCCTCATGGACCGGTGCTAGTATATGGTATCCCCTCTCTGTTAACTGGCATGCAAAGATATATGTGTGTGCTACAGGGTGACGCCAGAAGGATGCAGCCTTCCACAACTGTGTCCATTAGCGTCTTCTTTGGTCACAAATACTCTTTGAAACACGGGTCCGTCAAAGATACAATAGGCTTGCTTTGGCTAAAAGGAATTGATGTGCTTATTGAAGACACCTTTATCAACATCTCCTTGAACTTGTACTCGTTGTTTGTGGCTGATGTGGTGGCGTTGCTATCGTTCTTGTACTTGAAGTTTACCCAACCCGCGTACAACGATTATGGTGGGTTCTACGCCCCGATAATTGCCTTTACCCACTTGATCTCGGTGATCCAGTCAGGGGTTTCTCCATTCTTTGTCGCCTTGGTCAGAGACTCCGACGTCTTCCAACAACACCAACAGAGAGAAATACGATGAGATCTTTAGAAATTATCCCGAGGTGTTGGCGAAGATCGCTGGCTGACCAGTGCCAGGTCTAGTCTCAGGTCTGTTGTAATTGTCCCTTTTATTTGTACATGTGTCTACTTGGAATTTAATACTTCTTTTTATGACCTTGTTTGACGTGCCATGGTGTAATAGATAACGGAAAATACAAGCACTTTTACTATACCCTATAAAATGGGGTGGTAGATCTCAAATAAAACTGTACATTAGATAAAACTACAGAGGATGCTACATCCTTTCCAAAGCCAACTTTGCCAATTTGTATGCCCCTTCTTGGTTGTTGGTCCCTCCAATGAACCCAGCAGCGTGGATGAAGACACAGCCATCGATTCCTGACTTTTCGCTTAACTCCTCGTCTCTCAACCCACGCAACTCTTCGGGAAGACCCAATCTAAATTCAAAGGAAGTGGAGGTGACGGAAACGGTAGAAACTCTCCATTTACCGCTGGAGTCTTCAAATAGCACAAACTTGGTTTGTCCCTCGGCGTTATTTTCCTTTTCGATGGCATACAAATGCTCCTTCCAGGGACAGAATTGCGACAACACGAGAATCTCACCGGATTGGTCAACCTCGAAACGGGCATCAAATGCTTCTTGAACAAGAGACTTGGCAGGCAACCAGGACTTGCCATACCCTTCCACTATCGACATAAACACCCCACCCATCAACTCGGTGCTTTTTAAAAACTGGCGATCAAAGTCAGCGTCAGTACAACTTTCGTTCCACGAGGGGTTCAAGCGAGAAACCATCGAGGGCAAAGTAATACTCTTGTCTTTGAAGCGGGGCTGGATATCCTTGGGATAGTTATTAATACCGTTATCGTTGGCATCAAGAGATTCGATAAACTCTTTATAAATCTTATCGTATAAGAAGTCAATGTCTTTTTCCTCAGTCAACTGCAACACATGTCTGATGATGTCTTTGCCGAAATGCTTGTAAACCAACCCAGCAGAAGATAATTTGGTGGAGTACTCACTATTGAAGGTGGTGTTGAATTCCCGCTGGTGGTGGTCAAAGAACTTGACCCCGTCGTACTTCCCACTGACATCAACGACAATATCACTGGCTTCCCAGTCTGCTGGGTTACGAGACCGCACTAATTTCGCAGACGAGAATTGGGGCAATAATTTGAGTAAATAAACTGCAAGGGACTCGTCGGCGTGGAACGAGCCTGAGTGCGTACAAATCTGAACCATTTTATCTAGTTTGATCTTCTTGACGGGACCAGTGGACATTGCTGAGAGAGGAGATGGCGATGAGCTGGAAAATTATTGTTGTGCTCATCGCCGGTTTTTCGCGGGTTTTCTTGGGGGGGTTATTTTTTTTTTAATGCTCTCCAGTTTATTGGCATTTTGGTGGGAGTGGTGGGAGCTGTTAAGAGATGTTTGTTTGGCTTGGAGAGTTAGTAATGGACAAGGGTATTTGGAAGATTCTTAGGGTGTTGGGATGTTTGTATGAATATAAAATAGTGAGAGTAAAGGGAGAGAGAACGACATTTACACACTTATGTATCTATGGTGATTCTACAGGGTGTAGTATACATTTAGAGCAAGGAAGGAAAGTTTCACTCTGGAATCGATAAACTGCACATTTCATATGTGTATTTTTGGTTCTAGAGATGTGAATGGGTAGTTTGCGTGCCTTTTGGCGCACAGCCAATGGGAGCGATGGTAATTGTTATCGATTGGACAGTATATTTGTAACCTGCAGACATGTTGCGTAGATTATGTAATACATAGAAACGCAGCTACATGGGATGGCATTTGGGTAGTTCTTGGCCCCGGGACCAAAGCGTGCCATCCTACAGGAAGCTATCTAACCAAAGATTAGACAATCCAGTGAACAGCAATGTCGCAGACAAATGGAACTGGTGACATTGCCACTAATACAGCACAATAAGCTGCAATTCTTGCACACATGCTCTCCCAAAGACAGAATATCCCTGGAAATGTGGTTAAACCACAAACATGAGTTATTGTATAGTATTGCATAAGTGTAATAATATGCCGCTTCATGTTTTTCTGATAATTGTGCGACACTCCTCGTCACCACACACACACATGCACATTCTCACATCACACCATATGGAGCAATCGTCCCATTGTGGGCGTCCCGCCTGATTTGAAATTACGAAACACGTATACTTGCACCTCCGAGAATATTAATTAACGGTTGGGAAGGGTCCGTTATTGTCTAACCACGTCTACTCAGGCAAGAAATGGGTACACTCTGGAAAATAATCCGAAACTAAAGATATAAACACGTTATTCTAGTTTTCGGCGGAATTTCCCTTTTGTGGATGCATTCGTAAAAAAAAAAGGAACGATACACGAAGTCGGGCAACTTCCTCCGCCCCCCCCCCACTTGGGGTTGGGTATTGCATGTGGGATCGCCGAGAGGGCAAAGCGGGGGTGGTGCATTAATTAAATGTCTCGGTATACAGGTAACAAAACAAGAATGGCGAATGGCGTGCTGACAATGGGCTTAGAACTGGTGTGCTCAGCCAATGGGGTTGCTGGGTATATGTGTATATCACGGAATAATCGACTTTTTCCGTCAGATTCTCCCGGAACATCCTCGCAGAGAGAAAAAAATATTCCTTGCGGCAATACAGTTTAATCCGGAACAATGGCGAGATGAAAAGTGTCTGCATATCCCACTGACAATGGGCGCTGAATTGTATTGTTAAGCAGGAAAAACACCTGCTCCTCATTGTGTTCCAAAAACGGAGAAGTGACTCTTTTTGGAAACCGACCTGAAATAGCTCTCTCATCAACATAGCCGGCAATAAGCACACCGACCTGGATCCACATCTAATGCAGTGACCACATGCACGCCATCTCCCACATTAAACTCGCGCAGGCCAAGAGATTTCCCCCTCGGCTAAACTATATAGTCCCTGGTTTAAGAGCTGCATTAGATGTTTGTGTGACTTCGGAGAAAAAAAAACAACACGCCCCTTCCAAAGAAACGCCATGAAAATTTATTTTTGGGCTTGGGCTGGTGTGCACGGATAAATTATGTATCTCCGTTTTGTGGTGTGATTGCCTCCTGCGCCAAACAATCGGAAAAAAGAAAACAGCACAACCAGCGTCTTCGTGCTGACGGCTGTTTATTTCTGATCGGAGTATTGCGAGACACTACTTGGCCTGCAGATGCTGCGGTTGGGGGGAGGGGTTGGAACGTATGCTGCTTGAGTATAGCCGAGATAATAACCCTCCAACCTGAGAAGTGGAGAATCCAAAAGAAAAAAAGTGTGACAAAAAAGTCGGTGCTAAAAGAGATCATCGCAAAAAAAAATTATCTCGCAAAAATTTTCCCTAATCTAGTACAAAGACGTGCGTTTTCGGGGAAACCTCCATTCGGGGAAACGTCTCCACTTTCTAACCCCCCTGGGGGACATAACACTAACGGGGCTACTCTTTCGACAGTGCAAGTTATTCCGTAAACCTGGTGTCTCCTAGTAGAAACACCATAGTTGTAACTATTTACCCCACCAGCAGAAACTGCACGAAAGAAATTGTCGGACAAAAAGAAACCTTCTCTGGAAATGTGTATACGGTGTCTTGACCGCTTCTCCACCTCCCATACTTCCATGTGGATTTCTCTTCCTGTCTGTGCTTTTAGGTTGTCCAATAACCTGGGGACAGGGGAAAAGAAAAAATTTAATTACGCAGCTGTGCATGGTACCAGTATTATTTTTTTATTGGGAAAAAGTAAATATTTTTAAGAAACTTGCCTGGTGGGATGTTTGATTGTGTCTTTTGTACGGCAATTACATGTGCGTTTTTGTAGTTTGTTGTTTGTTTTCCCGTTTTGTTTTTTCTGGTTTGTTTTCCCGTTTTGTTCGCTCTGCCTTCACCACAAACATCCGAGCCCTGGCCGGAAAAACTCTCACAATCTGGCAATGCCATTTCACGGTAATCGGACGGGGGGGGGGGGTGGAAATGTCGCCAGACCGGAAATGAGGCTAGTGCGGCTGCGCCAAAAGAAACCATCTCGCGCTGACTTAAGCACCAAAAGAAACATGCGTGATTTACATCCGGGGAGAGAGGGAAAAGAAAAGAGTGTCTGCATCGGAAAATTTTTGCTGGAAATTGCACCTCAGACACAAAATATCAACAATGCCGAAAATGAAAACAGAAAATATTTTTGCCTGCTAGTCGCCCCACAAAAACACCTCCACACGGAATATTTTCTATGCAGAGATATTTTCCCAGGCGAGGAGTTACAAAACCGTGCATTGCTTCAGTGTCTCAAAACAACAGCAACTTGGCTGGGGAATAATGCGTACCCAGCGTAAATATCTCCATTCTTGAATCCTTGTTAGCACCATAATAATGAAAATGTGTATCGCCAGCAGTGCCCACAATGCATGCGGCCAAACATCAGGTGTGTATGAGGTCTCCGCGATCATATGTTCCTACAACACAGAGTTTGGTTGCCTAAACCAGAGGAAATTGGCTGTTTGTAGATGTAGCGAGTTTGTGCCGTCTCGTGGTGACAATACATACCCGTTAACCGGTGGAAGCCCCCTCCCCTTCGAGAGACTTCCCGTTGTTACGCTTGGTTCATTACTCTGGGTGTACTTTGTCGTAGCAAACTTGAAATTCGTATATGATTACGCTAGAATTACATATTCGGGGTTTAGAAGAGAACCCCGAGTTGGGTATGCAGCACCTCCTTGTGTGGTATTTCGTATCATGGTCTAGACAAATTGCCCCAAACAAGTAATCTAGAGTATACGATTTCACTACAGAAACCAGCTTTTCATTGTGTGTAATATACCCCCTACTCTACCAATAACAATAACTAACCAAACATTGTTCTCCTTCTAAAACACCACTATACACGAGCACTCTCTCTTGTCCCCACTTGCCTTCTTTTGTCCCCACTCGGCCCTTCCCACTTGCCTTCTTTTGTCCCCACTCGCCCCCACTCTTGTGTAACACATACTACTGTCTCTTAACGAGTACAAACAATCCTTCTGGCGTGTTTGTGTTTACCGTGGGCATTCCCCCAAAGTCTGGCCCGGATCTTCCCATACACAAAAAAGAAATGACCTCGCACGGAAAATTGGCCTGATGTGAAGTGACTAAAGAAAAAAAAAGTGTCTGAATGCACATATTTTTTTTTTATTTTTTTTTGTCTCATCAAGAATCTGTATGCTGCACATTACACAATGCAAAATCCGACTAAAAAATACTCATAAAATATCATGACGGGTTTTTGCCCTACCCATTATTCTGGAGAATGAATTTGGAATCTCCATAGATTGTTTCCATTGCTAATAAAAAAAAATTCCTCTTCCCACCCTCACCGGCTGCAATATAAATACCCGACCAAATCCTCCCTCTAGAGTCCGTTATAATGTTCTCCTTCCCTTTTTACTCACCAGGTTTAATACTGTTTACTACTAGTTAAGCTTTACGATAATATGTCGTCCAAAATTGAGAGAGCCTTCTCCAGGCCGGCCTTAAGGATGAACCGTGCCTTGGACAAGCTTCCAAATATTTACAATGTCTACTTCATTGCTATGATTTCCACCATTGCCGGTATGATGTTTGGTTTTGATATTTCTTCTATGTCTGCCTTCATTGGTACCGACTCTTATATGAGATTCTTCGATAGCCCAGGGTCCGATATCCAGGGTTTCATCACTTCGTGTATGGCCTTGGGGTCCTTCTTTGGTTCTATTGCTTCGTCGTTCGTTTCTGAACCTTTCGGTAGAAGATTGTCGTTGTTGACCTGTTCCTTCTTCTGGATGGTTGGTGCTGCTATTCAGTCGTCGTCTCAAAACAGAGCCCAGTTGATTATCGGTCGTTTGATTTCCGGTATTGGTGTCGGTTTCGGTTCTTCGGTTGCTCCTATCTACGGTGCTGAGTTGGCTCCAAGAAAGAGAAGAGGTACCATCGGTGGTCTTTTCCAATTCTCCGTGACCTTGGGTATTTTGATTATGTTCTACCTTTCGTACGGTTTAGGCCACATCAACGGTGTTGCTTCGTTCAGAATCGCTTGGGGTTTGCAAATCGTCCCTGGTCTCTTGTTGTTTGCTGGTTGTTTCATCATTCCAGAATCCCCCCGTTGGTTGGCCAAGCAGAACCAGTGGGACGAAGCTGAAGATATCGTTGCTAGAATCCAGGCCAAGGGTAACAGAGAACACCCCGATGTCTTGATTGAAATTTCCGAAATCAAGGAACAGCTTTTGATTGAAGAAAGCTCCAAGACCATTGGTTACGCCACCTTGTTCAAGAAGAAGTACATCAGAAGAACCATCACTGCTATTTTCGCCCAGATCTGGCAACAATTGACCGGTATGAACGTTATGATGTACTACATTGTGTACATTTTCCAAATGGCTGGTTACTCTGGTAATGCCAACTTGGTTGCTTCTTCGATTCAGTACGTCTTGAACACCGGTACCACCATTCCTGCTTTGTTCTTGTTTGACAAGATTGGTAGAAGACCATTATTGGTTGGTGGTGCTATCTTTATGATGGCGTTCCAATTTGGTGTTGCCGGTATTTTGGCCACCTACTCGGTTCCATGGCCAGACAGTGGTAACGAATCGGTGACGATTAGAATTCCCGAGGAGAACAAGACTGCGTCTAGAGGTGTTATTGCCTGTTGTTATTTGTTTGTCTGTTCCTTTGCCTCCACCTGGGGTGTCGGTATCTGGGTCTACTGTTCTGAAGTCTGGGGTGACAATCGTATCTCGCAAAGAGGTAACGCCCTTTCCACTTCTGCCAACTGGATTATCAACTTTGCCATTGCCATGTACACTCCATCTGGGTTCAAGAACATCTCCTGGAAGACGTATATTATCTACGGTGTCTTCTGTATCTGTATGGCTATCCATGTCTTCTTTGGGTTCCCAGAAACCAGAGGCAAGCGTTTGGAAGAAATTGGTCAAATGTGGGACGAAAACGTTCCTGCTTGGAGATCCAACTCGTGGCAGCCACATATTCCAATTACTTCAGATGCTGAAATTGCTAGAAAGTTGAGTCTTCAGCATAAGGAAGACGGCTTGATGGGAGAGGGTGACGATACCGGTTCTGAAGAAAAGGTTGAAAAGGAAGAAACCGTTTAGATTAATAGATAATATCAGGTGGCTATTCAAGGGTGTGTGTATGTGCGCCATGAATGAGGGATGAATACTTTTTGCTAATGACTTTTAATGTGTTTTCTATTTTATAGTTTTGTATACCAATTGATTGCAAATATCAGGTAGTTCTTTTTGGTTTAAAGGGATTCCGGAAGTGTGATAGATTGGCAGTCAATAGATTCATTAGTATTCAGGGTATTGTAGATGGAGTAGGAGGGAGTTCAAAAGTGAAGCTGTGTGTTTCGGGGTAATTCTATTGTTGTGCACACGCCAGGTCTAGCCACACTGAACATTGTGCAACAGTTTTCAATGTCACAAAGTTGATGTGTTACGTCACCGCTGCATCATGCACGATGGGTTCTTTGGGTCTATTGGTAGAAGGTAAATGAATGATTGCAGATATTTCGTCATTGGGTTTGCAGCAGAAATAGCAGTGGGATCCCTCCCCCCCCCACCTCCGGTAGCAGCGGGAACTGGCTGGTCTTTGGTCCCAGAATGATCAATGACCACGCCTGAAATCGTCACTGGTGCATATTGAGATTTTCTTGGTTCCACTATCCACTTAAACTGGGGGGCTGGGTTGAGAAAACCTATTCTCCTGGTGTAACTCTTGGTTATACTTCTATGCTACACCAGGCCTAGGCGACAAATACCGTAAACAATTCCCTTTACACATCGGCGTTTGACTTTTTTACCGTTTACTTCAACCATGGGCCCATTCTTGGTGTGTAGCAAATCCGAGGCTTTCCGAACACTTTTGGTAGCATGGGTTTGCAACACCCTAGTAAAGTTTGATCCTTTCTTCCGAAATCATGAATAAGGGCACACATACGAAATTGCCCATAAGGCGGTATGGAAAATTAGCTAACTGAACTTCCCGGATACAGCTTATGACCCTTTTTGATTTCCTTAGAGTAAGCACCCACTTGGCCATTTGAAGAAAAAGAAACCATAAATCAATGACGGCGAAAAGCTAATCCAATTAATTAAGGTAAATTGGAAATGGCGGATATAGCCATAGAAAATAATAATCATCAGACCAGGGAGTGTATACTTTCCACACTGGTCACGACACACCCCAAGAACGGGGCATCGGCAGGCATTCGTGACTTTCTTTGGCTATGGGAGTTCCATTTTGTACAGAGACACACACTTATGTCATCAGCATGGAAGGGAAACTACAAAACTCTCGCTAAGAATACCCAAACTAAGGAGAAGAGTCTCATGAGATGGGCCATATACATTATAGGACATCCCCACCATCCAGGAATGGCGTGTGAGCTCGCCTGTGGATCCTCTATTGTTGTTTTCCCACGAATAGCCTTACCGACTAAAAGTTCGTACTTTTTCATAGTGGAAAAATACCTTCTCCTTCTCAGAAGCGGAAAAGTCGCCTCGTAACGAGGTTTACTCTCCACACCCTTCCGCCATAAACGGCCTTATCAAATGTGCCAATTCGTTTATCTCGATAATTGGAGCCTCGACCTAGCTTCGTATGTATCGAGGGCCAGGCATGCGGAAAGGATCGGAGAGAATAAAGAAGCCAAAAAAAAATTAGTAAAAAATAATTCCTCGTATATGCTACTAAAGTCACACCATTTCAGGTACAGGGAAATAGAACCAAGCAAATTCCACAGTGTTGTGTTGGCCCGAGTCACTGCAAATCCTGTCGGGCGGGAAGTGACTTCGCCAAGAGCTAGCGTATGCAGGAAATCCGCAAAAAAGAAACCATAGACAATAAACAGAATCCAGAGTTGCTATATTTGGTGGTTGCATCATCGTAATTTAACAATGGAAAATAGTGCGAAAATAAGAATAAGATATACAAGCTATAGACGAACGCCGTGGGGTCTAAAGTATGGTCATTTGGGGGGTATTGAGTAGTTATGGCGTTGGTGGTTGGGTCTAAGAGCTGGAGATTTGTTTAGAGAGAAGGCTTGTAGTATTGTTGGCAAAGTACAATACCGATTTTTGTCATGCAACCAAAAAACAGAGTAGTAGACCTTGGAGACAGAACAAAACAGTACGCCAGCTACGATAATGCACATGAACAGACTCCTCCTCCCCCCAGGTGGTTGCTCAGATCTACATCCCCGATATTAACAAACGTATAATTCCCTCTATTAAATGTGTATACACTTGCTTTTATAAAACCCTTGTTTCGTTAAAATCGTTAATAAAAATCAAACCAAATGCAAAAGAAAAGAAAAACCAGATATTTACAAAACTCTTTTATAAACTTTTTCACTCCAAGTAAACGGCGCTGGAGCTTGGAGTCTCCAAATGGAACTTTGGTAATTCAGCGTATATTGGTTTGCTGTCGTGGTGGTCAGGTGTTGTTTCCTTAAAGTAATATCTGTGACCATTCAGTTGTTCGTAATAGTGTTGGTTGGATTGGTCTTCTGTGTCCTCTTCGCTGGAGTATGAACTGTACCTGACGGTTTCTGGTGGTGAGAATAGCTGTTCATTCACCTTTACTTGTTTGTAGTTTCTTATTGGTTCATCGATATCAACCTTATGATGTGGCTGGTGAGAATGGCGGCGAGGAGTGCAATGGTGGTGGGAAGTGCTGGAAACCACATCGTCACTGAAAAAGTTGCACTTGATGATCTCCTGGTACAACTGCGTCAAGGATATTCTATCGTTGGGGTTCAACTGGAAAATGCGGTCCAACAACCGATTGAACTGCTTGGAGATTGGTAGTATGGAGGAGAGGATATCCTTATTGTTGTTCAAGATGTAACTCCTAAACACATCATTGTGACTATCGTTGAAGGAAGCAATGGGCCAAGGGTTTCTAGAACAGGTGATGTTGATAAACAAAACTCCAAGCGACCAGATATCACCAGCTAGCGTGGGTAAGAAACGGGAGTTGGACGGAGTCACGGTGGTATTGTTAATCTCTATGGACTGATACTGACTCAAGTCAACCAAGTTTCTCACCACTCGGTGTGTGTTAAAGTTGGTGGTTCTTTCTGGAGCCATGTAGAACGAGGAACCTCGACAGGCGTTGCAGCAGATCAAGTTGGAGGACATGGCCAACCCAAAATCAATAAGAACAAGATGCAACTCGTTGTAGTCGATGATGGGAGAGTCAGCAGGTCTCTTATAGTTGGGGTTATAATTGATCATGATATTCTCAGGCTTCAAGTCGCAGTGGTAGACGTTCATCAGGTGGCAGTAGCCCACGGCATCAACCAACTGTAACATGGCATTCTTCATCAACAACTGTTTGTCGTAGGCGTGGTTCTGGAAGATTTGTTTGTCGATAATGTTCCCGAACAAGTCGCCTTGCTCAAAGTAGTCCAACAAGATAACTACGGCAAAGTCTTCCAAGTCGTACACCTGGTGGATGGTTATTACATTAGGATGGTGGTGGACCTTTAAGTGGAGGGAGATTTCGGTGAGAAACTGGTTCTGAGCCTCGTGCTGCTGGATATACTCCAAGTCGAGTGGGCTGGGTTCGGGTAATGGGTGGTTTAAGAAGTAGTGGTAGAACTGCTGCTGGATTATGGTTTTGTTGGTATTGGAGTCTTTGGGGTCGCCTTGTTTGAATGGTGGTTGCTTCAAAAGCATCTTGGCGGCGTATTTCCTTCCGGTGTGGATATTCTCCACGAGGTATATAAGACCGTAGGTACCGGCACCGATCTTTTTGATAAACCGAAGTTCGTGGTTTAACAAGTAGCCGTCCAACACCATGTTGGGGTTGGGGAGCTGCTGGCGGGGGGATTTGGGTGTGTGACGGACGGAGGGAAGGAACGGCTTGGGGATTGGCAGGTTCTGGTCAAGTAGAGACATGATATCCAAGGTCATTGTGGAAATGTAAAAAGGATATATTGGTGCAATGTATTAGTCGGATATGTGAGTACAAAAAAATATATAATGTACTTGGGTTAGGTTTCACTAAAGTATGTGGCAAGGTTGTCGTTGGGCGTATAAGTGCTGGTTATATGAGTCTGGTGATGAAACATATATTTGCTAAAGATAAGAGAGAAAGGGAAAGGGAAACTGGCGAAGGAAAAACACACGGGAGGTTAATATTTATATATCTTTATTTCACAGCCGGATTTCTTATTTTCGAAACCTCAGCTGCATCAACATTATTTTTTAATGCTTGTGGTGAATATTTTTTTGGTTGGGATTTCTTTTTTTTTTTTTTTGTTCTTCATTTTGGGTTGTGCGGTATGGAAATCTTGGTTGTGTTCTATTTTCTTTTAGTTGGTTTGTTCACGTCGAAATAGTACCGAAGAGTGCATGGATATTTTTTTCCCTCCTAAAAATAATTCCGTCTTATACAAGAAAAGAGTGTGGGTGTGTATCATTACCAACTACACCCGCTCGTTGTGCTGCCAGAATCCTGTGGCGACATTTCCCACATTCAGCCCGCACACAACGATTGGTGGTGGTGGGGGGGGGGAGAATGTAAGGTAGTCATGCCCCGCGCAGCTTTTCTTCGTATAGTTGTTCCGGTGCCACCACCCCCCCCCTTAGTGCTTTTGATAGTGGCATACGTATGATTAACCTATACGTCAACAATACCTGTCTGGAAGCATCGTTTATGTTTTGTTTCGGGTGTATGCAGGTCTGGGATAGAAAATAAAAATGGGGTGATATTCGATCAGCTCATGTAGCCAAAAAAATGGGTTGGGGGGAGCGCTTTTATTAGTCCATTTTCTTTTTTTTGGGTTTATTTTTTATTTTTTTGGAGGGGGATGATGGGTGGAAATAGGTGGGAATGCGACATTTGCGACTTGTCGTTCCTGTTTTTTCCGATCTGTCACCAGTTTCCTGTTACGTGGTACTTGAGATGTGTGTGGCATTTTTTTTTTCTGTTTTTGCGGCCAGAGAGACGCCAAGTAGTGCAGGCTCCGCATAGTGCAGACTCCGAAATAGTGTACACACCTCTAACAGGGATGTCACTACCCAGAAGAGAATGGGTTCGGAAAAGACTGCAGATACTCTCTACACTCCACAGTCTCCATGGACTCTCGCAAAGCCCAGTCTGACCCAAGTCTGTAGCCACCTCTGCCTCATTCCAAAAAAAATAGTTACACCACATACTGAGTGTTGACTCACCACCGCTGTTGTTGCTGATGGTGCTGTTGCTGTTGCTGCTTTGGATACACTCCACATGAATCCCAGTACACCTGTTAGACAACTCCTCCCCCCGCCGTCACCACACTCAGCATGGGTGACGTAATCGACGTGGCTATGTCTTGATGTAGATCACTTGGATAATAAGTTTATGACGTATATATACCAGCATGGTACATTGTTTTGCAGTAGTGATGCTCTAAATGTATATTGTCTATACATGTCATACAAAAATATCCCACCTAAATGAGCTACTCAATCCGAAAGCGACCAAACAATGAATTGGCTGTGCATCAGAAATGCTACCAATGACCTTTATCGGCATTGTTAGGAACAATGGGGGAATGCGTATGCGATGACTCAACTACAATGAGGCACATGCAAAGAAAAAAGAAAACTAACGAAAGAATAAAAAAGAAATAATTTCTTTTTTTATTGTCCCTCTACTGTCCTCGTCGCGCGTTCCGGGACAAGAAAAACATACTGAAATCGTCTGCCCATAAGTAGAATATTATTATTACATCAGGGCGGCGGCATTCAACTCGTACCACCACCAGCATTTTTTTTCCTATTTCGGGCGGGAGCGGAGGAGAGAGGAGGGGGGGGGAAGAGGGGCTGTCATTTCGATATGCTTGGTATTTCCGGCATAACCAGGGAAGCCCGCGAATGTGACATGTCTAAGGGAGGAATGCCACCACACCAGGGATCCGTTCTCCCCTTCACACACATACGCATGCCCACATTTTCTTGACGCCTTGTAGTCCCCCCGTGATGTGCGTTACTCCGGGTCTTGTTTGTTCCCCCTGCCCGCATTGCCACCCCATAGCACCCCCAGTGCCGTTCATGCAAGTTTCGGGAATAAAAAGAATCACTGATGTGAGCAACATATTTCCTTGCGCCCGGGGGGGGGGGGAAAGGGAGGTTATTAATATGCACAGTGGTCATGTTATGAGCACTGGCTGGAGCTGCTTTGATGTGGGTGGGTTATGAATGTCCTTTTTGGAGTTTCCTTTTCGGGGTGTCCTCTTTGGAATAGGAGCTGGAAAAAGAGGTTGGTTGTGAACTTGGTGAGGTATTTTCTACGCGGAGGGAATGCTGCTGCATGAGACGCTGTATCAATAAAGCACGGATAAAGGGGGATGCATTCTGTGCTCTGGGGCTGCGAATATTTTCCGGAGAAAGCTGTGCACACCCCGAAATCGTACATTGGGGGAATTAGTGATGAAATACCTGCCGGGTTCCGAAGTTGCAAAAATTTTTGGAAGAGAAAAAAATAGAAGAAAAAAAAGAAGCAGAAAATAAAAAGAAAAAAAAATACCAATTTTCGTATGATAGGGAACGAGAGAGAGAGGGGAAAAGGAGTCACGGAAGCGTATATTGCAGAACCGGTGAAGCGTTTATCCATGGAACGGTTGTAGTACCAATGTAAACAGTGCTGATGAAGCGAGATGATAGTGCTGATGAAGCGAGATGATAATGCTGGAATGTGTTTGCGGTGCTCCTTGGGGGAAAAGTGACAAAACAAAGTGGTGGACATGACTGGACTGAATGTGGAATAATGGTGCCATTACTGTTGGCCAAAACAACTGTTCTCTATCAGTAGTTACCAGCTTGAACAAACAGAGTATGAGGAGTTGGGTTGCACTCAGTTCTGGGTTTCCCAATCATTCCATACACACTCTCGGACTGTGACTAGTACTAATATCTACACTGGTTAACTACACTACTAAAAATACTCCTCTTACCACTCACTGTAAAAACCCCGGGGCTACAATACAACTCCCCACTGCCGGCTTACTATCAATGACCGCCTCATGTAACTCCTCATCGCTGATCCCAGGGAACTCCTTCTTATAGTACTCCTCAGTAAACGCCTTGACCAACCCTACCAATTTTTCGGTGGTGGTCAAATGGACAATAGAACCTCCCCAACCAGCACCAGTAACCCGCGATCCATAAGCACCATTTCTAAGCGCAATATCACAAATACCGTTCAACTTGTCATTGGAGGAATTGTTCAAAGCATCCAAATCAGCTTGCGATTCGTTCATTAACTTACCAAACTCGGTCAAAAACTGCTCCGGGTCGGTGATGGGCGACTTTAAGAGCTTTAAAGTTTGCAACACCCGCAAACTTTCGCGGTAAACATGCTTGGCTCTCTGGTACAACTTTAAGGTGTCAAATCTAACGGTGAATTTGGTCAAGTACTTGTTGGTGAACGAATCATGGTCAATACCCAACTGCTGACACACTTCATCAACGCTGTAGCCAATCTTATTGGTCAACTGCTGGTCAACGATATCCACCATTTTTGACAACCGCTCAATACCAACATCAACGTCATTGCCATCCCATTTTTCTGCACCCAACACATTAACATAGTACGCGTCCATAACCCCCCGTAAACTGCTAGAGCCTATGTTGGAGTCTCTTACCAACCCTTCGTCCACAGCCAACTTCTTGGCCAACAAGTCCGACGCAATCCCCATTTCCACCACCCGCAAGTTGTAGTGGATGGGGGCAGTTTCGTGCTTGTTGGCTACCTGCAAGCTGTTGGTAATTACAAAAGTCAAGTCCTTTACTGGGAACTCAAAGGGGGTACCCTTGAGTTCGGGCTTGAACTGGATTAGCAACGCTTTGGAGGCTTCCCCGTAGACCGACGCACACTGGTCCATTCCTCCGGTGTTGACGCCGACGTAATGTTCGGAAACCACGGTGATGCGCGTCAAGTCCGATTTGGACATCTCCTTAACTCCGTTGGCGCGCAACACCGCCAAAGTTGACGCAACACAAAACGCCGCCGACGACGACAATCCTCCGCCGGTGGGAACCGAACCCGTAAACACCACATTCATGCCTTTGATGTCGCCGGTGAAGCCGTTTCCCGTCAAGTACTTGTGGGCGACGATTAGTCCGCACTTAAAGTAGTTGCCCCAGCTATGTTCCTGGTCGATCTGTACTATCTGCAGCGCGCCCTGGTCCAAGACAATGACCTGGGCCGGGAAGTTGTCGGCGTCGGTGTTGGCGATGCGGATTTCCGAGGTGGAGTTGACCGAAACAGCAGCAATGACGTCATTGTCGATCGCCATGGGCAACACAGGGAAGAAGTTGTAGTCGATGTGGTCGCCGATCAAGTTGACTCTTCCGGGCGACCGGGAGAAAAAGTCCACCGTGCTGGTGGGGTAGGTGTCGGCGAAGGTGGCGACGAGGTTTCTGTACCGGGGCTCGTTGGCGCGGGGGTCGGAGTAGAACGAGAGGTCGGAAAAACTGGGTACTGTAGAAGTCATGGTGGTGGAGAGGTGTGTTCAGAAATCTGTTTGGAGTGGAGGAGATGTGATGGGAATTTTCCTGGAATTAATGTAGACGCATGTATATATATTTTCCGGCAAAGTCTGCAAGAATTTCCCCGTGGCTCATTTGCCACGATTTTTACCCTGATGGTAAAAGGTGCGCTGGAAAATAAACTTAATTCGCCACAGACACGCCGATGAGTGTTCCTCCGGATTAGTGTTCCTCCGGATACCCCACGGCTATGTAACGCTACATTTTTTTTCTTTTTTATTTTTTCTTTCTGTAGTTGACAGGAGGGCGGGAAAAAAAAGTGTCGGGGGGAGGAATCTTCGTATGTAAAATGCCAAAGAGGGAAAAATAGTAGATGATTATTTTTTCAGACACAAAATATCAAATACTAGTGTCGGGTGGGGGGGGTGGAGAGAGAAAGTAGGTCACTCTTCCGTCTTGCCCCAACCTACAAAAAGAAATGACCTGGATCTTGTCCTTGTACCCCTCATAGATGAAACTGGAGCAGGTGGGAAAGGAGGGAGGAGCAAAAGACCAGGACACACAGACAACTGGGTGTCATATTTTTAAAGAGGAAAGAAAGCGTCTACGCAGAAATACACTTCATCCGTATACACTGGTGCAACACCGTCCTGTCAAAAAAAAAGGACACACGAAATGATGCCTGTCACATAATTGTCTGGGCAAAACCACACACACACACAAACAGAGATTGTGTGGGGTTTATTATTAGGGCGTCATTCATCTACGTAAACTGTCTTGGAATTCTTGGTGGATTTCCTGGGCCTAGAACCAAGGGCTAGAGATGTCCGTGTATTTTATATAGCCCATCGCCAATTGAAATGTGTCTTGTCTTCGTTTTGCTTTTGGTTATTGGCTGGTTATTTTGTGGAACACAAGCGTGGGAAATATATTTTCTTGCTTCCGTTTTTGTGTACAGACATTTCAGACAACGCCAAGAAAAATATCCAGGAATTGGCGAGTTCTGTCTGGGGGGATTTTCCGCCAGATTCTCCGAGAAATTGCAACGTTGCAAATTCATTCGCCACACGTCAGGGTTCCTCATTTTTTTTTTTCGGGGTTTTTTTCTTTTTTTCGGCCCACGCTCTTGGATGGAGCTTCCCAATGGGGAGTTTGTTTGCAGGATCGGGATAGACCTTTCCCAGTTACCTCCTCCCCTCTCTCTCTCTTTGACTAATACTTTTGCCCAATTTACCACATATCGGAGCAAGCCAACATCGGCGAATTCCCACTCGTACTTTCGTCCACATTTTCCTAGTTTTCTTTTCCTCCTCTGGTTTTCTTCTGGTTTTCTTCTGGTTCTACTTTCAACATCCATACCCCTTCCTCTCATGTCCTACGTTCTTGTTACTGGAGGAGCCGGCTACATCGGCTCCCACACCGTCATCGAGTTAATCAACAACGGCTATAAAGTCGTCATTGTCGATAACTTATCCAACTCTAGCTACGACGCCGTAGCCAGAATCGAGTTTCTTGTAAAGGAAAAGGTTCCCTTCGCCAAGGTCGATCTTCGCAACTATGCAGACTTGTCCAAGGTGTTCCAAACCTACCAGATCTCCAGTATCATCCACTTTGCCGCATTAAAGGCAGTTGGAGAATCCACCCAAATCCCATTAGAGTACTACGACAACAATGTTAATGGTACTATCAACTTATTGAAGGTGGCCAAGGAAAACAACGTCAAGACGGTGGTTTTCAGTTCCTCAGCTACCGTATACGGTGACGTTACCCGGTTTGGCGACAACTCTATGATTCCTATTCCGGAACACTGTCCTATGGACCCCACCAACCCTTATGGTAGAACCAAGGCAGTTATTGAAGGTATCTTGAAGGATGTGCACACCAGTGATGCTGAAGCTTGGAAGGTGGCCATCTTACGTTACTTCAACCCTATTGGAGCCCATCCATCCGGGTTGCTCGGTGAAGATCCATTGGGTATCCCCAATAACTTGTTACCCTATTTGGCCCAGGTAGCCATTGGTCGTCGGGAAAAATTATCTGTTTTCGGTAATGATTACGATAGCCATGATGGTACGCCTATCCGTGACTATATTCACGTGGTTGACTTGGCCAAGGGTCATATTGCCGCTTTGGAGTACTTGAAGCAGGTCAATGATGGTGGATTGTACCGGGAATGGAACTTGGGTACAGGAAAGGGTTCTACCGTATTTGACGTGTACAATGCGTTCTGTAAGGCAGTTGGTAGACAATTGCCATATGAGGTTGTTGGTAGAAGAGCTGGTGATGTGTTGGACTTGACTGCAGTGCCCACCAGAGCCAATCAAGAATTGAAATGGAAGGCTGAGTTAACTATTGATGACGCTTGTAGAGACTTGTGGAAATGGACCACTGAGAACCCCCATGGTTTCCAGGTTGAAAACTATACCTGGACAACGTTTGAAAGTGATGGTAACTATGACAATAGATTACACACCTTCACCAATGGCAACTTGACGGTTAAATTAGCCAATCGGGGTGCATTGATCCAGGACATCGAGTATAATGGTGAGCACTTGGTTGCGGCGTTTGATAATGGTGATGATTTCAAATTGGCATCTAATCCTTACTTTGGTACCACTGTAGGACGTTATGCCAACAGAATCGCCAATGGTGAGTTCACTTTGGATGGGAAACAGTACAAATTGACCACCAATGAAGGCCCCAACAACTTGCACGGTGGGTTCAATGGGTTTGACAAGAACAACTTGCTTGGTCCTGTGGTTAGATTCAAGGATGGGGCATTTACGGCTGAGTTCTTAAGCATCGATGAGGATGGCAATGATGGGTTCCCTGGTAAGTTAGAAACCATCGTCAAGTACACCATTGACAACACCTCGCTTGAGTTTGAATACGAAGCAAAGTTATTGGAAGGTGAAGCTACTATTGTCAACATGACTAACCATACTTACTTCAACCTTACTGGTGACGCTAATACTGATGGTACTGAAGTTAGATTGGCTTCCGATATCCAAATGGAGGTGGATGCCAAATCTTTGCTTCCTACTGGGAAGTTTATCAAGAACGAAAAGGTTACTCCTGGTGAAGTTATTGTTATGGATAAGGATGCGTTCTTTGATTACTGCTTTATTGGTGATGAGAGTGGGTGTGGGATTGATACCAGATCGGCACCATTAAAGACGGTATTGGTTGCCACTCATCCTAAGACCACTACTCAGTTGTCGGTGTTGACTGGTGAACCTGCGTTCCAGTTTTATACTGGTGATGGGGTCAACACCAAGGGGTTTGGTAAGAGGGCTGGGTTCTGTTTGGAACCTAGCAGATTTGTCAATGCTATTAACCATAAGGAATGGGCTGACCAGGTTATTTTGAGAAAGGGTCAAGTCTATGGTACTACTATTAAGTATGCTTTTAGTAAGAAGAATTGAGGATAGTTTGAGTGTATAGTGCTATGTTTGGATAATAAACGGTGATTGATTGGTTGGATGTGTGTGGAGGGGGGGAGTTGTGGCCACGATGGTTTACTGTATTAAATTGTAAGCATAACCTTGGTACGGTTATACAGTCCAAGATTGTTGTTGCAAAAAAACAGAACAATGGCAAAGATAAGTGGCAACAAAACTTACCTTTGCTAGTTGGGGGGGGGGGGCCGTGGGTGTTGACAGGGCTTATGTAGATACAATAACGGATAAGGAGGACCCGTTAGCGATGACTTGGTTCATAATAGAGAATAATCTCGTTGACTAGCCCAAGAAAACTCGATGTCCATTCTATGTGGCTTTTCTTTTGGTATCTGCGGTAGGGAGGGTCAATGTACACTGAATTGCTTATACTCCATTTGTGAAGACCGTAGCCGAGTCTATGCTTCCTGATTGATCATGTATTCAAGCAAACAACTCCAATTATCGCCAATATTTACCAAATATTTACAACAAAAAAGACTACCAACCCAAACAACGGTAAAAACAACCAAAATGTGTCACCACGCTACATATTTCTCATCCAGTCCCCCCCTCCCCCACAGTCAGAGGTACATACTATCCCCAGAGCAAGCCCACGGGACAGAATACTGCAAAGGAGAGAAGGTAGAGGCCAATTTAAATCATCAAAATTGCCGCCAAAAAAGAAGATACTAAAAGACCCATCAGACTGGAAGTTCAAGCTTCGTTCCTCATGGCCCAATGGTCAAGGCGTCTGGCTACGATTTCGTAACCACTTCCGGTTGGAACCAGAAGATTCCAGGTTCGACTCCTGGTGGGGAAGCTTTTTTTTTGTTGGACATTTTCACCTTAATCGCCCTCTTTCCCGTCATCATCAACAACCCCCCCCCACCACACACTGTAGTATCCTCTCCCTTTTTGATCAGCCACCGCCCAACAAGCCACAGCAAGTATATAAGGCAGTATTACCAACTGGGCCATTGACTCGAGTCAGATTACTCACGCGATCAATATCACGTGCATACCCGGAAGTGACGAGCAAAAAAAATTCCGGTTCAATTCTCAACAGCCAAAAAGCGCCAACAGAGCCAACAGTACATTGACCGTGTCCACCTCATCTTGCTGTTATTATTATTATTATTATTATTGCCCTCCCCCATGAAAGTGTTCTCGTTATTCATCCTCAACAAAGCCGGCGGGTTGATCTACCACCACGAACTCAGCCCCGGCCTCAACAAATTAACCGCCAATGATTGCCTAGTCCTCGCAGGCACTCTCCACGGAATCCACGCCATTGGCAGCAGACTTACACCAGTCATCGCAGACAAAGACAAGAAAGTGACCAGCGAAGAGTTTAATGCCAGCCAGAACGCGTCTATAGTGTCGACTCTCAAAGCCCATAGTCCCAACACCAACCGATCGGGTTTGCAGAGTGTCGAAACCGACTTGTTCAACTTGTATGTATTCCAAACCGTCACCGGGTTGAAGTTTATTATGGTTACTGCTCCATCGCATCCGGGAGTTCCGGACAGTCAATACGACGCCAAGGGCGGATTAAACCGGCAATACGACATAGCCCATGAGCTTTTCCGGCAGTTATACGTGTTGTATTCCGACTACGTGATGAAGGATCCGTTCTATTCGCTAGACATGCCGATTAAGAGTGTATTGTTTGATGCTAAAGTGCGAGAGTTGGTGAATTGAGGTGGGGTGTTGTGGTGGGTATGTTATACTGGCTGTGTTATACTGGCTATGGTATGCTGGCTATGTTATACTGTCTATGTTATACTGTGTATGTGTCATACTGGCTATGTTATACTGACTACTAGTCACGTACTCCTGATCACATGTCCCCCTCCGACATCAACATATCTAACCCCCGGTCCAACAGCACCGTCGGCGTCCACCCCAATCCGGAAATCTTATCGGTGCTAATGGAATACTCCGTATCGTTATACCCCCGGTCCTTAACGTACCGAATATGGTTCTGGTAATCCACGTGCTTGTTACCGAAATGCTTCTGGCAAATCAACCGCACTAGCCCATTATTATCCATCTCGTCCTTGCCGCCGATGTTATACACCTCACCGAGGGAGTCCCGGGCAATCCGGTGCCAAATCATGTCCATCCCCAGCAATAGGTCGGATATGTACAAGTAACACCGACGGTTATGTCCCGTACCATGCACCGGCACCCGTATCCCGTCCCGCAAGCATTTGATCGTTAACGGAATAATCTTTTCCGGGTACTGGTTGGGTCCATACACATTGTTTGGTCGAATGATGGTGACTGGTAACTTGTACGAGTATTGATACGACTTGATGATCAAGTCGATGGATGCCTTAGTGGCAGCATACGGATTGGTGGGACAAAGCACACCGTCGTCTTCCCCGGAATTCCGGTTCATATCTCCATACACCTCGTCAGTAGAAACATGAATAAAGTTGAACCTCACGTCCCTATACTTATCTCTAAGATGGCGGTAGCATTCAAGAAGGTTCTGGGTTGCAAAGATGTTGTTCCTGGTGAAGTAGAGCGGGTCTACTAGTGATCTGTCTACGCTGGTTTCTGCGGCAATATCGATAAAGTCGGTGATTTCCGTCTTGTGGTATTCGTCCACCAATAGCTGGTAGAGTTCGTGGTAGGACTCGGCTATATCTAGCCGGATAAATCGGAAGTTGTCCAACTCGACGAGTTCGGAGATGGCGTCGAAGTTGCTGGCGTAGTTGAGCTTGTCTATACAGGTGAAGTGGTAGCGCGGGTATTTTTTCACGAAATGGCGGAGAAAGTTGCTGCCGATGAACCCGGCGCCACCGGTGACCAATACTCTTCTATGGTAGTGGACTGTCATATGGGTGGTAGTGGTGGTGGTGGTAAGTGTGGCTGGTGAGATGAAGAGAGTAACTGCGGGAGTTTTTTATGTATGTAGTGCATGTAGTGGCATTTGGTGAGATGGAGATTTCCGTGGCTAGTGAACGCCGTGATGCACTTTGTGTGCATGCCCAAAAAAAGAAATACAACGTTGTATTTCTTTTTGGGAGCCATTCGCCCCAAATGGGTGTGTCTGCATCATGCACCAGCACAAAGCCTCGTTTCACCTTGGCAGTAGACTTAATCACCCAGCAACAAATCTCGGGGAGTTTGCACGAGAACAATAAAGAAAAAATGTCTGACGGAGAAAATGATATTTTTTTCTTTGTCACCCTCAATTTTGTCACTTGGCATAATTTAATGGAAAATAATATTTTCTACAGACACTTTTTTCTAATCCCATTGTTAGTCACACTTCCACCTCCGGCGCGATGGCTAGTGAAGCCATCGGAAAATACAACGTTACAGAGAAATTTACTAAGCAAACCCATGGTTGGCCCGCAAAGAGCCATATAACTACGATTATTCCTTCATCGGCAGTTCCCGTGGGTCAGGCATTCGTGTATTATTATTATTAATATTATTATCTGCATGAAACACACGGGTTTCTTATACCCACAAAAATTGGTTCTTTGTCTTCTATTCCTTGAACATCTCGTCGTCGACATTTCCTCGACTATATAAACCTGTCGTTCTTTCCCCCCTCCAACCGTCCTGGCTGTTCTCATGATGCATCCACTTGAACATCTTCTCAACCCAGTGACTTCCACACCCACATACCTCGAGATGACCCAGAAATTCGACTTTACAAACCACTCTCACCGCCGCCTCAACCTCTTAACCAACAGATACGTTCTCTGCTCCCCCCACCGAGCCAAGAGACCCTGGCAGGGTGCCCGGGAAGAAATCAAGAAATCCGAACTCCCCGCATACGACCCCAAGTGCTACCTTTGTCCTGGAAACATCCGGGCCACTGGTGACACCAACCCCAAGTTCGAGTCCACGTATGTGTTTCCCAACGACTATCCCGCAGTGAAGTTGGATCAGCCAGACTACGTGGAATCTGAGACCAACGATAGCTTAAAGGGACGGTTGCTAAAGACCGAAGGTGCCCGGGGCAAGTGCTTTGTGATCTGTTTCAGCCCCAAGCACAACTTGACCATTCCCATGATGTCACCACAAGAGTTGCTCCAGGTGGTTAATGCCTGGCAAAAGTTGTATAAGGACTTGTTGATGGAGTCCCAGACCCAGGACGCCCCATACAAGTACTTGCAGGTGTTTGAAAACAAAGGTTTTGCCATGGGATGTTCCAACCCCCATCCCCATGGCCAGGCCTGGTGTTTAGACATTGTCCCCACCGAAGTTGAGGACGAGTTAGTAAATATGACCAAGTACTACAGCACCAACCACTCCCACTTATTAGGGGACTACGTCAAGCTTGAGATGACTGAAAAGGAAAGAATAGTTGCCCAGAATGATTCCTTTTTGGTGGTGGTTCCCTACTGGGCGTTGTGGCCATTTGAGACGTTATTGATTGCCAAGGAGCACTTGAAATCAACCGAAGATTTCACGGATAAGCATAAACAAGATTTGGCGGCTATTTTGAAAGTGCTAACCACCAAGTATGATAATTTGTTCAACACCTCTTTCCCATACTCTATGGGGATCCACCAGGCGCCATTCAAATGTTCCAAGGAACACCATGAAGCGGCGTGGTTCCACATGCATTTCTACCCACCCTTGTTGAGGTCGGCCACGGTGAAGAAGTTCTGTGTGGGATTTGAGATGTTGGGAGAGGCACAGAGAGATTTGACTAGTGAGCAGGCTGCTGCGAGATTACAAGAGTTGTCTGGTGAGGTGCATTACTTGAGTGAGTAGAGATGTGTAGATAGTGATTTTAATGTATATTATTGTAAAGTGATTGATGTGGGTGTTTTCTGTGTGTTGCAAAAAATGAAACCCCTATTGTTCTACTAATAAAAAGGGGCTGTTTATTGGCAAAGCTGGAATTTTGGAGATCCTAAGAGATTTCCATCCTCAGTCCCATCTGTTGATGTATTTCTCGTTATCTTATCGGCTTGGATAAGGTGGGGAGTTTCCCAATCAGTCTCGATGGTTTGTTGTATCAGGATTATCCCCTTTATGCACAATTATAGGCTATTTCAGCTTTTCTTTTTTTTCAAATAGAAGAATAATCTCCTTTCTCCAATACTCTACAAACCTCTACATCCAGCTTCTCCCCCTTATACCGTTATTCTCAACATCAACCACTCCGTTTACTTTTACTAGTATCGCATATAAATTGAACCCAACACTCAATGTCACCAATCACCATTTCCATGCGACATTCATTTCCATGCGACATTCATTTCCATGCGACATTTTTTGCAGTTTTTCCGAGTCATCGAAGTTTCTTTTTTCTTTTGTTTTTATTTGGTGCAGAAAAAAAAATATTAACAATCCAATATCCATCATCAAGTATCCATCCAGTAAAAGCTGATAAACCAGATAGTACCACCATGACACAGGACCAAAAGGAACAAACCCCCCACCAGACACTCCAGGATAATGTCAAACCCCCCTTGGAATCAAGAATAGGTAAAGATACACCCTTCACCTTTGGACAAAGGTACCTAGAAAACGACGATGATGTCTTCAACCACAATGCCTGGGACCACGTAGAATGGGGACAGGAACAAATCGACCAGGCCACTGAAATGATCGCCAAGCAGTATGAGCACCCCGTTAAGGACTTTGACAAGAAAGTTTACAACGCCAACCCAGCCAAGTTCTGGGACATTTTCTACAAGAATAATCGCGAGAACTTCTTTAAGGACCGCAAATGGCTACAGATCGAGTTCCCCTCGTTGTACAAGGTGACAGCACCAGAGTACCAGGAACCAACCACGATATTGGAAATCGGCTGTGGGGCAGGAAACACCTTCTTCCCGATTTTAACCCAGAACCAGAATCAGAACTTGCGGATCTTTGGCTGTGATTATTCCAAAGTGGCTGTGGATCTAGTGAGATCAAACGAGAGCTTTCAGCCAAACCACGAAAAGGGAGTGGCATTTTCTTCAGTGTGGGACTTGGCCAACCCTGATGGCGTACTTCCCGATGGATTAGAGCCAAACTCAGCAGATATTGTCATTATGGTTTTTGTGTTCCTGGCGTTGCATCCCAATCAATGGGTCCATGCCATCAACAATTTAGCCAAGGTGTTAAAACCTGGCGGTGAGATATTGTTCCGCGATTACGGACGATACGACTTGGCCCAGGTGAGGTTCAAGAAGGGGAGGTTGCTCGATGACAATTTCTATATTAGAGGTGACGGTACCAGAGTGTACTTCTTTACCGAAGAAGAGTTGAGGCAGATATTCTGTGTTGGTGGGCCTTTCAAGGAGGATAGAATTGGCACGGACAGGAGGTTGTTGGTGAATAGGAAGAAGCAGTTGAAGATGTACAGAAACTGGCTACAGGCTGTTTTTAGAGGGTAGATAGATATGGGGGGGGAGTACTATATAGACAGGTTGGCAAATATCACAGACAAACTCTACACCACCAATACTATATAGACAAAGTTATCCAAGTGCCGGAAAAGACTCCAGATATCCTCAAGCGTCACCTCCATAAGAACACTCACATCTACACCGTGTATGTACGGACTGGCAAGCTTGGCACCCCCAAAGAGAGCCGGTACATGCTGTTTTAGCATGGCACCCAAAGTCACCAGTCTCTCACCAACAGAGGCATCTATGGGAGCCTGAACCACCTCGGCCGAGCCCGGAATATAAATCCTAACCGGCACTCTGCCGAGCTTGGCTGGTAGTATCGCCTTATTCAACTTTGTATAAAGCGCAAGATTCTGGGTTAAGATCGACGTCAAGTACCCCCGCGAGTCACCCTCACTCATATTCATAATCGGTTTGGCGGTTCCGTTTATTACAAAACACGACTGTTTTAGCTGGTTTAGAACCACCTCATTTAACGACTTGACATAGTCGACTGTTCCATCGTGTGCACGATACGGAAACGGTATTATATACTCTGACGGATAGGCATCACCATACTTCAACGTCAACAGCCAGACGTTGTCGCAGTCTCGGCCACGTCCCTGTTGTACAATCACCGGTAAGCGCAAATAATCATACAACACCCCCACAGGCAAGTTCCACTTGATGGGAACATCCTCATACTCCAACCATACGGGCTGGTGGGCCAACAGGGGTATTTGTCGCTGGAAGTAGGCCACCAACTGCGCGAACGCTATAGCGAAATAGGAATTCCTGCGAATGCTTAAGAGATACTCCCAACCGGGGTGGTTCTGGTTCTGGACATCATCATCATGATCATCAACAACAACACGCACATTGACTGACCCGTTCCATAACTTGTACTTGATGTCGGTGGTTTCTTGTGTCCTCAAGATCATGCAAGCACAGTGGGCCACAATTTCAAAAATCGACTTTGCCACTGAAACTAACACCGGTTTTAGATTAAGCGTGAAATTCCAAACGAGATTTGTTTGGACGTGGATGCTATAAACAGACTCTTTACCGCCCCAAAATCCTGGTTATGGTTCGAGACTGGAGCTTGGTGGTTGTATGGTGGTAAATATAGAAAGTCTCATTATTTTTGTGGGTGTTAGCCAGCCATTTTTTTTTCCTTCCCTTTATTGTATTGTTGTGCAGGCTTCCATGCATACACCAAGACATTCCATATGCAGGCCATGCGCCCAATCGGGCTGGAGCCAGCAGTAATCAATAGCTTGTTCGTTATATCCTCCTGTGGCATTGTTGTGGCATTGTTGTGGATAATGGCTCCTTTGGCGTTATTCTCAAATACCCGGATTTCACACTCTGTTAACCAGAGATGCGAAAGGAGATCCATTGTTCAGTATTGGCGATGCTTCCCCTCCACCTTCAAAATGACCCTCTATATAGGTAGGTAATTTTATATAAGAATGTGCCAAGAGCCCCCTCCCCCCACTTCGGGCGATTCTCTACATGGGTCAACATAACTTGTCTTTCTCATCCTGTTGGTACCCCTCTTGTAACCCCTGTTTAATAACTCGCCATGAAATCGGGTATAATGCATTCAGGTAAACAACGGCTCTCGCGAATAGATTTCCCGCCCGAGATACCCGCTGCGATCCCCGACCCTAATGTCCATCATGCAGTAGACACGTTCCGACCCGCCAGCCTTAGTCTCGCCGACCTTCCTGCCAAAATCCCCGGGTACAACAAACAAACCGGCGAGCTTAAGCGGTTCCTAACCAAGCCCCGCCAAGAAAAGAAGCCCCGGGTGGTTAGCATGCCGATCATAACCACCACGAAAAAATACCGCGATTTACCAAACCTACCGCAGGAGTATCCCGATATATCGCCAACTAAGATTTCCAAGAATAGTTGTCTCGATTATCGTTTATCCCAGGAATTCGTACTGAAAGTTACTACAATAGACAATGAACCTCACCCCAAACCCCAAGAGAATGACGCTCCAACACGACGAATTGTTACTGCACCTATCCACCTCCCACCAGTTCCGTTCCCGGCAGACTACTCACCGAAAAATGCCAAATTGCAACCAGGTGGAAATGGCTGCGAAAAATGCAATCAGCCAGCACTAGACAAGAAAAAAATACAAAGTCAAGCACGTACACCAAGTCAAACACATACACCAAGCCAACCCACACGCCACGTCGTAGATGAAGACATCGATGTTTTGGAAATCATCGAACGATATAAAATACCCTGGAACTGCCACCACCCATCAGAAACCATACAGAGAAAGCACCTTGCTGGTCTTCACCACAATACTGACATGTACTTTGAAGTTGAGAGCCGCGATAGTTTGTTTTCAGACTCTCTGTCCGACACCCCCTATCAGATTGAGCCACACAGCACAAACAATCTCCACCAAGCTGGGCAAAACAAAACGGGCTCCGATAAAGACGTGGACAGTTACCAGGATAGTTTGTTCTCGGACCCATTGTCTGATACTCCATACTCGCAAAGCGAATCCGACACCACAAATGAGCAGCACGAGCTCCCTCCTATTGTGATGACCAAAGTAAGAAGACAACCAAAGAGCCTGCTTGTCAGACAAACTTCATCAAACACCCTGTCCCGGGTAAGTCTTTCCGAAGCCAAACAGCTAATGAAACAGGAGGTTCGTCAACGTCCTGCCAGCTATTGTCTTGACAACTGGAGGAACTACCTGGACAGTAGGTTTCCTTCCATAAACGGGAAACCACCGCACTACCGGGCCCAGACCACCAAGAAAACACCCACATCAAGACTGGTGAGTGACTTTCACCACCACACCACCAAAACGCACACTTTTCCTGAAGACAATTCAACACCCATTAAACCATTAACCACCAACCCTGATGACAAATATACCGATAAAAAACTACCCCAAGTACCTACAAACAGCAAAAGCACAAATCGCAATTCTTATAAGATCAACACTATATACATATAGTTTGTAATATTTATAACTTGACAATAAGATCATCGTCTTTGTATGTACTGATGATATCTTCAATATCGTACTTTTTAGCAATTGATGGATTAATAAACCTCCCACCCAAGTAGTGAATTTTATTAGCACCGCCACTGGCAACAAAACGAGCTGCACACGGTTTTGGTGCAGTCAAACTTACCAACATAGAGGCATTGATATCTACATCAACTGGTCCTTGGTCGACGTCCCACCCTGAAGGAATATCGACTGAGACAATAGGAGCGATTTTGGTGTGGTTTTCAGAGAGATAGCTAATCAAGTCCTTGAACGGGTCTCTAATTGGCGGCTTGAAGGAAAACCCAAATAAGGAATCGATAATAACTTTAACTTCGTTGCCGTCTCTACTGTGGAGAACTGCTTTTACTTCGTCTAGAGTTTGTAATTCATCAACTTGTAGATCTTGTAATTGTTTAACCAAGTTGGCGTAGAGGAAATTGCTAGATGATTTTTTGGGGTAGTACAATACAGGGTCATACGCACCCCACAACTTCAAATGGCGTGCCGCCACCAAGCCGTCGCCTCCATTGTTCCCGGGACCAACAAGAACGAGAACTTTTCCTGGGGGGTTGGCAGCAATTGGTGGGTACTCCCTGTAGACGGCCTTTGCCACTGCTAGACCTGCAAGTTCCATCAACTGGTCAATGGAGAATGCTCCGGTAGACATCAATTCGCCATCGAGCTGGGCAGCTGCCCTTGCCGATAAAGTTTTAAAGCCTGTTTTTATCATATTCGGTTATAGGTGTGTAGAGCAGTGATGGGAAGGAAGAAGATGGGTTGATTGTCCCTCCCTGAAAATGGCTGCATGGTAATTAGAGGCGAAGAAAAAAAGGGGATGCGATGGGGGAATGGGAATAACCAGGCACGTACGAGTCAGGGGGGGATGAAGTAGAAAGGGTGGAATGGATTTAAAGATGGTCAAATGGGCATGTATGAACCATGCAATGATCAGGATTTACTGTGTAGAGTATGAATCGATTTCAAGGGTATATGGATGTTTTGTGTCACAATCTCTACAACTGGACTGAGTGACTGAGTGACTGAGTGACCAACTGGAATGAGTGACCAACTGGAATGAGTGACTAAATGAACTGACTGCTCTGCCAGAGTCCATCGATCTACCCTTCTCCAACAACACTCTTTCGCAATCTGTTCAGTGTACAGCCTACCAATCCACCTTTTTACCAGACAAAGAGGATGTGCTAGGGCAGCTTGCTCGAGAACGGGAAACCCCTTCTCTTTACCGACTGTGCCAGTTATTCCTCTCCCATCATCTACGCGAACCAGCATCTTTTGGTGTGAGTTTCCCAACTCATTGGATAAAATATCGTTGATAAGGTTTTCCCAGTCTAAAGTCACAGGCCGCAAAACCCCCAAAACATAACCCTTATTACACCAAC
Organism: Intestinozyma alai; assembly: GCA_030572135.1. NCBI lineage: Eukaryota > Fungi > Ascomycota > Pichiomycetes > Serinales > Debaryomycetaceae > Intestinozyma > Intestinozyma alai. Next base: position 222,334 of record JAJLZI010000002.1, on the reverse strand, counting down.
GACTCTCTCGTCAATATTGGCCCATTTTCGTTCATCTGGTTTGTCAATTACCGAGAAGAGAAAATAAATAAACTCAATCCAACTTACTTGCAGTTGCAACGACAACCCATCCACACATACACATCCACACACATACACATACACACCCACACACATACACATCCACACACGGATTACATCCCTCTCTACACAATTCCACCACCAAAATATCCTAACCCGTATATCGCAACCTTCTAGGTATAACAACACTGATTGGCTTTACTTGGATTTCTTTGACTCCTTTACACGACCTTATTTCTTAACACGCGCACCTTTATTATTTTTTTATTTTTTCTGCTGTCGTTAACAAAAAAAAAAACCCGCCACAAACCTTTTTTTATCACCACGCTTGGGTAAAATTGACAACCACACCCAAACTGAATACGACAAAGTTACGGCTAGGGTTAATACCATAACAAATAATCTATCCTTTGACAAACTTGGTTATCTATCTACGTTGACTAGAAATAATCAAGAAAAACCCTCATCAGGATAAAAAAAATTCATTCTCATTATCGCCTGAAAATTGTAGATTCTGTCTGTTTTATTTGAAGAATCACACTCCAATTCTCATAAATAGCCAAGTGTCAACATATACCCATAAAGGTGTTGACGTTATTTATAGTTCTCCCTAAACAATTTTTTTTTTAGGTGGTAGTTTTAGGTGGTTGTTGTTTTTTCTTTTTTAAAGAGGATTCGTTGGTTTCAGCAAGTATTCAGAAACGGAAGTACCCCACTACCGCACCCCCCCATCGCCTGTTGACTCTAGTTTTTAAGGAATAGATAGTAAGAAAGTATGGACTCGATGATTACAGGCTCGCCAAGAGGCAGCAATTCGCCGATGATCAACTACAGAAAGGACGCTAAAAAGGGGATCAAGTTTACATTTATGGTTGTGGGAGAAGCCGGGACGGGGAAAACCACGTTTATTAACGCGTTGTTGAACAAAAAGGTGTTGAGCCACCGGTACGAGTCGGCCACGTCGTCCCGCGCCATTGGCGAAACCAAGACGTTGGCGTTCACGTCGGCCAAGTCCGTGGCGTTGCCCAACACGTCCATCTTGACCCGGAACGAGTTCAACCCCCGGACCAGCCACGAGGAGCCGGGGATTGCGTTGACGGAAACCAGGGTTGAGATTATCGACGAGGGAAATAATAAATTGTTCTTGAATATCATAGACGCCCCTGGCTTTGGCGAGAACTTGAATAACGAGTTGTGTTTTGTGGAGATTGAGAACTACTTGAAGCAGCAGTTTGATTTGGTTTTGGCGGAAGAGACGAGGATCCGAAGAAACCCCCGGTTCGAGGATACTCGGGTCCATGTTATGCTATATTTCATCACTCCCACGGGCCACGGGTTGCGCGAGATTGATATCCAGTGCATGAAGAGGTTATCCAAATACGTCAACATTATCCCGGTGATTGGGAAGGCCGATACCTTCACCCCGGACGAGTTGCAGTACTTTAAACAGCAGATTAGAATTGACATCCAAAAGTTCAATGTCCCTACATTCCAATTTGACACGTTTTTGGGCGAATATGACCAGGAGGAGGACTACGACTTGATACAGGAGTGTAAGTTCTTGTCGGGGGTACAGCCGTTTGCGGTGATTGGGTCGGAGGAGTCGTTTGAAGTCAAGGACTCCCAGACGGGCAAAAACAAGGTTATCCGGGCCAGAGAATACCCCTGGGGGTTGGTTGATATCGAGGACACCAGTTATAGCGACTTCCCCATCTTGAGGTCGGTGTTGTTGGGGTCTCATTTACAGGACTTGAAAGATTTGACCCACGACTTTTTGTATGAAACCTATAGAACTGAGCGGTTGACCAAGGTGACTGGTGGCGTGTCTATAGACGACACGGAAGACGCTGACGACAGCGAGTTCCACGATACCGTAGAGCACCACCCTGACGGACAAGCGGCAATTCCGTCAATGTCGAACTTGGCCCAGCTCACCGAAAGCAATGGCAAAGAAGACCGCAACTCGGTGCAGTCGGCCAGCTCGTCGTTGAAGAAGTCCAACTCGATGCTCTTGGACGACGAGCCGACCGCGTCGCCAAAGGTCCAGTCGACGTCGTTTGTGTCCTCTGTGTCAACCATATCGGTGGGCAATTCCGGCACCCCTGCTGCTGGGTCGGCCAGCAGCAACGCGTTCAAGAGATTATCGATTGGTCCTCAGCGTAACCAGTTGCGTCAAATCTCAGAGACGGTTCCTTATGTGATCAAGCACGAGCGGATCTTGGAGAGACAGCAAAAGTTGGAAGAGATGGAAATGGCCAGCGCCAAGGAGTTGGCCAGCAGGGCTGCTCTATTGGAAAAGAAGGCGGCCGAGTTGAAGGCCAAGGAGAAAATGTTGATGAAGAAGTTGGAAGAGGCCAGACAAAGGCAAAGCCGTACGCCACAGCAAAACGAAGCAGAAAAGGACAAGGACGACGACGACCACGACGACGACGATAATTTCGATGACGTGGAGCCCAATATTGAACGTGTAGACGATGACGACGAGCACAGAGGGAGTCACATTGAAAAGGATGAGACCATGACTGATTTACACGAGATTGTCGGTCATTGAAGGGGGATGAACAGAGAAATCATATGTATGTATAAGACTGAGTTAGTTGTATGTACAGTCCAATTGGTTTATCCCATTCTGTACCTTTGTCTAGGCAAATAAAAGAGCAAGTGTTTTATAGTGACAGTTAGATAGTGACTACTAGATAAGTGACTGATAATTATATAGAAACATTTTTTCACGTGACTATTTCTCCTGGCCCAGTCATTTCCATCACCACTAGTGAATGGTCCCCCACCATACAAAAGCAGCACCATTCAAGTTGTCAACAGGATAATAAGACCACTCCTAAACAACCAGAACCAGTATCGCCTAGTAACATAGTCAAAACCCAGGAAATGTCGGGGGCCAGTATCGGTTAATGTCCATACGACACTTCACGACACTTCCACTTACACGGCATTCCTCGCTTCATCTCAATTTGGGAAACTCAAGCGCAAAAAAAAAAAAAAAAAAAAAAAAAAAAAAGAAAACCTTCAACGAGCCATAAAAAAAAAAAATCGCACAACAAAGGCACTCACACACAACTAGTAACGTGTACCAAGATACAGATACCTGTCCATCTACATAGGTTTTATATATCTACGAGGTGGGGGAATTTACGTATTACAGTATATCTAGTTGCTAGTACCTTCAGAAGACCTTGTCACAGCTATATATACCGGCCAAAAAATGGATATTCTACAAATCTTGGAGAATGCGCTATTGAATCCAGACCCCAACGAGAGAACCCAGGCAGAAATCCAATTGAGTGAAGCTGCCCATAACCACTTTCCGGAATATGCCCAGTTGTTAATCAATGCTCTCGTTAATGAGGAGGCCAAATCTGAGGTGAGAATGCTTGCTGGTATCGGCTTGAAGAACCAATTAACGTCCAAAGACACCAAAACCAAGCATGGTCAACATGAACGTTGGATCCATTTGGATGGTGGGTTGAAAACCACCATTAAAAACATGGCTCTTGACGCGTTGAGTATTGCTGATCAGAAAGTTGCTGGAACTGCAGCCCAGCTCGTGGCTGCTATTGCTGATATTGAGTTACCCCGAAACGAGTGGCCGCAGTTGATTCCAAAAATCATCGAAAATACCAAGACCCATAACCCGGAAAACGTGAAAAAGATCTCCCACTTGACTATCGGTTATATCTGTGAGACTTGTGACCCCAACAACCCCAACATTGTCGCCCAAGCCAGTGGAATCTTGATTGCTATTGTCCAGGGTGTCCAGTCAGATGAGCCATCCAAGGCTGTCAGATTAACTGCCCTTAACGCGTTGGTGGTGTCGTTGGAGTTTATCAAGTGCAACTTTGAAACCGAGGGTGAACGAAACTATATTATGCAGGTTGTTTGTGAAGCTACCCAGGCCGATGATGGTGAATTACAAGCCAGTGCCTTTGGGTGTCTTGCCAGAATCATGTCGCTCTACTACCGGTACATGTCGCTTTATATGGAGAAGGCACTCTATGGCTTGACGGTATCAGGCATGCAGAGTGGTGATGAGAAAGTTGCTTGTATGGCGGTTGAATTCTGGTCCACTGTTTGTGAAGAGGAACTCGAAATCGCATTACAGAGACAGGAATTGGGTTTGGATGGCGACTTACAGGCCGAGCAGGTTCCCGAGTTAATCTCGTACAACTTTGCATTGTTGGCGTCTCAGGATGTGTTGCCTACGTTGTTAACATTGTTAACAAGACAGAATGAAGATCCTGAAGACGATGATTGGTCAGTGGCCATGGCTGCCGGTGCGTGCTTGGCGTTGTTCTCCCAGAATATTGGAAACTACGTGGTTGAACCGGTGTTAAACTTTGTAGCTGCCAATATCGTTAACACCGAGAGCTGGAGGTCACGTGAAGCTGCGGTTATGGCGTTTGGATCGATTTTGGATGGTCCCGACCATGAGCAGTTGAAACAGTTGATTGGGCAAGCGTTGCCACCGATTCTCAACTTGATCAATGATGACACGTTGCAGGTTAAGGAGACGGTGGCGTGGTGTCTTGGTAGGATTGCTGATATGGTTGTGGATGCGATTAACGTTGAGACTCAGTTGCCCCAACTCCTCCAGGCATTGGTGGCGGGTTTGCAGGACCACCCCAAGGTGTCCACCAACTGCTGCTGGACGTTGATGAACTTGTTGGAGCAGTTGTGTGCCGATAACTTGAGTGTTGAAACCACGGTTATGTCTCCGTTCTACAATACGATTATTCCGATTTTGGTGCAAATCTCGGGCCGTGCCGATAATGAGTTCAGTGCACGTGCTTCGGCATACGAAGCGCTCTCGACATTTGTGACTTATAGTGCCAACGATACCATGACCATTGTTCAAGGTATTGCTACTGAAGTGTTGTCGAGATTGGAATCCACCATTATCATGCAGTCCCAGGTAGCCACCGCTGAGGATAAAGGTAATTTGGAAGAGTTACAAACCAATATACTATCCTTGCTAACCAATGTCATTAGAAGGCTTGATGCTGATGTTGCATTGGCGGCAGATAACTTGATGGATAGGTTTATCAAATTGTTGGGGGCCCAGGAACAGAACTCGTTGATTGAAGAGGATTTGTTTATTGCCATTGCTGCGGTGGCGGGTGCTATTGGTGAAGGGTTCCTTAAGTATGTTGAGGTGTTTTTGCCATACTTGACCAAGGCGTTGGAGAATACCGATTCTCCCACGTGTAACACTGCTGTGGGGTTGGTGGCTGATTTGGCGCATTCTTTAGGGTTGCAGTTGTTGCCTTATTTGGACGGGTTGATGAATATCTTGGGGTCCAACTTGAACAATGCCGAGGTAAGACGGGACTTGCGGCCGCCGATCTTGTCTGCATTTGGTGATATTGCCACTGCTATTGGGTCCAACTTCCAGCCATACCTCCAGTTTGTTATGGAGATTTCTATTCTGGCCAGTAGCATTGAGCCCGAGGATCCTTCGCTTGAAACCATCGACTATGTGTTCAATGTTAAGGAGGCCGCCTTGGATTGCTTTGTGGGGATTGTTGGGGGTATGGCCCAGTACCCTCAGGAGATATTCCCCTATGTCGGGGCCATTATTGGGTTCTTGGAGAAGGTTGCCGGGGATATTAATATGTCATCGACTGACTCGGTAGCCAGATCTGCCACTGGCTTGTTGGGGGACATTGCTGCTATGTATCCTAACGGTGAGTTCAAGCAGGTTTATGCACAGCCATGGGTTACTGAGTTTATCAAGAAGACCCGGAGCAATGCTGTTTTTGAAGAGAAGACCAAGGATGCCGCCAGGTGGGCCAGAGAGCAGCAAAAGAGGCAAATAAGCTTGTAGGTGGAGCTATCCTGAATCCGCCATAAATCCAGAACCACCCTCAAATCCAGAACTATCCTCTCACAACGACAAGGTTTCTTTGTCGTTTCATCTCTTATGAAATTGTCATCGATTTCAACATTATATATACACTTTTTCATTCTCTTTTTCTCATTTCTCGCCTCTTTTTCAATATTTATTCATGTTTTGGCGTTCCACTGGCAAAGGGTGTGTCTCCCTCCAACTCTCGGTGGTGACTACCTTCCCTTCAGTGGAGCCAAAACCGTTTCCTCCACCCTCCCTTTTCCTCCCTAATGTCGTTATCATTTTTTCATCTCTGCATAAATACCGTTTTATATATCTATAAGTATAAATCTATTCTTTTCGATATATGGTGTTTCTCCTTATTCTTTTTTTTCAGTACTCTTTTACGTCCTCTCATGTCTCTTACTGCTTATAGATGGTATATATATAATCAAGTTTAAATAAACATTTTCTTATTACCAAGTGGCCCAGGCCGGGGTTTTTGCAGAAGGTTGGCTGATGCAGTAGCAGTGCTGGATGACCAGCAAACAACAAAAGAAGGATATTATCATGTTGCAGATTCGCAGCCAATAATATTTTCTTTATTAAAATGAACCGATTTCTCCATGGCAAGAGAATAGACACATGAACAGTAAAACCCCAACAACACAAGCTCCAAGTATGCGTTTTCTGTACCGTATAACCTTATACACCAGATTCCCTCCCCCCCCCACTCATAAATAGAACCAGAACCCACTATTTGCCTCACCAATACCATTTCCAACACTGGCAGTAGTACGCGTCTCGGCTAACTCGAAACCAGTTGCATCGGCAATTTCTTTTTTTATTTTTTTTTTATTTTTATTTTTCCATTGTCTCTCTTGTTCCCAATACACCATAACCGTGCTCAGTGAATGTGTAAAAGGTTTCAGTGAAGGATTGTCCTCTTCTGGTTCTTTTTCATATAGAGAGATTCAGTTGGCGAGTCGGTTTAGAAGAAGAGTGCCTGGGTATAGTCTTCATTACAGAACTAGTAGATCATTTAACAGTTTCCACTGGTCATGCTTCCGTATAATGAGACATCTGGCGTAGTCTTCCCCAACTACCAGCCAATCCCATTCGACCACACATATATACTCTACGATCCTAAGGATATCGTATCGGTAATATGTGTGCAGTTTTCATTGCTCCCCATATATATCATGGTATTCTACACGGCGTGGTTTTTGATCACCCGGGAAATCGAACCCGTGATCGTTGTGGGCGGTCACCTCTGTAATGAGGTTGCCAATAAAGTTGTCAAACGGCTCATTAAACACCCTCGGCCGGACTTCCACAAGGAATTCGGTGCTGGGTCGCTCAGTATGGGCTACGGAATGCCGTCGGCCCATTCGCAATTCATGGGTTTCTTTATGGCGTATTTTGCCTACACCATACACTTTAAAGTAGGCCATTTACCACCGGTCCAGAAATACGTGGCCTATGGTCTATTGGCGAGCTGTGGGTCCATGGTGGCATTTTCTCGAGTGTATCTCTTGTACCATACTGCTCCGCAAGTGGTGGCTGGCGTTATCTTAGGGTTTGTATTGGGTGTGGGGTACTTTATTGCATCTACAGTGGGGAGAGACCTTGGTGTGGTGGACTGGGTGTTGAATTGGCCTGTGGTGAGGTATTTCTACATTAAAGATACCTACTACTACAAGTACGAGTCGTTCAGAGAGGAGTATGAGGGTTATTTAGCCAAGAGAAAGCTAGCTAAGAAGGAAAGAGCAGTGTCATTTGCTAAGAAGAGTTTGTAGTGGACCATGGTTTTTCTTTGATAGAGAAATCTTGGACAAGGGTAGCTTGGCCGGATGTAGCTACGATGGTTATAAATGCTAGGGAGTTAGATGTGTATATGTAGAGCCAGCAGCATTGTTGTTTCAATTGGGAGCACTGAGAACACCAACACCCAACAAACGTATAAACATGAATATATATCTACAAAACATACATACAAGCTTCTATGCAAATACAAAACAAAAAATTAAATGTATACAACAAACTACAAGAAGACAACCCACTAAAAATCATCCCATTTATCGTCGTCATCGTCCTTCTTTGTTGAAGGACCACTCGACAAGTGCTGGTACTGTGTACCATGGTTTGGTTTGTTGAATCCAAACGCAGGAGGCACATTATCAGCACCATTTCTAGCCCCACCAAATAACCCCCCGAGTCTGCTATCAAGAGTCTTGTTCAACCCTTGCTCGTTGATTTCGTGAGTAAAGCTCTGGAACGTCTCTTGTCCGTACTTGCCTGTCTCCTGCATCTTCTGGCCAAACTGGGCCATGGCTCTTTTGGCCTCGCTACCCAAGTCACTACTTTGAAGGGTATTTATACCGGGCTTGATTACCGACTCGTTCACTTCGTTAACAGACTTCACCACCGTAGTCGAGAACAACCCCCAGCCTTTGGATAACGCGCCTAGCGGATCCTTCTGGATGCTGGCCATATCAAAACCAGAATAGCCTACGCTACCATTGGCCTGAGTGCTGGGAGCAACCGTATTTCCAAACCCAGCGTACTTACCGCCCTGGGATGGTGGCAAGTGGTCAGGACGCTGCTGGTTCTTCGACCCCAACTCGGCAAAGTAACTTTCGTTTCTTTGGGTCTGGTTGGAGCTTGCCAACGACGGAGTGGAGCGTCCTTGTGGAATTGGGGTGGCAGTATGAGAAGTACGCAGACTGAACAATTCCTGTCCCGACCGGTCCTTAGCGACAAATGGCCGGCCTTCAACCTCACAGGTTAACATCTCCTTATAGTCCTCGGCCACAAAGTTATCATACTTGGACTTGGCTGGTAGAGTCAAATCAACGCCGTTACTGCTAAAGTAGTTCTTCAACCGTTCGTTCCCCCCGATTTCCATTCTGAGGGTTTCGTCAGGCTTGAACTGGTCCATGGTTATCGATCTGACAAACGAGATATGGACGCCTAAACCACGGTGAATACCAGCACATTCCAAGCAGATGAAGATGCCGAATTTGGGCGAGGCCCACTGGGGGTTATGGGCAGAACAGTCGAAGCATTTCTTGTTTTCCCCCGTCTTTTGCAACATCAACAACTTTCTTCGTGTTTCTGGATCGATGGACATGGCTGGGTGTTTTCTAAATGATTACCTGAGACTGTGTAGAGGGGGGGGGCAATATCGACAATAGATACCGAGTGTATAGCTGTAGTTGTGGTTGACAGAATCGAAACAAAAGATCACGTGAGTAAATCTATTTTTGGGAGGGAGGGAAGGGGAGAAGGCTGTGCAGTGAAAGCAGAGTTGTATATGTATACTTCTTTCACTTTATTGTGTGTAAATCTAAATCTGGTTCAACTGGCTACACACGGAAACTAAACCAAACAAAGTATGAAAGGGAGATATACAGTGTAAACGTTAGCCCAGGTATAAGGAATTCTTGAATGGAAATTGTAACCCGAAAAAAAAAAAAAGAAAAAGAAAAGAAAAAGGGCAGGCGTGTCGTCTTTGTTGTAGTTTTTCTGATTCTTATTTGCTGATAACCCAAGACAAGGTTAGCTTGGGCTAGGAACAATAAAATGTGTGAAAAGTTGGGTTAGGTTTGGAACTTCTATTATTGAGCAGGACACACGACTGGGATGGAGTTTGTTGGAGGGGGGGAGGATATACGAGGTTTGATCGTGGCTGCAAGTTTATATGGAGGGTGATTGTAGAGTGATTGTAGAGTGATTGAAGAGTGATTGAGGAGTGATTGTAGTGTGTCCTTGTAGTGTGTCCTTGTAGTGTCTGTACAATGTTTCTAGCACCCAGTCTTCACGCATAAACGGCAATACATACCCATACACACCCATATACTTCATCCTATAACCCCTTTCTATCCCCCTCTCCCTAAAGCTTGGTGTCGGAAGCAGTAAGCGCCTTGATAATACTCACCGGGTAATCCCTGCTGCCAATACCAGGCCCACCATGCCAATTACCCCCATCGACAACCATAATGTCTCCGGTTATATACGACGCCGCTGGCGAAAATAAAAACACTGTAGCATCAGCAATATCGGTAGTCGTACCCAACCTCTGAATGGGAACCTTGGCCGCCATTTCTTCTTTACTGCCTCGGGACAACCTCGAAAGCCCCTCAGTCGCATCAATCGGACCAGGAGCAATACAATTCGACCTAATCCCCAACGGACCCAACTCCACCGCAAGAGCATTGGACAACGCATCCACTCCCGCCTTGGCTGCACCAACGTGGATCTGGAACGGAACCCCATAATAGTGCAAAGTTGCACTCACAAAAATTATTGCCCCCTTATTCTTTCTCAACTGCTCAAACGTCGCCTTGACGGTGTTGAACGACCCCAACAAGTCGATCGAAATCACCGACTTGAACGCATTGCTCGATAAGTGATTGAAATCAGCCAAAAAGTTACCGGCCGCACCGGCAATAACAAAATCAATTCTCCCCAATTCGGCCACCGTTTTTGCAACAGCCTGAACAAGCGAATTCACATCACGAACATCAACATTAGGCAACGATACCACTTTGGCATCAGGCCTCAATGTAGCAATGTCCCTGGCTGCCGCATCGGTTTTTTCTTTATTTCTACCCACAATTGCCGCGTTGGCACCAAGCAAAACCATAGCCTCGGCTTGGACTTTACAAATAGTGCCGGCTCCACCAGTAACAAACACCACTTTCCCTTTGAACAAGTCAGGTCTGAACGTCCCTGCGGTGACGTATGACTGGTTTAAAGTAGGCATGGTGAGGATTCGTCTTTTTCTACAGGGGGGTGTGTGCTATATATTTGCTATATATATATATTCTACAGAGACTAGTAATAACTTTACAGGAAGAGGATAAAGGCAATCTCAGCTCATTTTATATCCATCTTTTAGTGCCTTGTGAAAAGGAAAGAAAAATCGCGTTAGTGTGTTGACCCCACAGTGACTATTCCCGAGGGGTAAGGAAGGGGGGAAGAGGGTTTTGAGTTTTCTTTGTATCCGAGGAACCGAGGAATCTTGTGATCTGTGTTTGGACTTTTTGTTTCTGTTTCCGCATTCTCTGGGGAGTCGATCACCCGGAGTTAATCATCCGGAGCTAGTCATCCGGAGTTAGTCCATACATATAACCTATTTGTTCATTCCACCCCTCATCTCTCATCTCTTTCCCAATCGCCGTTTCCTATCATTACAAAGGTTCCTATAAAAGAAACACTACTAACATACAGTTATATCATTATACACAAGTGGGAACTCCACTTTACTCTTCGGATGTGTCGCCTATCCCCGTGCTCAAAGCAACCTTTTTACTAGCATTGGAAAAATCAGATTTGAAACTGTCATTGACCCTCTGGTTGGTGTTTTCTTCTGCGGATTCGTCTCGGGGGTTATTGGCTCTACAGACCCCGTTTTCTGACATGTCCGGGGTTTCATCCTCCTCTTCGCGTGGCCGCTTCTCCCCTCGGGTTCGGCTCGGCTCGCTCGCTATAACCACGTCGTCAGCAGCCTGGCAACTGGGAACACCCTTGTTCATTTGTTCGCCATCACCATCCTGCTCTTCGTGTATCGGGGTGGACGCGTTGTGCTCGGTCATCTCGTTATCGGTCCCAGCGTGCAAGTCACTCCTGCCGCCATCTTCATCTTCATCGTCCTCGTCACTATCAACCTCTACATCCTGGTCAGTCGATAAATGCGCCCGGTCAGTCTCCCCATTCTTCATCAATTCAAGAAATGACCTGCCCGTGCTAACATACGCCAACCTAGTGGCAATGAAATCCCGATACCGACTGTTCACATACTTCGCCAACAGCCTATAGTTTTGTCGTTTTGGGACCCCGGGTTCACAGTTCCTCACGATAATCTCGACGAGATCCAAGCACGTGGAGTTGGCCAAGTTGTCCATATCAATCACCGATTCGAAGAACTTGAAGAAATGGGACAATATCTCCTGGCCAACAATGTACCGGCAGTACGAGGCATCGCTCAACGTAATGATGCTCTTTATACACCGTATGGCACTCAATTTTAATGTGGTTTTGCTGCTGGTGTCTAGTAGTTTGGCCACGCCAAGGAGAATATGGTTGTCGAGGAAAAACGGACGGGAGATGTGGATCTTGTGCTCACGCGTGCAGAAGGATATCAAGTCACACAAGTGCTGGTACAACAACTCGTCGCTGCGGTCCACCGTGCCAGTCACGGGGGTGTTGCTGTTGGCCAAATGGATCAACTTGCTGAATAGAATGGGAGCCACCTCGGAGTAGAACGCCTTGAAGTAGTTCTTGGTGTTTATATCCTTGAATTCGCCCGAGGTGTCGAGCTTATGGAGTCCGTTGGGAGCGGGGTCGTCTGCGTCGTAGTCGGCACTACCGTTGCTGGTGCTTATAGACGCTATATTGGCGTCGAGCAATATTCTCAAGGCTTCCACCGCCTGGATTTTTAATGCCGGGTTCTTGTCTTCCACCAATAAATGGGTCAATATCGAAATCAACGTCATGTCGTCCGAGAGCTTTAGCTTGATCTCCTTGGTTTCGTGGTTGGCACTGCCAGAGCTGGGGAAATCGGGGTAAATCGGGTTGGTTGGCGGCTCCGAGTTGTCGATAGTTTCCTCGTTGTCGATAGAGTGCACTAATGTCACGTCCTGTTCGATTATGATCACTATTAGCTCGGTGCCTAGCACTCGGATTTTATCATCGCAGTCGCGCAAGGCGAAACTGATCATGCGGAAGAGACCGTTCTTCACCAAGAAGGAGAAGAACTCCAGCTTCTGGGTGGATTGTAGCGATTTCGCAATGAGCACGTACTGGTGGAGCATCTTCACTCCGGCGCGTCGTAGCTCAAGGTCACACTCGTCATCCTCATTCTCGCTTCCGGGCCCATATATCTGAAACAACCTCTTTAGCGTGCTGGTATCCTTTAAATAGTTGATAATCTCCACCTGGTTCATATATATCAATGTAGATATCAAATTAAACGTCTGGTCATCCAAGAACCGCGGTAGCACCACGTCCTTCAAGAAATTCAAATAGAAATCTTTCTTGAATATCCCCAATTCATCTATAGGCACAACCAATTGGAATGACTTGCTGCGCAAGAACTCTCGGTGACACGCTTTGAATTTAGGGTGGTTGGGGTCGTACTCCAATACCCCCACCAACGCCATGGTTTTGTCGTCGGTCTCCAAAAAGTCCTCAAATAAGCTGGTTTCGTTGTAGAGACAGAGCGCTTTTACGGTTTCGCTTAGTATGTGGAGATTTTTGGTGTTTTTATCGGCCTCGGCCTTATGGAATATCGCCATTAATCGTTCAAAGTAGTGGGTCTCCACAATGTACCTCAGGATGTTGCTTCTGGTATATTGCGCGTTAAACCCTTGCTGGATAACCTCTAGCACGCTTTGCAAGTTGTGCTCGGTGGGTTCTTCCGGGTACGTCACCGGCCCGGTCACCAACTCGGTTATATCGTCACCTTCGGCGGTGTTCGGTATCACGTAGTACAAGGAAATCCCCGGGCTGTAGTTATTCTGCTGCACTTTGACGATGAAATCGCAGAGGTCAGCGCACCCCTCGGTCTCCTGAAACGACAACGCTAGGTCCTTCCCGGAGAGATCGGTCCACACTATAAGCGTCTCCTGCTGTCGCTGGTACTGTATGGACCCTTCAAGGAATGACTTTAGGAGGACGTCGTTGGCATCTAGCTCGTTGGTTACGAGGAAGTAGGGGCATTTGGTTTCGTCGTCGATACCTCCTATGCAGTAACCAGTGCCGTTATCTAGCCAGTCTTCGCCTTTGAGGAGGTATACTTTTACTCTTCTTGGGGTGTTTCCACAGAGTGGGGGTGTAGTGGTGCCATTGTTTATATTATTGGTGGTATTGGTATTATTGATGATATTATCGGTGGTGGTGTGATTGGTGATATTATTGTTGGTATTATTGTTGGTATTATTGTTGGTATCCCTGGTATTATTGCTGATTTCCTGATTATTATTTCCACCATTACTATTATTAGCACTGTTGTCACTTTCGACAGGGGTGTTGGTGATGCTGCTGGGATTATTGCTGTCCGGATTTTTGTTGTCGTTGGTACAGTTATTGTTGACACTATTATTCTCCTGATAATTGCTGCCTTTTCCATTTGCGTGTGCCTGGGGACTAGCCCTGGTGTCGCCGTTCTCCAGTAGACGCATTACTAATCCTTGGATAAAGTTACAATCACCAATACGCGTATACTACAGTAACTACAATCAAGACCTTTACTCACCACCTGGTGTACCGTGTTCTAAAGTATAGATCTTATGTTGTGGTTGTCACTTTTCCTCCGTTTACAATGGGGAGGGGACGGGCTTATTTGCAGGAGGGGCAAACTGGGACAAATTTTAAATCACCACTATGAGCAAAAAATTAAAAATTAAAAATTAAAAATTAAAAATATAGTGCTGGAGCGTGTGTGTGGTGCACAAAAAAAGAAATTGTCGCAAAGTGGTGCGAGGAAAATGTCGCACTGTTATTGTTTGGGGTGGCGTGGGTGTTGAAGTTAATGGGAGGATGTCTGGGGTCAATGGGGGGATAGGTTAGGTATAATCAGTCAACGTTATGGATTGTTAGACGACCGAAAGAAAGAAATATTTCAATAGCAAGGGTGTTGTTTGCTTGTCCACTCCCAGGTTGTTGTTTTTTTTGCTTCTCTACGTAGTTTCTTTTTGGGACAACAAAAAGATCTACGCGTGTTTGCACCACACTCCTTGTTTGGCCGGCAGCAAAAAAAAAAAAATAAAACAGTAAATACCACCTCCCCCCCTCTCCACTGGGGTGTACTACAATACAGATCGGGTCAGCTTTTGGCTGTCTATATCTATATATACAGGTGAGGTAACAATGATGTAGTGTCTTAATGACACACTAGCGCTGCACTGGCCAAGTTTCTTAACCAGTCGACTTTATCCACATCATGGGTATCTTCCACTTCTCCCCATTCTTCTGTCTGGAAAATGGTTTCCAAATTACCCAACTCTACCAACTCTTGTATAGTCTTGTGGTGGTAGTCGTTAACGCTCTGTTTATTAAATTGGTACACCTGCTTCAAACTCTTCTCGTCGCGCACATTTGATCTGAGCAACGAAACCCCACACAAAAACGACTTGGTGGTCAACACGGCCTTTTCCAACGCCACCAAGTCATAAATGGGAACCTGGTTCAACCAATCCAAAACCACATTCTGGGTGGTGATGGTTTGTCTGTTGCCTCGTAACCCATCGGTCTCGCAGTCCAAAAATTGTAACTTTATTTCATCGTTGGCGTCAGCAAGGAGATTGCCCTTGTTGCGAGCATAGGTGGTGAAAAAATCATTGTACTCGGCAATCAATGGCCGGTACAACTCCTCTTGCCGGGCCCGGAACTTGCCGCTATACTCTTTGTGGGGGGCAAAGATAAGACAGGTATCGGTGTCCAAGTACCGTAACAAGTTGATCTTGACATCCTCTAAATTGCCCACCTTGGCAACCATTTCTTCTGATGCAGTACCGGAAGCGTTCTCCAAGTCTATGGCTCGGGACACAAGCGACGTCAACGGCAACGAGTTGGTCTTGATTTTTAGCTCCGGCAAGTGGGACCACTCATGCGCTACCAACTGCGCCAACTGCTTCTTGGGTTCGGGCACCAGAAGTTCGAACCCCAAGGGCGTTCTCAAGGTTTTGCCATCCAATTGTATATCGTATGAATGGGTTTTCTGGTTGTGCTTTACGCCGGTCTTTTCCCAGAACTTGGTGAGTGTCTTGGCGAGTCGGTTGGTTTCGGTGGCTAGGTTGGTTTCGATGGTTTTGTCGGTACCTAAAGGTGCAGCGGCGAATTTGGCTTGCTGGCTGACGAATGACGTGGAAAGGAACCGGTTTCTGTAAAGCGACAACACGGGCTGGATCCTCCGAGGTGCTAATCTCAACATGGTTATTGGGTTAGAGATTGCGGTTTAGTAGTAGTAGTGGGGGAGTTTACGAGATTATTACCGTGGACTGGTTTTAGCGGTTGTGACTGAAAAATTTTTTTGTTCCTGCAACTAGCGGGAAGTAGTGAGGAAATCAACCTAGAAAGTATCGCCAAAGAGCACTCCAGGTGTAGGATACCCTTAAGAATACAAATCATACAAGACTAGTGGTTGCCCCATTACCCAGAATATAGATATCTGCAGAATACACACATATACAGCCACTATGAACCAGGAAGCCTTGCAAAAAGTCCTTATTGAAATGGACAATCAGTTGAATAAATCCCGCGCCGATTTGTCCATGGTGAACCTACAATTGGACAGAGTCACCACCAATTTACGTGTCATCAATTCCACCAAAACCAGCTTGAACAAGCTCTGCGCACCAACAGAAACCGTGTGGCAGGGAGTGGGAAAAGCGTTTATTGCTAAGGATGCACAAACCTACTTGGACGGCTTAGACAAGGACGAGAAAGAGTTTAATGATACGAAAAAGAACTTGGCGATAAAGAAAGAGTATTTGGAAACGACCCTTGAGAAAACCATCGAAAGCATGACCAATATAGTTGGTAAGAAGTAGCGTTTATAAAGTATATTTGTATAATAGGCAGTAGCATATATGTATAATACAATTGGTATCTATATATTGCTGATTTATTGTAATATTCCCCCTAAAAAAAAAAAAAAGAGGGAAACCAACCATATCAAAAAGCCTTACTCACTATCCTCCTCATCAACACCTTCGTCCAATATTCTCCGTTCAATATCCTCCTCATCGACCTCTCCCTTGGCCTTATCCTTCTCCAACTTCATTCTCTCGGTAAGAAACACATTAAGTTGGTCCTGGAGGGTTGTCAATTGTGCACGCAAGTTACCCAACAGGGTATCTCTATGTTCGCTCGGTTTGTCTCTGTCTTCTCCTCCTGCCTTTATCACTATGTCCGATATCTTGGTTGTTTCTCCATGTGTTGTGTGTGGGCCTGGACCCGGATGGAACTCGCGCAGTTCAGACAAATCGGGAGCCTTGTATGTGGCTGTAGGTACTAGTGTCATGGTGGTGTGTTGACAATGATGGTGGTGATGAGTTCTTGAATGAGCGATATATTTGTGACACACAAAAAACCTACTGGAACTGCGACTTTGGTTGCCCATGCAGAGTGCCACTCTTTATTCTTACACTCTTTATTCTTACATCCCTCATCCTAACACTCATCAGAGTACACTCTTCATTCTTATACTCATAGGTTCAAATCTTCCTTGTGGATACAAACACCATTGCTATGAAAAGACTTTATAAAGATATACAAAAAAAAATCAACTGCACACATAATACGTGGGCAACACCACCCCACACTTACTCTCCATACTGTTTAATCTTGATTCTCTCGGCCGAATTGTAGTATGCATTAAACTTAATCTCAATTATCTCGTCCGTCTTAAAATTCAACGTGGGAATATCATAACACGAAGACGACATCAAGTACCCGTAGAAAACCTTGAGCACCGTATCATCAGCAATAATCAAAATATCCCCACTCATTCTCTCCATCTCTAAAATCAACGGCTCTATCTTGATCGCCAAGTCATGGTACGACTCAGAACGAGGAAACCGGTAGTGGTACGGATCTACCTGGTACTGTGCATACAAATCAGGGAATTCCTGCTTGATCTCCTCATCAGTCATAACCCCAACAATCCCCGGGTTCTTCTGCGACAACTGGATCCTGTGTCTGGTCTTGATGTTTTTCTGAGCAAAAAACTGCGTAGTGGCCACCGTCCTCTGCTTCACCGACGTCCACACCACCAAAGAATCATCAGCCACACCATCCACGCCAGCAGCAGGCTGTCTGATATCAATCGAAGGTTCACGTTTGAGTTCAGGCATAGTTAACTTGTCGTCGATATAGTTCTTCCCCTGCGACTTCAAGTGCTCAATCAACGTCTCCGTCAAGTTCCGGGCGTACTTTCTTCCCTCCTCGTCCAAAGGCGGGTCCAGAGTATAGTCCAACGAGTTTTTGTAGCACCTAGCAAAGAATACCGACCCCTGTTTAATCCGCGAGTTCATAAGATAAAACACAACCTTATTCATCAAGTAGCCGTAGTTGGAGTTGTGCAACTCGATTCGTTCACCAAAATTAACAAACTTGATATACGATAACTGCTCTTCATCAGGCCCCATAGGAATATAGTATGGAGCCATGGCATTGATACGCTCACTGTAATCCTTATAAGCCTTGTCGTAGTCCCAGTTCTTATAGTCAGGCGACGATCTTGCTGCCACTTCTATATTTTTGGAAATAATAGAATCATCAGTGACGATATTCTCAATAAAGATCACCTGGATGTTCAAATCGGTGAATTTCTTGTGGAGCTCAAACCGGAACTCGGGAATCGCATTGACCGCATCATAAATAGCCACCTGTCCCTTGTCGGCTTTAAAGAAGTTCAAGATATCACTAAGACACTCGTTGACAGCCTTTTCTCTGATGGCGTGGGCCTTCTCGCTTTTTGGAGTTGGAACAAATAGATCGTGCGTCAAGACATCCTCGGCACTGGCTCTTCTATAGTCCCCCAAATGGAACGAGTGGGCTTTCACACCCAACCATCGCAAATACCTGGTTAGTGATACCGATAAGTGCGTCTTGCCTCTACCGGGTAAGCCCGCAAGGGCAATAATGATTTTCCCAGCATGGAATAACCGACCCGACTCGGTGGAATACAACTGGGCTCCTCCCCATTCGTAAACCGGATCAATAGCATTATGAACACCATCAGGTCCGGTAACGTCACTCAAACGTCTCACCGGACCGCCAGTACTGGCGTCTACAGGCATATCCATCAAGTTTGGTCGAGTATTGTTGTGGAAGGACCATCTTTTGGTGGTTCTCATCTGGTTTCTGGAGATGGGAGAGCTTCCAAACCCGTAAAAGAGTTCGCCTTCGTCGTCTGATACTGCTGAATTGGACATGGATAAATGTAGTGGGTGTATCTATCAAGAGGATATATAACAGCTAAACACTACTACTGCTACTGTTTTCCTACTAATCAACTATCAAATGTACTTCAAGGAATATATCTATTGGTGAACCAAAAATGGCCCTGTGAGGGAAAAGTGACTCTATCAAAATTACCCCAGTCTAAGCTTGGGGAGGCGGACGGGAGAGCTACCATGTGAAGTTGAGGAGAAAAAAATGACTACTCTCCAATAGGACTACAGATTGGACATGGTGGTGGTGTGGTTCCTGTCGGTGCATAGTTTATATAGGTTGATATAGAGGTATACTCTGAGGTGGGATACGAAGTGATCGTATTAGCACGAGAAGAAGAAGAGGCATTATCAGGACAAGAATAACGCTTCATTGATATGTCAATAACCGTGCGACATTTCCACAGTAGTGTCGCGACATTGACAGGAACACCACACCAAAATCCTCCCCCAATACACATCACTCCACGCCTAGATACAGATACCATTAAAATACATTCATATTAAATAAACACAGTAGGGGAAAAATTCTTTGTATATAACGTTTTATTCCAATATGAAGATAATTTATTCAGCCTTGCCACCCTTTCTTTGGATCAAAGCCTTTCTATCCTTGTCCAAGTGCAACTTGGTGATGACAACCTTGGATGGGTGAATGTTAAGAGGGACAGAAGCACCGTTGGACTTTTCCTTTTGCAACTTTTCAACTTGGATAGCAAACTTCAATCTGTATACGGAGTTGACCTTACCTTCGGAACCCTTCTTGGAACCTCTGACAACCAAGACTTCATCGTTTTGTCTGATTGGCAAAGACTTGACGTTGTATTGTTCTCTCAATTCCTTGGATAATGGAGCAGATAATAAAACCCTTCTTTCAACAGAGGAGGCGTTGAAGTACGCCTTTCTGGATTTAGAACGAGAAGAAGAAACGTCTATTAGAGGTTGGTTAGTATATGATTTGTGTGTGTGTGTGTGTGCTGAGAAAATGGGGGCCCATTTATACAAGTACTGAGAAATTTCCACCATGCAATTGAAAGGTTCGTAGTGAGTTGTTGGTGAACTATAGGTAACACGGTAAACATGGAAAAGGTCCACCTTGTTAACCTCGCATGTCCATACTATCAATAAAGTCCATCATACAGTTTTACTTGTTCCATGTTGTAATCTCACTTCGTGATACTCTCGCACTTATAAAATTGTAACCTCGAAATGTACATTATATCATCACCACATCTAAACAAGTACACTTGTGTTCGGGGGCGAGAGGGGCCCTCATTCCCATTCTCATCTCTAAGCGTTGTATCATACCTTGACTGATCTTGGCCATTTTTTAATATGTGTCGTTACAAGTCTAAAAGTGTATAAACGATCGAAGAAAGAAAAATTTTATGTATAGGTGTGAAAAATGCCTATACTGCCGATGGTTTGACTCTCCAAAGCAGAACTCGTACTCTCTCGCACTCTCGCCCTCCCACACTGTACGCACTCCAGTTTCGGGATTTTTTTTTCTTTGGCGCAAAACACACTATGAAAAAAAAAGAAAAAAAAAATATTGAAAAAGAAGAAAACGAAGCCAAGGAGGGAAAAAGGGGTTATATGCAGGTAGTAGGGCTGAAGACCTAAATATGAATCAACACGTGATTTGAGATTTAAGGTGGGGGTGGAGGTGGAGGTTACTGCCTACTGCAAATTTCCGAGACAGGAAGGAAGAATGGGAGTGTATTCGCGAGTAGCGAGCCTGGAGGAATGGTTCTTTAACGACAAGAGTTGGTATAAAGAACGGGAATGTGCAAAATTTATGAGATCCTTACCCTATAGTTACTAATACCAACTATGAATGGAGTCGATGGCTGCAAAGTGGTCAACTTTGGCAAAAAAAAAAAATTACTGTCGCTTTGGACAAAAAAAGAAAACAGCCCATGGCAGGACTCGAACCCGCAATCATTATCTCCGGAGGATAACACCTTAACCAATTAGGCCACACGGGCTTGTTCACATCGCTGGAACTTTTTCGGTAGATGCGAAGGTGTCAGATGAAGCAGTAGTTTCCGGGCTTCAAGCTATGTGGACGGCCCCAAATACCTTCCCCATTGGAGTCTACGACAACACCAAAGCAGGGGAGACTGGAAAATGCAATTTTATTGGGTGTGGGTGTATTATTCAGGGCCGTGGTCACAGGCATCTCCTTGGCACATCCTTGGAATATAGACAGAAATGCGCCCGAGAAGATCTACAAACCAGCGCTTGACTATAGCTGCAATAGCACATATACTTACATACACGACCCATCCAAACGGATAGAGTGCCTCTGGAAATCCCCGGCATTCATCCCCAGCCACTCAACAATACTGCTGCAAACTACGCAAAACAGAACAACCGAGAATCCACCCATTCCACACTCTCTCAAAACATAACACCCACCACACTCTCTCAAAACATAACACCCACCACACTCTCCAGCTACACCCACTATCCATATACGCCCTTCCTTAAATGACGCGTATTTAACTATCCTCCCCCCCCCACAGTTCATATCATCAACATCCCTTTTGTGGAGAACTGGAGGCCATCGAAACCAATCCAAAGCAAGGAGAAAAAAAAAAAAGGTCATCAGTATGATTGGGTAGTATCACCAACTTATAACCATCCATTATGATTGCCCTATGCCAGAACTCATGCATTGGGTTGAGGATGCTTAAGTCCCGCGGTATGATCATCCGAACCCCCATTTCCTTGCTTCGTACGTACGCAACCCCATCACAAATAGCAAGAACCTCTCCTGTGTTTAATCAGGTTCCCCTCCAGCTCTACACCAGGTCCAAGTTCATCAGTACCGTGTACACCACGCGAAAAGTGACCAAGCTACTATACTCTACGAAAACTGCACCACCACCACCACCATCTCATGATAAGAATGAAAAAGGGAAACGGATCCTTACGAAAATATCCCGAGCATTCACTTTCTCATTATCCACCCTCCTTGTTTTAGGTGCTACCGGTGTAGCTTTATTGGTGGTGTATTTGATATTATCGGAACTATTCTTACCATCCGGGGATACGAGGACATTCAACAAAGCCGTCAAGTTGATTGAGCAGCACGAGGATGCCCAAAAGGTGTTGGATTTCCCTAGCGGACAAAGATTGAAAGCTCATGGGATGGTAGCTTCTGACCGGTGGGTACGCAATCGGGCTGTTCATGGCGTCAAGACCAAGGGTCAGGACGGCAAGGACCATTTGTTGATGAAATTTGTAGTTGAATCCGATAGCGGAAGACACGGAATTGTGACTTTGGAACAAATAGATCTTTCCTACTGGAGCGCCGAGTTTGCCTACATAGCATTGGATGTTCCTGGACACAGAAGAGTTTATGTGATTGAACCCAAATACCAGAATAAACCATTTGCACCCAAAATCACCGGTGGCAATGGATTTTTGGGACTCAAATGGGGGCCCAAACAGGACGAGGAAGAAAAGTGAGAGACACCACCAGTTGGTGATGTTATAAGCACGTTATAATTTATAAATACTTTGTCTATACTTATTCAGTACGTTATGTATTAGCAACAAATCGACTCATTCATGCGAAAAGTAGAGCCGCAACCACCAATGCCAGAACCCCCATATCCCATAAACTAAAGAGGATTCTCATTCCACTTGAAGTGCTCTGGCTGGAGGTTGAATTGGTATACTTGGTGTTTACTGGTTTGTGAGCCACGTTGGTGGGAGCAGCAGGAACAGGCTCTTCCACTTTGGGTTCAAGCACGTTCAAGCAGTTTCTTCCGTCAAGCGTAAACTTTGTGTTTAATCCAACCAAGGGACGCTTAACCACCTGGCCCTGTTCTTGATGGCACACTTTGTCGTCTCTGCCGGTTTTCTGGTACAACTTGTTCAAGGCGTAGGACATTCTGGTTCGGGAATCGCAATCAGAGAACCGTCCATAGGTGCCCACTTTGCCATCGGCGTAGATATCTCCACAATCGACTTCCAAGCATAACCGCCTCAATATCGCCTCCTCGTCAACATTAACCTCGTCAGATAGGATACACGCAAACGTGTACTGCAAACACTCGCACTTCCCATAGTCGGGAGTGTGTGGTAATGCGAGGGAAACATTCCACACATCGCTGGGGTGGTTACAGGCGATTAGTCTGGACCCGAGGTTAACGTCCTCGCTGGTGGTGCCCACAGGGTTGGCTGAAGCTAGTCTCAGTTTCAAAGTGTCAAAGTCCGGCAACCTAATAACCGTACCGTCTTTCTTCTCAATAACCAAGCCGTAATGGTTAACCTCCTCAAAGTACTCATACACAATCCCCCCGGACCACACTTTGCGCATGGTGGCACCATAAATCGCCTCAACCTCAGTAAACGGACGCGGGGATATTGAATTGCAGCCGTACTCGCTAAAGAACGCCGGGACGGGGAATTCAGCGAAGCTCGTGGTCAATTCTCGGTACCCGGACGTTGAGTATGTAGAATAACCACACCACTCATACACGTTTATGGCAAAGAAGTCGGCATTGCCCTGGTTCTGAGAGGACTCCGGCAAGTCGCAAACAAAGTAGTTGGCAAGCGATTTCCTAATAGCCGAAGCGTCATTGGAGGCATAGCCCACGGGTATGGATCGGTAACCGTTTTCGGCGATGTACTGTTTGCAATCTCTAATGGCAGCCCGGACAAATGGGGAGGCGTCGATATTCAGAGGGGCATTCGATACTTCATTGCCAGCAAAGAACCCCAACACGTTATTATACTTGTGCATGGAATCAATAACCTCCTTGTACCGGGTAAACAAATCGGTATCCCAACGAGGGAAGTCTCGTCTGATCGACGTGTACGGCTCGGCAAGATCAAGCAACACATAGATTCCCGCCTCGGCGTATGCCTCCATGCACACGTCATGGTTGGCAGTGGGGAAGACTTGGTATACCCGAATCACATTCACTCCCAATTCTTTAAAGTAGTCCAAATCCCTCAAGCAGGTGAACGGGTTGGCCAATGGATCGATGTAGTGGGGTTCCTGCGAATTATCGTACATCTCGCCCTCCTGTCTTGTTTTCTGGTACGAGATCCCCTTGATAAAGAACTGGGCTCCTGTTTGTGAGTCAAAGAACTTGTTGCCGACGACTTTGATGGGTGCTGGCCCCAGGACGTCTACATCATAGCGCAGGGCGTTGCCAGAGACGTTGCCAGAGACGTTGCCAGGTGTGATCCCAACCACACAGTTGATCAGGACGAACAGGAGAATTAGAAGAGTTGGTAACATGGTTGAAGACGTTGTGATGCTCTGGTAAGTGTTTGTGGCTGCAAAAAACCACTTTATCCAGTTTTCTCTTTTTGTACGTTCCTGTTGCTGCACTTTTTTTTTTTCTTTTTCTTTTTTTGCGGCCATTTTTTCACAATATAAAATTAAACTACCCTAACTACCCTATATAACTACACGTTCCCATTGTAAAAGTAAATACACCATTAAAGGGCCTCAAATAACCTTTTGAGCTCTTTCCTGCCCTTGCATTCAATCATAAACAACTGGTCCTCCAGCTGCCGGACCAATAACCCCGCCCTTCCGATTCTCGCCAAAAAGTCAGACTTTTGCTCATCCTGAACCAACCACCCGTATTCCTGGCAGTCGGTGTCTCCGTTCTTCAACGAAAAGTGGTGGTAGGTGCGTCCAGTTAGTCCATCGGCGATTCTATTAACGTCTAATGTATACATGGAAAGAATCTTCCACGAGGATGGTTTGTTTATATCGGCACCGGCTTGCACCTGCTCCTGAAGCCTCACTGGCATGCCACTGATGGCACTGATCGTGGTTGAATCGGCGCTGTTAATGATACATTGGTTGCCAGCTGCACTGGCGGCGATGGAAGAGGATTTGGCCGTCTGCAGGGCGTTGAACGTGCTTAGGCTAGTCATAGTTGACGACTGGCTGGTGCCCTTGTCAAACACCGACGAGGCGAGGGTATTATCGGAGAAGATCATCTTTGACGCCCGAAACGATTCCGAGGACGGCGGCTGCAACTCGGCGATAGCTTTGTTCAAGTTAAAGGAAATGTTGTTGACCAAAGTCCCCGACGTGCACCGAATGATCACGAGGAGCGGCTCGGATGTCACCGAGTTCACCGAGGTTATTTGCAAGTCCAACGCCGACGACATTCTGGGTACGGTGACCGAGGGGCTGATGTCCAAAATCAACACTGGCACATCAATGTTTTCGCCCGTCTCCTCTTCCACGACCTCCTTAAATACTAACAACCACCCCTTTCTCATTTCGTAGTTGACAACAATTTTAACAAACAAGTTCTCGTTCACGGTTAGCATTTCCCATTTCCCGTATTTCTTCTTCCACTTGGAGATTTTCATCGCCTTCGGGGCAGACTGGGAAATAAAGATGTCTATGGTGGCGTCGTCGTTGATTATGTCTTTCAACTCCTGGGGGATGATCAATTGCTCTTCCTGGCTGTCCACATTCTGCGGGGACGTTTTGGATAGCGAGTTGGTCAGGGCGGAGACTTCTGGTTTCTTGAAAAAGTACATGGATGTGGATGATGGTAATGCAAATGGGGATGGGAGAGAAGAGGCTGATTTTTCTTTCTCGTTTGATGTTTCTTCTTGCTCTGGCTTGGGCTGTTCCTGCTTGGGATGTTCCTGCTTGGGATGTTCCTGCTTGTGTTGCTCCTGCTTGTGTTGCTCCTGCTTGTGTTGCTCCTGCCTGGGCTGTACCTGGGAAGATATACCCAGCTTCCCTTCCTCCCTACTCAACGACTTTGCCTTGTCCGATGGCCTTGGTGTATGATGAACAGTTTCAAATCCAGGAACAGCAAGGCCATTCTTGGGCTTGTTCTTCTTAAAGAAACCAAATATAGAGTGTCTGGACCCCTTTTTGGCCGAGGATTCCGAGGCGGTTTTCTGGACCAGAGCATGGGCAAAGGACGGTTTGTGGTTCTTTCCGAAATTGTGAATGTCTACAACCGAGTCAGAGGGCAATTCATACATAGTAGATAGCTTTCTCTGGATCGATAAATCAGACACGGAGCTCGAAAATGACGTCTGGTGTCTGGCGGGCTCACAAATAAGGTCTTTGGCCTCCACACTCGTACACGAGATGGAGTCTTCGACGTCAAGGATTTCTTCGGGAGTATTGTCTATATGCTTGATTTCGGCACATGACGAAACAGGGCGATTGCAGCAGTCCGCTTCGGAATAGTCGTCCGACAATTTTCTGCTATTGATTATTTGGAACAAGTTGTCGTCGACATCCTCGGCGCGCTTAATGGAGTTGTCAGACAAGGTCTTCACCATTAATGGCAAGGACCGGTCGTATTTGGATTTGGGTGATGTGTGGCCGAGGGTTGGAGCCGAGAGGTTGTTGCTCACGTCGTGTCCATTGGTGGTTGTGGTTGTGGTGGTGCCAGCAGAGGGTACATACAATCCACCCAGTTCCGGAGACTGGAAATCTGATAACGCCTCCTTCGACGAATTCAAGGAACGTTTATGGTCCGAGTCCGTTAGCACGTCAATCCCCAACCCACACATCTTTGTGGGGCTCGATTGCGGCTGCAATAAAAACGAGCCACTAAGAGGAGACTGATTGTTCTCCAACGGGAAAAGAGTCGCCAATTTGTTTACCCATTCGTTTACAAGGCTGGCGTCGTCTGCGGTGATTACAATAGTGTTATAATCAGGAACATCCGATGAGAAATCGATCGCGCTCAATTCAAAGCTGTTCCCGGAGTGAAGTATGGACACTTCGTTGATTCTGAACGGAGGAAACACCAACGTCCGCGATGTTTCTACACCATTTACAAAATCTATCGATAATATTGCCGCTGCGTTATAGTAGCCCTCGCCAAGGAGATCCAATAAAAGCAACTCCACTGGCACCCGCTGGGGACTGTCTCCCTTTCGCATCATCAACACCGACTCTGCGGTTCGCTCCACTATTTGGTCGACGGTAAAATAACTGGATACAATCACTTCCTCGGTTGGCTTTGACGAGAATGGTTGCACTCTGGTGAAGTTAATAATGTTCATCCTTTTTTGCACAATACTCTTCTTGTGGTTATCAATAATGGTCTGGAGATCGTCTTTGATGCTGTGCAACTTTTGAAGTACAAATGGGTTGCGCAAGAGACTCTCGCACGAGTCGATGAAGGCTACGTAGTTGGCCAAGTTTGCTATTGGTCCATTTACAATTTCCACCTCGGTGTTGATACTGTCGGCGGAATCCAGGTTTTTCAAGATTAGCGCATACTTCTGGTACACCACTATAGTGTCGATGTCCAACCACACAATAAAGTCATTAACGAAATTTTTGAGCACCTCCTTCTCCGTCTCCAAGCAAGACTCGGTCGCTGAAATAGCCTGCTCGAGCGTAGCGATGAGCTTGGAGTTTTTCGTATACAATCCTCGAACAATCCTCGTTACCGAGGTGTTGGAGGACTTGTTTGGTTTCACGAGACCCAATATTTCAAGCAAGGCATTATTTTGAGCCATTTCCGACGCATGCAACTCGCGAAGCAAACCAACAGGAGCAGCCTGTTCGTGCTCTTTGTCTATGGTCATATCTGCACAAATGAGTATTAACTAGAAGGATAATCGCAAACACCTTAAAATAAAAATGCAAAACTTTTATGGGTAATTACACTACTGCCCAATTATCATATATATATATATATATAGCCAGCACCAGCAGGTGTCGCGGTAGTCACGGAAGTTGGTATCCTTTTTATATATCTTGGATAGAATAATATCTCGATGGTAAATTACCTTCTTGGTGGGTTATGCCAGTAAAATATCTGGGTAAAAATATCTGGGTAAATACTCTTGCTTATAGGTTTTCTTTCCATGGCCTCCTCATTTACGATAATATACCCTTTTTAATATAAAAATACTTCTAATTAGGCCAAAATGAAGTTTATTTTTAATCCGGCTCTGTTTATGGTTTCATTCTTGTGTAAGGCATCCACCAGCACAAGGAGTGTGTTGATGTTATTATTTTTCCCAATGCAGTAAAAAAAAAGTTCCGCAAAAGTGTCACCGAGATTGCTTTTTCTCGCGTCACGACGCGTCACCGGGTGGCTTTGAAGTGTTTGTGGATAAAGTGTACTCCTTCGATTGCGTTCTTTTGTTTGTTTACAGCGGTGAGTCCATTGTTTAGTATTTGGGAGGGAGGTAGGGAGGGGATGGTAAGGCGGGACCTGTTTCATCCCTTTGTAGTTACAACTTCCAAGCGTTCATTGTTACTCAGGTTCGTAATACAATATGCTACATGGATAACAGCCGATAAGTTGTGGTTTGCGTGGGATGTGGCCGTACCTTCGGGGGAATCGGCAAGAACGGGTTTCTTGGATGGCACTAAGCGGCTGTAAGTGGGTATAGTGTATACAGGATGGGCACACACAGTCAAAATCTGCCAATATAGATCGAGGCATGACTCGACCAGACTCGGGTATAACTATTCCCACTTCAAAAGTGTCATTCATCCAGCTTCACAGTTGGGGAATACACATTCGTTTCTGGGCGTCTTTTGCCCAGGTGCTTGGCATCAACACAGAACCTTCTCTAATATGTATGCATAATAATTAGTACTCTCTAGTGATTATCCAGTCGAGGGCTTGGCCAATACCCCTCCCGGTTTTAGCACTCACCAACGCAACTTTCCATTTGTCTTGCTGCGGGATCTGCGTCTCCAAATCTAGCGCCTGCACGACCTGTTGCTGTAGCTCCGGCAACTGGCTCTCAGGCACCAAATCTATCTTGTTAATGACTACTAGCAAGTATATACCTACTAACCTATCCTGGAGAATCACCTTTTCGCGAAGCTCCTCATATGACTCTTTCAACCTCTCTATACTCAACCCATCAATCACCCACATGACAACCTCAGTCTTATCGAAATAATTACTCCAGAAGGACCGAAGGCTGGTTTGGCCCCCGACGTCCCAGATACTCAATGTATAATCCTTGTACGAGACGGCATTGATCTGGAACCCCATCGTGGGCGATACCGATTCCGTGTCCTGTCCCAACATCTGCTTGACTGTGGTTGTTTTTCCGGAATTATCAAGGCCCAACGCCAACACCCTAATTTCCCGATCCTTTTGTTTCTGTTTCTTGATTATAGTTAGCAACCCCATTGTTCGGCTATTTGTCTCTGTTCGATGCTGTCTCCGTTCTAACAAAAAATCCACTTGTTACCTAACTGGTTTCATAAACGCCATGTATTGAATGAGTGCTTCATCTTTCCACACATGGGAAAAAGCCAAAAAAAAAAGAAAAAGATTAGAGTAATCAAGACCTACGTTGATGGGTTTATTAGTTGAACAAGGCCATCTGGATGTGTTGCAGCTCTTGTCAGCTTGTGATTGTCGTGTACTACAGTTTTGCGAGTCATGCAATTGCCAAATGTGGATGGTAATACGAAGAAGAAACAACGATCGATCCTAGAGTTTACGAGGACTGGACGGGTCCAAACTGATGCGAAATCTACTATACGCGATATTGTAGATCTGCCAGTAGTTCCAGGGGGAATAACTGTAAAACAAGAACCTGTTTCACTGGTGCTGTGTTTGGGGTTGGTACAACCCATCTCTTGTCCTGTTTGTTTAATTGACATTACCCGTTTAAGTATCAATGAACGCACTGATCATGTCGATACATGTTTGGTTAGGGTAACATTTGTGGAAGAGCCGGTGGTTAAGAAAGAGCCGGTGGTTAAGAAAGAGCCGCAGTTAAAGCTAGACCCACCGCCGCAACTTATAAATAAAAAGAGAAAGCTAGCTCCAACTCCACATCCACCTCTTAACGATGAAAAACTCAAGTATATAAACTCCACCAAAGAAATGAACCCAAGACGGGAAATTAAAGTACCAACCAGTCTTCCCAGATCAAAGGGGAATAAAAAGCCAATACCCCCGTTGAAGATTATGGTTTTCCCGGTACAAAAGCAAAAGAAAGTAAACTACCAGGTATCAGTAGATGCGTACTGCTACGCTCCTCATAGTGATGTAAACCAGTACTTTTTGTCTCATTTCCACGGCGACCACTATGGTGGGATATCCAAGAAATGGGCCTACGAAAGAGTATTCACGGACGAAGACTTTACCAATGATGCCAAGTACAGAAAAATCATATACTGCAGCATTATTACCGGCAAGCTTCTCACCTTGCATTTCTCCATTGACCCCAGGTTCATTCGCCCATTAGAGATGGATACGCGGTACAAGATCAAATCATATGGAGAAGACATTGCTGATGGTGGTCACGAAAGTAGCGACACTTCTCCTGGGCTATATGTAACACCCATCACGGCAAACCACTGTCCTGGAGCAGCCATATTCTTATTTGAGTCTTTTGGAGTAGACGGAAACCGGTACCGGATTTTGCACTGTGGAGATTTCCGGGTGAACCTGGAAATCCTTGGCCATCGGCTTTTGCGACCGTTTAGTCTTGCAGCCAGGAGCACACCAGGCACACCAGGCACACCAGGCACACCGCCAGCGGCAGCGGCAGTAGCATTAGACAGGGTGTACCTTGACACCACGTACATGTCACCAAAGTACAATTTCCCCAAACAGGAGTTGGTGTGTGAATCCGTAGCCAAGATGTTCCACGATTTAACCCGAGACGATGAACAGTCAAACACTCTTTTCTCTACTTGGTTTGGTACCGGCACACAGTCCCGGATAACCGACTTCTGGAAGCTAAAGTCTACGATGAAGAAGAAGAAGAGATTCCTAATATTGGTGGGCACGTACGTCATTGGTAAAGAAAACCTCGCCATAGCCATTCTGAAGAAACTACATTGCCAAATATACGTGCTGAATATATCCAGTAGAAACGACAAAATGGCCATTCTACAGACCTATGGCGATAGCTATCTTGACCTGGTTCTTACCCGTGATGACTTGGGTGGAGACGGTTCCGAGTGTGTAATCCATTTGGTGCCTATGAAAATAGTTGGCGCCATCCAGGAATTGTCGAATTACTTCAATCACAATAAGTACTATGAGAACTTTGAGCGGTGCGTGGGCCTACGTCCAACAGGATGGACGTTTGTGCCGGGTTCCAGAAGCATCGATAGCGACAAGGGAGTTGCTGGTAACCAACTCCATGAGCTTGTGCAAATGATGGGGCAGCCACCCTCGTTTTCCTACGTGGAGGATGTATTATGCCAGTCTCCAATGCCCACCTCAGCCAAGAATTCCAAAGGTAAGCCCGACAAGGCGTTATACCGGGTTTACTCGGTCCCATATAGTGAACACTCTTCATTCCGGGAATTGGCATACTTTGTCGTATTCTTTAACATTGGTGCGGTAATTCCCACTGTAAACTGTGACAATGGAGACTCGATCCAGAACATGGATCGGGTAATTAAAACTTGGGAGTTGGCTAGAAGAATTAGAAATCACGCCATGAAGACCAATGACCCTGCTGTTGACGAACGGGTCGTTGCTGAGCTTGGAAAACTATCTCTTGAGACGTTCTAGTGGCTGAACCGTTGTTCGTCACTGCTGGCATAGCCTTTGATATAATCACACAATTACATTCTTTATCTATTAACTTATGGTTACACCATTCTATACATGGGCCTTCACGTCCTTATGAAGCCGGTCGAGGGTTTGCTCGCACTCATCTGCCTTCTTGCAGTTGGCCCATTGAGCCACAAAGTCCCCGGCATCATAGTTATACTTGGGATTTGCTTCTCCTCTGAGCTTGCATTCCGACGCAATGGTCCTGGTGGGAACAATTGAGGTTTTACTCAAGATAAACGGATGCCACTGCAATATATGCGTCACCGCCGAATCCGGGCCGTAGGGGAAACTCTGGTAATTCATGTAGAGCGTATCGCCCCAGATTTCCAAAATCGATTTGCCAACATGGTCGTTCTTCACCAAGAACGACACCGTTTCAATCATCTCTTCTGATTGGGTAAGAATTAGTTTAATAGATTCAGCACGCACCGACTTATATGTCTTAATAGCACCGTTGGGTGGAACTAGTGGTTGTTCTCTCAACATAATTGGTTGTAGAGCTTCGGGGTTCAACATATAATCCTGGAGATTGATATTCATATCCATAATAAGCGAATCCTGGTCTAGGTACCAGAACCATTTGGCGTGTGGGAACGCAAACCGCGCCGCCTCCAAACAGTGCAACCGTATCCATTTGGCCTTTTCTTTATTGTGCAAATGGTTGACCGAGTTTAGCACCGGCAAAAACTCGTGCGTATACCGAACATAAGCGGCATACTTTTGGAAATGGGCATAATCAACCCGGTTCTGGACGATTTTCGTCAACCCGGCAAGACTATACTTTTCAAAGTCAATGGCGGTGACAATCACCACTTCTGGGTAATCTCTAAGCGACTTGGGTCTATACACCACCTTATCGAGGTTCTTGAACGAGTTGATTGCCTTTGCCACGTCAGAAACGGCGTTTTCTTCATCTTCCTTAGCCTTCTGGATGACCGGGTCTGGGTTATCAAGCGAGTTTAGAGAGGTGATCAACGTCTTTTCCACTTCGGGGAAGTTGGCATCTCGAACACGCGAGACTCTCACTAACTTATCGATCGACAAATCCTTAAGCAACGGAGACTGTTCAATAGCTGGGTATATGAACTTGGATGTGGTTTCAATGGTGTGTTTGCTGGTTAGTGGGTGTGGAGGTGGATAGTTGGGCTTTTGCGTGGATGTGAAAACCCCAACGATGAACAAGAACGGGTTGAAGAACAACCAAATCACCACTAATACCACTGTCAATACCGGAAGGTTCTTTCGCAGTATTGTGCGGCTGAAGGTTGCCGGTAAGGGCAACACCGACTTGTGTTTACCGTATTTGGGTTTGAACTTGCCACTATTGAACATTTGGCTGGGTGGTTACGATTGATAATGAACTACTCTTTCGCAGTTGGAAAGATACTCTTACCGGGAAAACAGTCTCCTATACGCAGTAACAGCAACTCTGCAAGGACAAAGTATCACAATCGTTCCTGGATACCGACACGGACGTTTAAGCAGGGAAACTGGTGTGGGTTCTTCCTTTGATCCAGGGTTTGATCAACACAAATGTGTAACTGGAAGAAAGGGAAAAAAAATGTCGCGCAAAATAAAGAACTAATTGATAGAGACATTGTTGGAGGAATACGACATTTCCACCCACATATTTCCACCCACTTAATGATGTTATGGGGAAGGGGGATGGAGACGGAGACGGAGACGGAGACGGAGTAGTCATAAAGGAAGGGTGATAGATCGGACAAGCTTCTTTGTTATAGATAACACACAAACAGAGCTTCCCTATTAATTATCTACAGTTACTCTTTATCATATACAATTTTTATACACTTTTTAACATACAAACTAGTGACTCTTTAAGGTGCAGTAAGTGCCCATCACACAAGATAAACTCCCACCCTCTCTCCTTGATAACAATTAACCCTGTCCATTGTAACTGTCATACTAATTTGGTAGAGCAGTTTCCTTATTAATTCTATCTTCAATCACTTGCAAAGCAACCTGTCTTCTTCTTTCAGCCACCGAGCTGGCAACATTAGTGTGTGATTTGTTCATTTGCTCCTGTCTCTTTTGTGTTCTCAAATTACTCTGCTCCATGGTTTCGTCATTAAACGGCGTCACCAACCCCAAGAAAACAGACATCTGGTAAACCCCATCAAACATTGGAGCCAAGTATGGCTTGGTCACGGCCGGGAAAAATTCCACTAATTGAAACGTATCTGAAGCATCTCCTCTAAGCAAGGTGCTGTGAGCGGCATCAGCAGCTGAGGCCGAGGCTGACGTCGTGGGCAAGGTCGGCTCGACAATAAACGCTTGGAAAAACCTCAAGTACACAAACGACACAAAGAAACTGGCAATGGACGGAATGGCAGGGTAGAGGGACCGGCTTATAATAAGAGACCAAATAGACACCACCACCAACAACGCAAATGGGGCGTGTTTAACCCGGAAATTTACAAGTCCCTGAAACAATACAATGTTGTGTTCGGGAATCAACTGCTTAAACACCACCAAAAACCCAAAGTAATACGTTATACCCCCACCCAAAGGCTTATTCATGTTCCCCACGTCTTGCCTGAGAATATTAGAAATAATGGCCACCACCACCGTAATTAAATTGCCAACAGACCCGACAATAACCACAAACCCCACCACTTCGGCATACCCCCAGAACCGCTCCACAAACCTGCTGGAAATAAATAACACCACTGACGAGAATATAAACCCCATAATCGATATCTCGGCAAATATGGCCAGCGCCAACACCCACGGGTTGAATATCGTGCTGCGTGGAATCAATTGGAGGTAGGGGACATTGATATCGTGGAATAGCACATCCTCATCCACCTGCAACAGGTTTCGATATTCCTGGTACTTAAGGATAAATATCAGAATAGAAACCGTTGCTAACAACCCAAGCAAGATCTTGGTCGACTTAGGAACACTGTATCCTCTTAAAATGCTCATCGTTTACTGAATCTGGCCAGAATTGATGTGAACCTCGTGGAAGTGATAAAATTGTGTGGTGCGTTTTTGATTTGTTGTTCTTTTGTGTATGTTTTCTTTTTTTATTATTATTATTTTTTTTTGGGGGGGGGGGGGATCTACTAGAAACTCTGGTGTTTTTCTTTTGTGCATCTTTTCTTAGAGGTTAGGTGTGTCAGACCACCTGTGATTGGTTCGTGGGGATATTGCTGTGTACTGCCAGTCATAATAGGCAAGTATTGGACTGTGGTGGTGATTATAAGCGTATACTTGATGGGGATATAATCACTGGAAGAAAAAAAATGCAGTAACGGTAAATGTTGATATCTCTCTTGTGCTAATATCAGCCCAACTTTGTGTGGGGCAACTAGTAGATCTAATCCCCCCGGCAAACATAAACCCTCACATCGTAGAACTGTATATAGAAAACACTTTGATTGTCCATGACTAGCATGGCCCTGACCAAAACCACTTATAAACCTCCATAAATACATTCTTTCATCGCATGGAAGGCATCACCTGGCTAAATTTGGCCCCCCGCCAACTTGCACTACAGTACTCTCCACCGGATGTCTAGCACACCTCGCGTGGATGATAACTGGCTGGACACACTTTATAAATGAACTTGTATATAAAAGAAACAAAAACTATAAATCAACAGTAACAAGACAACAAATATTCAACACAAAGGGTCAATATCAATATATAAAAAAGTCAGGGGGGGTAAACCTTCTAACGACACCTCTAGAATGGATTGGTCGAGTAGCCCTTGGTCTTTTCCTTGACGGGGGTACTCAAATACGTCCAACTGTACGACTTTGGTCTATTAGTACCGGTATCATTGTGACTGACATTTCTTGGCTGGAACAAACCGGCAATGATGGAATCAGCACCACCAATATCGGCAAACTGGTCGATGGCGATCTGGTTGGAGGCAACCGCGGGGGCCACAATAATGACAACAAACAACACCAAGATAAGGAAGTATAATGTACAGTATTTTCTCACCATTCTCTTCCTCAATCTAGCTTGCTTCAAGGAGTAAATTGGTGGTCTGATCAATCTCGATGGCTTCAACCAGAACAACATGGTGGAATGCCATCTGTCAACCAAGGGGATGAAAATCACTGGCAATTGGCAGAACAAGATGATGTGCGCCAACACGAAATCTCCGGCAAAGTGAGACATCTCAATCGTCTTGGCCACAAACTCACGAGATGGCTGCGTGAACGCCATCCATCCCATACCGGTGTTGTACCACTTACCGGTCCAGAAAGCGGTGTTGGCCTTGTCGTTCTTGAACTCACGGGTCAAGAAACACAACGTCATAAACTTGAACAACACCCTCTGGATGTAGATCATGGTGGCAATACCCAACAACATCCGCGCAAAGTTGAACCCTTCGGTAACCCACATGACGAGGAAGAAAATAATGTGCACAATCACCGCACCGCCGTGGGCAACCCCGGCAATCACCGCACCCGTCTTCTTACAACACAAGCCCAACATTGGACCCGCGCAACAAGCCATACCAACACAAACCGCCAAAATACCCATGTCAATAACAACCGGGGCCAAGGCGCAGATAACCACTCTCAATGTGGCATTGACTGGTTGTGCAGCAGTAGACCCGTACACTTCATACGGATACCTGGTGACACCAGTTTGCGCATTGATAAAGGTAAATGCCACGTAAAGACCGGCAGCGTAGATCAAACAGGGCACGAAATCGGCAAAGATGATATTGGATCTGTGGGCTCTCGAGGCGTCACCAGCAGACTTTTCCGACACGTCGCCAGTCAACTTGCGCTTGAAACCGGTAATACGCGATCTCGAAAGTCTTACGTAGCCGATCCAGGAGTTTCTGTGCCACTTGGTGTTACCTCTCGACAACCACCTAATGAAGTCTCTGTAGTCGATAAAGAAGTCTTCCCAGGCAAACTGGTGGGGGTTGAAGATGAATGGAGAAAACATCAACGACGACAACGAAGCCCAGAACCACAACAATGGCGCTTGCCAGTGCGACACCGACCCAAACAACAAAATCAACATCAATCTGGCCCCCATGTAAATCGACGAGTCGGCAAACCGGGAGTACAAAATCGAAAATGGAATTCTCGAAGTGGCAAACCCTCTACCGGTGGAAATATACCTGGCACCACCAACCGTCAAATCCGTGAAGACAGACGAGGAGTATATCTGGGCAACAAACACCTCAAACATGGGCGACAAGGAAATGAAATGCCTCACAAATCTTTGGAACGCCTTCCACACCCCACGCTCGATCAACTCTTGCACCACCAAAGGAATAAACGAAATGAAGAAAACAATGAAAATCGACAAGGTATAACGTCTAATCCAGTCCACGGCAGGGGACAAGTTATAACAACCGTATGGGTACAACACGTCGGTGATGGGGGCATCCTTGTTGTAGGAACAGATAATCGACTCGTGGGCCAAGGAGTTCAAGTTGGCCAACACCAAAATAAACACCTGCAACGACAATTGAATAAACAAGTTGTTGATGTGGAAACCAGGGTGTCCATAGTAGAACGACAAGAAACGGTCCAATGGCAACTGGGTGGACAAGTAGTAGTACTCTCTCGACAACATCTGCTCACCCATACCAGCCCCAATCTTGGTGGTGAAATTCAAAATAGACCCGAACCCCATATCTCTACCCTTACCACACTGGTAGTACTCACAGTGCTTGATCTTACCACCTCTCATCATGGCAGTCATACCGGCATAAATATCTTCGTTCAAATGCAATCCCTTTTGCGCCTTCGACACACCACCTCTGGTCAACATAAACGTGGCATTCAAGAAATCCGGGTGACCATAATGCAATTTACCGCCAATCTGCGCCAACGTTCTGGCAAACAAGGTACCAAACGTCTGTTCTTTACCAGCAGCAACATCACCCAAGACACCCGAGTTTTCGGAAAAGATATACTCTCTGGCACCCAAGAACGCCACGGGATCCTTCTTGTTCTTGGCGTCCTCGTTCTTCAAGTTTGGCGCGTATGGGTTAACGTGCTCAACGTTCAATTCTTCAAATTCAGCCAAAACCGATCTAATCTTCAAACACTCTTCCAAGTAGTTGTCCTGGTTAGCATCAATCAACTGGATATATTCACCACGGTGGAAAATAACGGCATGGTTCTGGTTATCCGACTTACCGTCACCCAAAATTGGGTTACCCGACAATTGGACTCTGAACTTGGGACGACGTCTACCATTCTCCAAAATTTCACAATGACCATCAATCAAAGCAGAGTACACTCTTGGCTCGTCGTCCTCGTTCACAGCCGGCTCTTCGTCCAAGTAAGCAATTTGCAAATCAGGGTATGCACGCAACAAGAATTCAGCATTTTCCATTTCATCGTCCTTAAACTTGGACAACCGTTGCATCGACACCAAAAATCTAAACTTTCTTCTCGCCATCTTTTCCAA
The DNA here is from genome assembly GCA_030572135.1 of Intestinozyma alai. Taxonomy (NCBI): domain Eukaryota; kingdom Fungi; phylum Ascomycota; class Pichiomycetes; order Serinales; family Debaryomycetaceae; genus Intestinozyma; species Intestinozyma alai. Next base: position 184,511 of record JAJLZI010000002.1, on the reverse strand, counting down.
CGCCATCTCCAAACCTTCAGGGTCGCCGCCAAAGTATTGTACCAATTCTGGGTTCTCCACACGGTACAACAACTTGATGGCTCTGGCGTAATTCATAAACCCAGAAACAGTCCTGTACAAAGTTTGCGATCTCAACGAAGCCCATATTCTCGTTCTCAAGGTGTATTCCGGAGCCGCCGACTTGAACCCAATACAGTAGAATGGCAAGTCGTCAATCTTGGACTTTAAGCCGTCTTCAGATAACTTCTCCGAGTCGTCACCGTTTTCGTATGCCGCAGTCTCTTCCGCCAAAATCTTGGTGTCCTTAACAAAGCACTCCCATTCAACTGGGTGCAACTGCTTCAAGTATTCCAACAAGGTAACCCGGGAGAACTGGTCGTCTTCACGGATAATTTCTCTCAACGACAACAAAATCTTTTCCGAGTAATGAGGAGTGAACACGGTGAAGGTGGGCATGTTGTCAACTGGTAATGGTTCGGGAATGGGGGTGGCCAAGGACTGGGCAAAGAACGAGATTCTTCTTTCGGCCTCCGAGTTTCTGGGGAAGAACTCCGTTTCAAAGTTGTTATCGTCCTGGGAGACAAAGAACGTTGGCGCTCTCAAGGTTCTCTTGCCCTCAATTTCCGAAGGAACCTGGTGGTACAATAACTTCTGCACGTGGTCAATGGCTAACAAGTGTTCTCTGTACATGGAAATGACAATGGCGTTCCAGATTTGCGAAATCAACACCTTGGGCTTGTACTTAATCTCCATTTCGGTGGTGGCCAAGATCTTGGAGTAGATTCTCTTGGGCAACCGGGTGAAAATGTTTCTCCAGGGGGTCAAGATGGAAATACCCAAGTAGAACGAACGTCCGATGGAGAAGATACAGTTACAGATAATGTACCACATGTAGGTATCCAAGAAGAACAAAAGCAAATCAACAAGATACATCAACCCCAACACAATCTTGGCCTGGTTTCTGCAAAGAACATCCTTGTACCAAACTTCACCCACGCATCTCATGGTCATGGTGGACAAGTTTCTAATTGGGTCTCTCAACGATAACGTCAAGAAAAAGTAGGATTCCACCAACTTGGCGAGGAAAACCAAGAACCACAACAAGTACGACATCCACATGTCCAAGCCCTTCAACTTGATAAAGTTGGCGGTGAAGGTCTGCGACGAGATGTACCGTCTCGACCGCTTGTTCATATAAGAGGTGAACAACCCACCCAAGGGCATCACGGCAAAGAACACCAAGGTGGCAACAGCAATGAAAAACCCGACAATCGACACTGCAAGCGCCGACTTGGAGTACAACGTCAAGCCGGCAACGTAGAAAGTGTACACCACTGGCACTAAGTTGAGCAAGAAAATCAAAATCAAGAAAATCAAACGACGAGTCAAGTGCTGGGCCCCAGCCCATTCTCTAGGCACAAACATCCACTCGAAAAGAGTAGCAAATATCTGGATACCGGACGCAATCACACCACCAATAGCACAGGCGGCCCATCTCGACGAGGCGAGCGGCTGCTGGTTTCTTGTTTGTTCATAATGCTTGGTGTATAAAGTAGGGGAGTTGTACGCAGTGTACATCCAGTAAACGGTGCCGTGGATAATCCAAATTCTATTGAAGTTGGTGACAAAATGCAACCAGGTTCTGATTTCCTTATAAGTCTTGAAGAACACGTTGCCCCATTCGACTTCTCCCAATCGCAAGTAACGTTCTTCTTGGGGAATGTCGACCAACCTGGTGCCGTCTTCAAACATAATTCTCGAGATACCCTCGGGGTACCAGAACAATTGGTTAACATCATCGTAACCAATCACCTTATTGTGGTCCTTTTCACGCTTGACAAATCTCCCTTCGTAGATTTCGTACACCTGCGACCTAAGGAATCTGTACAACGGCGTGATCACTCGGTTCAAGTAGTCACCTTCCGGTACTGGCTCTTGCCTTTGCTGGCATAACGGCGACTGCAAGTAGTCGAACGCCGCTTTGTAGATATAACACAAACACTCGGGAGTAAACCGGACCTGGTTGGCTTCGCCCCACAACAACAAGTAAAGGGCGATATCGCGAACCCGCTCTTCGGGAGTCAAGGTATTCATCTTGGCTTTCCATCTGATTTCGGCAGCCTCCAACGAGTAGTCTCCTTCGAGCTCGTTGGCAAGCGCATCAACGTCCTGGCCGTGCTCCTCGGCAGCCTTTCTGGCCTTTTTGGATTTCTTGGACGCCTTTCTCGCCTTTCTACCAATCTTGCCCAACGTCATATTGGCGAACCCAAGCGAATCATCCAAATCCTGCTGCGATGAGAAAAACCACTTCCTGTAGTTGGCGTTGTCGCCACCAATGTAGTCGGCATGCAAGCTCAAGAGCGCCTGGGCTGGGGACATACGGGAGGATCGGGAATCCAATAACGTCATAAAGTAGTCAAACATGTTTCTCATCGAGTCTCTTTGGAAACCAAACTTGTTGGTCAAGTCAATGAAAATATCCTCGATGTGTTCAATCTTGATGGGTGCCTGCGGGTCTGCCGACCACGCCGGATAGGGCAAGTTGGACGACATTTGAAACTGGCTGGGGTCGTATCCTTGTCCCTGGCCCCCGTAGATGGGCGTGGATGCCCCCGAGGACCTTGGATCTCCGCCGTAGCTCATCTGAGAGGGAGTATACTGGGTGCCGTATTGGTCGTATCCCGAGTTGCCTCCTCCCTGACCGCCGTAGCTAAAGTCAGAAAACGCTTCCGGGTCGGCGTTGTATCCTTGCGGCTGGGCGGCATACGGAGCACCGCCATCTTGGTAGCCCTCCATATCGTACGGTTGCTGCTGGTACTGAGCGTTTGGATCATAGTAGTCCTGCTGGGGCTGGTTCCGTTCGTCATACGGCTGCTGGTAGTACCCTTCAACCGGCGGTGCTGGCGCACCTCCCTGTTGGTTCGGGTCGTAATAATTGTGATTGTTATCGTTATACGACATCTAAACAAAAGCCTACAGTCAGTACAGTGGTTCTCACTAGCTAACACTTTGAATGAAACCGGAAAAAACGATGAAATCGGGGAGCTTTTAGAGGTAAAAAAAAATGCAACATTCAATTTCCACAGAATTTTTCCTGACAATTGTACACCAGTTTTTTATGTTTTTTTATGTTTTTTTTTTTTTGGCCCAACCCTTGTCCATTAAGATACCAGTATAGATGGTCTTAAAAAAGAAAGAAAAAAAAATTAGTATAGTAACACCATTCTGTGTTCTAGACTTATTGCTGCTGCTGCCCACCTCCACCACTCGCTATTTCAAAGTTTGATAGTAACGGTGTAAACGTGTACCTGTGAATATAGTCTGTTTGCCTGGTGGGGAGGTTGTAAAGTACTCTACCAACTACCCAGTGGATTCGATTGGCATTGTCTCTGGTGGCAGCAATCATCTTCGCGTATTTGCTTCATTTAGAAAAATAATTTCGGGTACTGTCGAGGTTGGTATGAGCCGAAACGACATTTTTTCTAACACAGCAGTTAACCGGTTGTATGGACTGGGCGTTGGTGGTGGCCAAAAAAAAAAAAAAAATTTTTAAACAAAAACTAAAAATGGAAATTGAAATTTCTTTTTATTCTTTTGTTCTTTCCACACACACACACACACTAAAGGATTTCACCACATAATGATCTATTCAGTGTGGTCGTCCCCCTTTGGGATTTGGTCTTGCTGTTGCCCCTGCTTGGGATAATAAGAACATTGTCGTGTTTTGCTTTTTGGTAGTAATTTTAAGCTGTCTCCTTTTTTTTTGTGTATATGATTTGTGGGTGTGATTTCTGCAACAGATTTGTCCTGATCTTATTAGTGGGAAAAAAAAGCAGCAGAACAAGATGTGTGTGTGTATGGTGTTATAGGTAGAATATGTGCCCTCCCTCAATCTCTACTTTGTAGATGGCGTTTCTTCGGGACAGCCACACATTCACTGGATCCAGTAGTATACCACGTATACTTTTTCTGTGCCCGTTAAATGTAGATCAGTTCCCCCAAAATCAAACGACAGCACAAAAAGGGGGGGAGGGAGTAACAGCACTAAGGCTCACCACAAAAAAAAACCACCTATATCAGTGTATAGGGTATCTGGCAACAAGACCACCAACAGGATAGGCTCGATATAGAAAAAGAGTCATTAGTGGATGGCGATCCTACGAACACGGGCGGTGTAAATTGTCAAGAGCACTGGGTTTCCTCTAGGCTGATTTCATCCTTTTTTATTATTTTTCCTCACTCGATATAATTTAATACATACCGTTTGATTTATGCTACCACACGCAACAGGAGGATGATACGTAAATCTTCAAATGAAGGTATAAGATCTGTTGAAAGGGGGAAGATGGTTGGGTTGGGGGTTTTCGATAAATCAATCACGACTAGAGAAGAAGAAGAAGAAGAAGAAGAAGAAGAAGAAGAAGAAAAGTAGATCGATTAGAAAAATTCACAACCTGATTTAAGGATGATGAAGTTATAGGAAACAGGCTCAGTGTCGTGTTTTTTTTTTATTACTTAAACAGTTTTTTTTTTGGTTTGTTGGTTGTCTATTGTCCTTTCCTTTTGGTACGTTGTTGTTCGGGGTTAGTGGTTGGTTTTCACGCCAACCTGCAATATCACCGTAACTTGGAAATTCCTTCTGCAGATTTTTGATTGTCTCCGAAAGAAAAAAAAAAAATATTTATAGATGGAACAAAATCATACACGGACGCGAAAAAGAAAAATTGGGAGGGTTATTTTTAGAACCGGTGGCATTGTGATTATATGCAGGGATTATATGCAGGGGGAGTAAATGCGGAAATATCTAGGGATATGGAAAAAGGTATGGATGGAGAATTAGAAATGGAAGTACATGGATCAGGATAGGTGGATTAGCAGGTGTGTGGGTGTATGCTTGGAAGACTGTTAGATGGGGACATCGATGGTTGAAAAAGAAACGTCAAGCCAATCGTTCATTGACAGCTTGCCAAGGGTTGATGGAACCCACCACAAAATCAGATGAATTCAGAAGGCATCTTTGGGGGACTTCGGGGGACTTTGGGGGACTTTGGGGGACGTTCGGGGGGGGAACAAGTTTTGAATCGGCTCTTGTTTTTTTTTTGTCCGGGTAGTTTCAAGTGAAGCTAGGCGAGTCTTACAAGGATGTACAGGCGGGATATAGACGAGGAGAGCTGCTGCAGAGCATATATTGTTGGTGAAGGAACTTGACATGGCGGAAAAGTGGCGATGTCTGATATTACCAAGCCACATAGTTTGGGAAGTGATTTCTTTTTCTTGTGCAGTCTTTAACTGCCGCTCTTGGACCACAACACTAGTGAATCCCGACCTGTCCCTCGGGAAATAGACTATCGCCTATCAATATGTCTCTATGTTTATTGAGAAACAAGTACTCCTGCTGAGAAGGCCAAAAAAAAGGAGTGGAACAGGAACAGAAACAGATTACGCGACCTATTGTTAGCGATATAAAACAAACAACTCGTAAATCTCTGTAACTAGCAACCGTGCATTCACGGAAACCTCGGGTTCTTGATTGTAGACTAGACACCCGTACCGACGTCCTCTGCGCTGGCTGCATTTATTACCCTGTCAAATACTACCCTCTGTTTGTGAAGTAACATATCTGCCCCATATGGATACATTCAGATCGAAAGCGAAAAAAAAAAGAAAAAAAAAGAACGAAAGAAAGAAAGAAAGAAAAAAAAGAAAGAAAGAAAGGAGAACTTTCACTTTTGTGTAAACCCAATTCTTTTTTTTTTTTTGTGTGTGCCTCTACGCCTGAACACTTTGTGTGTCGTTTCTTTTAATCGGAACAAATCTGCATGTACTTACATTTCCTAATCGGGTCAAGATCTATACTCTTTTGGATAGACACAACGCAATATCAGAATGACAGTATAGAGATGAGTTTTGTATTTTTGGAGCTTTTTTGTTGCAAATGTGGGTTTGCACCCATAAGCCTTGACCTACAAGTAATACTATTAAAAAAGAAATGTTCTCTTTTCCCGCAAACGGCAGCTACTAGTAGTACTCTGCCAGTACACACATATACATATCTTCACGTGATATATACGCCTCTACCAGTACATTCACCATAGCCACCTGTCTCTCCCTCCCTCTCTCTCTCACTGTCTGACTACTCGCTCCATCCCAAACTGTTCAACTCTTGTCTGATTTCATCCTCTTTGGAGATCTTGATAACTTGAGTATCTTCTAATGGCTCACCAGAAGCTTGTTTCATCTTTAACTGTTCTATAGCTCTCAACTTCTTCAACAATGATCTAATTTTCTTCTCTTCCAACGAAGCAACCCCGCCAATAACAAGGCTGCCACCGGTAGCACCAGGAGCACTAGGAGCAACAGGAACCGGAGCAACAGGAGCAGGGCTCTGATTTGGAGCTGGAGATCCAGTTTTTCCCTCCTCCTCCTGCTGCTGCTGCTGCTGCTTCTTAGCTTCCCTCTTCTTTCTATTCTTGGCTGCAGACTTGCTCTCCTTCTCCGCCACAGGAGCAGCACCAACCACGTTCCTGGGTCTGCCACTGAACGGATTCACACCATTCTTCACCAACCCAGGAGGGGGTGGAGTGGGTGAGCTTCTGGCGTTCTTGGCCAACTCCCTCTGGTACAAGGACGAAGTAGGCGTCATGCTAGAACCACGTGCATGAGGAGGACGGTATGCACCTGCAGGCTTTTTCGCAGCCGTGTTGGCCAACTCGGCCTTCTTCGCCAAGTACTCCTTGGTGGACTCGTGGGCCTCGGGAGCCGGTTCCAATGCCTTCAACGGTGGAAATGTCTCAAGAGCCTGTGGTTTCCAGCCAATCAGGTACAACTCTGGATACTCCTTCATATACACCAACTTGCCGCTGGCATGCCATATCTTCAACCCATTATCCACCCGCAATCTTGGCGACGTGGTGGCAGTGAGAATATACCTGCCGCACGGAGACCATTCACAAACCGACGTGTTGGAAGCTTCAAAAGTAACCACTTTGGTGAACTTATTCTGGCGATCATAAACATCAACCGTTCCCTGCAAGTTTCCAAACCCAGCCACCAATACAAACTTCGCGTGTGGTGAGTACAAAATGGTGTTTCTTGGTGCTGTAGGCAATGAATGGATCTCGTTACCCCTCAGGTCAAAGAAGGTGGTTTCAGAAGGCATGTATCCATAACTAACAGCAAACTCACGTGCAGTGGGTGACCACGTGACGTCATGCACGGGACCCTCTCTGTTTAATGAGATTCTCGAATCGTACGACCCAGCAATCCCTAACAAATAGAGATTGGTTTCTCCATAGTAGGATTTGTTGGTGGTATCGTGATCAGTGGATGCCAACGCCAACAACGCCGTACCAAGAGAGTTCCACTTCAATTGACAGGTGTCTGCCTTGAAAAAGTTCTTGGAAGAGATCTTTTGGGTAAAGTTAGGAAGGTTGTACACAGAAACATTGGCTGGCTTGCCTGAATTCTCCGGGATGAACACCGCCACGCTGGGATTCTTTCCTGGCGAGAGCTGAAAGCTCTGGAACTTGGCCTTGTCGTCCTGCACTTTATACTTGTAATTGGGCTGGTTGATGTTAATGGTAGCCTCAGACGTGGAGTCGATTTCAAAAAAGTGGAGTTCTCGCTGGTTAAAGCTCTTGCAAAACACCCGTTCGTCGTTGGTGAACTGAGGTTTCCAACCGCTCTGCTGCTTGGCACTCCAAGCGGCAATTATGGACTTGGTTTTCACATTGAAAATCTTCAAGTTGTCGGTCCAAGTGCCGTTTTCGCGGCTGATCTGTACCGGCTTGCACCAAAGACATAAGTACGTTCCGTTTGGTGAGAACGAAAGCTCAAATACCTCGGACAATTCAATACGGTGGTACACCTGTGCTGTAGCACTTGTATCGAGTATCACAACTTCGTCCGGCTGGGTATAAGCAAAGTACTGTCCGTTACCGGAGTATACTGCGCTTCTGCACTCTGCAGTGGCTTTTGGCGACGGAGTGGTGTCTTCGAAATCTTGTATTAAATCGATGGATCTGGGAAGACGGCCTAGGAGGGATAGTTAGTAAGATGGTTTATAAATGGGCACAAGTAGCTGGAGATGCTCTCCAAAGAGGCACAAGTAGCTGGAGATGCTCTCCAAATATCTGCCACTCATCGCGATGTACATACAGAATAGTTCTGTGGATTTAGACATTATAAGAAGGCTTATCGTAGAGGTGGTATTTTTTTTTCTCTCTAGTACTGGATAGTTGACTATATATATACTGAAATGGTAAAGGTACGTTGGTTAAAGAGTTGCTTGGTTAATCAACAATTCTTTCTCGTATAACTTGCTTTCTGGTCGGGGGTACACTCCTTAGTTATAGCCGAAATCCCTAGTAATATGCTATTGCCAGATACTCCCAAAGTGAAACACGGTGCCTACAAGGAATAGAGATGGACGAAGAAACCGAGATGGAAAAACCGAAAATTATTATGAGCTTCCCAACAGGAAAACCTTGGACTTTTTTTTTTTTTCTTCTTGCTTAATGAGCCTTTTCTGGTTAGGAGGAAAATGGAGGGGGGAGGAGGAAAAATTTTCCTTTGTTTGCACCAAATGCTTGACACGGCGTGGGCAGTGCAGTGAGGTTAGTTTAGTAGGTGGGTCATTTAGGGTTGTTGAATTTGGCGTAACTAAGTTGGTGTAACTAAGTTGGGCAAGGACTGGTGTGAAAGAGGGTTAATCTGAAAGTTTGAAGTTATATTGTTTGTGAGTACTTCTAGTATGAGTCGATGAGCAGTAACATGAGTCGGCGATACTGGCACAAATAAACTGCAAAACTTGTGAAACCTGTGAAACCTTCCAGACCGGCCAGACCGGCCAGACAGAGACACCTTGAACGTCAGTTCTATCCATGCCAAATGATCGAATGCTGGAAATCATGTCATAAAAGAATACCCAATGGTTGACTCACTATAGGACGTGTTCATCGTTACTTAAACATAACGATATCTATACATTCTATAACCTCCACCCACCACTCAAACCACCACACAATGGAGAATCTGGTCTTTCCTTTTTTCTTTTTTCCCCCCATCACTCCCTCCCCCACACACTCTATCTATGACAATCTACATCTCGATCTAAACCCTATCCAGACTCAGCTTCTCTTCACCTTCATCTCTCCAAAGTTCACGTGACCAGTCTCTTCGGCATGTTTGGAAGCACCCATTTCGCCTACGAGTATTTGGTAGCAGTCCAAGCACCTGACTCTGAACGTAGTGGTGTTTGTAGTGTAATCCTTCTCCTGTAACCACTTGCACAACTCCTTGCTCGCGGCAAGCACAATTTCTTCTTGTTTTGCATCCTCTAGCAGCCATATAGACACATCATTCTTTTTATCGCTATCGCTGGTGGAAAGCTCGTCATTCACACTCACCACATCGTAATGTACACCACTGTAGATCAAAATTATAAATCGCGACGCCGGGGTTTTCTCATTCTGGAACCGGATGAAGTTTCCCAGCTCGATATCAATACAGATTATTCTGATATTGTACCAATCGGCCAATATGCCCAATTCGATGGCACCGCCCCAGGACTCCGGTTTCTTGATCCATTCGCAGTACTCGGACCGTGGTCTCCCTAATACTAAATCGGAGTACAACTCGCAATCTTTTTCTATATAACTCACCACAACCTCGCGCAATTCCTGTGGTGGCGAAGTGGTGGTATACGAGTCGAATCCCGACACGGCATAAGAGATGGAATTAAATAAACAAGAGTTGTCGTCGGGGATATTTCGAAGGATAAGATATTTATCTAGATCAGCAACATACACCGCTGGAATGTCATCGCCAGGAGTGACTTTCTTTTTGGGCACCGGTGGCTCTGGGGTTGGTGACAACCTCCTTTTGGGAGTGCCACCATGGGTGACCTCGATAAGTAATTGATCGCCGTCCTGGATCCCCTTTTCACTAACGGTGACTTGTGGAGACTCAAACGTCAAGTCCAATAATTTTGGCGGGAACCCTGACTTGATTGCTGCTACCCGTTCTGACTCTCGGTGGAGTTCAACGTTGGAGTTCAACTCGTCTAGAAAGTCTTTGAACGGTTTTGTGTCGGGGATATTTATTGTGCATACCCCCGTCTTTGATTTTAGCTTCAACCGCATGTTGTTAGTGGTTTGCTGGTTTGTATGTGTGTGTGGGTGAGGGGAAAGGGAGTGGGGCCAGAGTTAAAGTGGTACAGCCGAATGGGAAACAAAATGTAACAATATTTTTCAAGACGTGAGTTGCACGAGTGTCGCAACAGAACCTGGTGACTGGAGGAAGGTGTAGAAACTACAAGAGTGTATAGAGCTGAGAAAAAGGGTGGTTGTTAGTTGGATCTCCTCTACATATATATACAAACAAAGAAGAAGGAAAAAATACCCAAGTCTAGTGGAACCAGTCCTGGTGTTTCTAATCACAAATTTGTGTGGTGGTTTCTTTGTTATAGATTTCCCTTTGTTGGTGAAATTGCTATCAACAAGAGAGTGTGTGCATTTTAATTATAAACGTTTTTTCTTTTATTTTTCATACAGAGCAGTATGTGGGTTCCAATGGTGGTTCCAATGGTGGTTCCAATGGTGGTTCCAATGGTGGTTCCAATGGTGGTTCCAATGGTGGTTTCCGTGATTCCTGTGGTGGTTACAATGATGGTTCCAGCACTCAAGTGGAAACTCGGCTTTTTGCCAATGTAGAGAGAAACAATGGGAAATGGCGGTCAGGCACTTTTTTTTTTTGCAATTCTTATTTGAGAACAGATGGGGTAAGGTATCGTACTTGGGAAACGTCTAATTTGCACCCATGGATTATCCTACACGTCTGAACACATTCAAATACACTGGACATTCAACCAATCACACGTTGGGGAGTTTGGGGTGGTGGTGGTGCTTTTGGTGGGATTGTAACCATGAAAACACCCACACTCATAAATGCTCATAACTCTATGGGCCTGAAAACAAAACAAAACAAAAAACAAAAAAATAGTCAACTCTCAATTACCGATATAACGAAATGAAGAAGTAAAAAGCTAATGTACACAACAAAAAAATATAAAAACCCCCAGAACCTCCTTCCCCCCCCTCACCCTTTGCTCGGCTCCAGTCTACTCGGCCATGGCTACTTCGGACGAGGCTTCTTCTAGCTGCTTCTGGAACTCTTCCGAGGGAATTCCCGTAATGAGAGCATCCAAATTATCCTTTTTCTGGTTCTTTAACTGGTCCAACTCCAGTTTATTGTGTTCCTTGTGCTGTTCCAATTGCTTGTATTTCTCCACCGACTCCATAAACTTCACCATGTTCACCCCGGCCGCAGCCTCGGCTTCTAGCGGGGTATATGGTCTCTGTTTCAAGTCCTTCACGCGTCTTTTATGTATCTTTGACTTTGAGTGGCGATCTAACGATACCTGGTTTTCAAAGTATTTGGCACACTCAATGCAATAGTATTGGCCCAACCCGGGCTTGGTTTCATCTAGAGGCTGGTTCTTCAACTTGATAATAGTATCTTTAGACGACACATCATTGTAGATCAAATCAAGGTCCCTCGTTCTTCTCTTGGTTTTATATCTCTTGACACTATACCTTCCCATCGCTCGTGATTGCTGTTCCACCTGGTATTGGGTGTCTCTGATAGCGATGAGCTTGATGGGATTTTTTTTTTGGAGTGTGTGTGGGAAATCAATCCAAAACCGGTAAATTAAATACCATGTGATATCTATCAGGTGAGTTGGATCATGTGATATAAAAAGCAGTCACGTAGATCATGTGACTTTCCCTGTTCCTGCGAATGGAAGTTTTTCCCCGAAATTTTTTTTTTCTTTTTCTTTCATTTCTTTCTTTCCTTCCTTTCCGGCTGTGTGAAAAAACCCCCCCCCACCTAACCAAATTCCTCCCATACAAAAAAAAAACGAGAAAAGCAAAATCTGTACCCAATTCCATTTTCTTTGTATGCAGGACCGAAATTCACTTGTGTTCACCACCACCACCGAGAAGCTGTTGGTAGAAAAAAAAAAGAATTTTTCTTAATTGTAATACTTACTAATTACTACTAGTTATTAACCAAGTGTTGAATAAGGTATGTAGTTAGACCGTATGGATAAGATAGATGGTCGGGATAATGGTTTACGGATGTGAAGTGATGCAGGGCAAATGGAGAAGTTTCCCATATACTGAGAGTTTTGGAGAAGAGGACCGTGATGAGTTTTCATTTGAAAGGATGATTTGTCAGCACGGAACTCGCCACTGGATACAACCACATTATATGGAATACCCCGTCTCCCCCTCAATCATGCTCCCCTCCCACCACACCATTATAAGAGACTTATAAAAGGAGATTCATTCCCTCCCGTTTCATCTTTTTTGGTTGTTTTTTTTGCCCCCCTCCCCCCTGATTTTGTAAGCCACTCATACTAACAGCATTCTATTAGACAAAATGGCTAGAAGACCAGCTAGATGTTACAGATACTGTAAGAACAAACCATACCCAAAGTCTAGATACAACAGAGCTGTTCCAGACGCCAAGATTAGAATCTACGATTTAGGTAGAAAGAAGGCTGCTGTCGATGAATTCCCATTGTGTGTCCACTTGGTGTCCAACGAATTGGAACAATTATCCTCTGAAGCTTTAGAAGCTGCTCGTATCTGTGCTAACAAGTACATCACCAAGGTTTCCGGTAGAGACTCGTTCCACTTGAGAGTCAGAGTCCACCCATTCCACGTTTTGCGTATCAACAAGATGTTGTCGTGTGCCGGTGCGGATAGATTGCAACAAGGTATGAGAGGTGCTTGGGGTAAGCCTCACGGTTTGGCTGCCAGAGTTTCTATTGGTCAGATTATCATGTCCTGTAGAACCAAGGACTCCAACAAGGAGGTTGTTATTGAAGGTTTGAGAAGAGCCAGATACAAGTTCCCAGGTCAGCAAAGAATTATCATCTCCAAGAAGTGGGGTTTCACTCCATTGAACAGAGACGAGTACGTTGCTAAGAAGAACAACGGTGAAGTCAAGGATGACGGTGCTTACGTTAAGTTCTTGTCCAGAAAGGGTAACTTGGATGCTAACTTGAAGCAATTCCCAAACTACCAATACCAAGCTTAGATATTTTTGTGTGAATAAAAACTGTTTAGGTAAAAGCTAGTTTGTGTATATTTAAGATAGTAACATTTCCTTATTGTTTTGATGGCATTTGCATGTAGTGGGGCCGTACCCATGGGACACTTTGTAGAGGCAGAAGGGTGTAATAATGGTGCGATACGGTTTCTTTAGCAGATGTAATCTCTGTTAGTGTTGGACTATTTGGGATGATTTTTTGCACCATTTTTACAAGAAAGAGCCAAACCTGGCAATAATGAAGGTAAGTAGTGAGAGTCAGCAGTGACGGAAAGTAGCGATGGCCCGTAGCGATGGCCCGTAGTAACTATCCCTAGTGAAGAGTAAACCTATAAAGCACTCTCCCATAAAGAAAACCAAATAACTCCCAAGAACATTATCAGGAATGGCCATAACCAACCAGAGAGAGCATTTCAACCAAATAGATAAAAAGATCCACCTGTAATTTCATTGAACAAATCACGAGTACAAGAGTTCCATTTACATCCGTATACAAGCCACAATACACAATCACCTCTCTCAAGTCACAGTCGCCATTTCCAACCCTCCATTTATTATACACCAATACGATACCCCCCCCCCCCACTACAGCCACTTCTCGTAAACTATACACCACCCACTATATTTGAATACGTACACCACCACCCAATAATATCGATATTTTTCCACACCTGATACGAATAAAAGTTCCTCTCCATTGTTCGTATCTGAAAATCTTAAACAAAACGTGTCCGTTTGTGTGTGTGTGTGTGTGAATGTACTGCGGCGTTGGTTCTATAGTGTCTGTTTTGTGATAGCTGCAGAAAAATAAATACACGTCAAGTGGAAAACGCTCCTCGAGGCGTCAACAATGTGAACGTTTTCTCATATAGGGAAAATTTTTAGAAGGTAATTCCATATAAAAGTCCACTCTTTTCCTCCTCCTCCTTCTTCTTGCTGCCTGCTGTTCTGTAGATAACCTTTAGATAACTATATAAACACAACAATGACTTTTGCTCGCAAAGAAAACCCTAAAATCTTGGTTTTGTTCGATGTGGACGGGACTTTGACCCCTGCCAGATTGACGGTGTCTGACGAAATGAAGCAGACTTTGGAAAAGTTGAGAAAGAAGGTGGTTATTGGTTTCGTGGGTGGCTCTGACTTGTCCAAGCAAGTTGAACAATTAGGTGCTAATGTTTTGCAAGACTTTGACTACTGTTTCTCGGAAAACGGGTTGACTGCTTACAAGTTGGGCCAGGAATTGGCTTCGCAATCCTTCATTAACTGGATTGGTAACGAAAAGTACAACAAGTTGGTCAAGTTCATCTTGAGGTACTTGGCTGATATCGATATTCCAATCAGAAGAGGTACCTTTATCGAATTCAGAAACGGGATGATCAACGTTTCTCCTGTGGGAAGAAATGCCTCCACCCAGGAAAGAAACGACTTTGAAGCCTACGACAAGGAACACAAGGTTAGAGAAAAGTTGGTTAATGCCTTGAAGGAAAACTTTGCCGACTATGGATTGACCTATTCTATTGGTGGCCAAATCTCGTTTGACGTTTTCCCAACCGGATGGGACAAGACCTACTGCTTACAACACGTTGCTGACGAACACTTTGAAGAAATCCACTTCTTCGGTGACAAGTCTTATAAAGGTGGTAACGATTACGAGATCTTCACCGACGACAGAACTATTGGCCACGCTGTCAACAGTCCTGAAGACACAATTAGAATTTTGAACGAACTTTTCAAGTTGTAAGTATTGTGTTTTGTATAGCTTGGAAACGTGTAGATTTAATAGAATGATGCGTATTAAAACATCTTCAAAGAACAAAAAAACACCACTACATAGTTTGGGTAAAAAATACAATATATACAGTAACTACCGACGCTTATAGAATATCGCCGAAGAATCGTCTCCCGCTACAATTGCTTGCTTCGCAACGTCTCCAGTGGCCAACTTTACCTCATCCAGTAGCAATAGTCTATTGGTGAACGCATTGGCGATTTGCTTCACCAACTTTGTTTTCCTCTCCTCGCCAATATCCTCAGGCTCAACCAATCTCGGCATCTGGATCGGCTTGCACGATCTAACCCGCTTCCCTGTGCCGTGCTGGCCAAATTCATTATCACCAACAACCAAAACATCGTGTCCCCCACCAACGTTATCCAAGCTAACAAAAAGATGGTTATTGCCCACGGCAATGTCCTTGATTCCGATGTTTCGCATCAGCTTCCTAGTCTCGTCATACTCCGTCAACCCAAGCAAAGATTTAACTACTTGCGGCTGGTAGCAAACGTGGAGGTACCTATTGGTTCCTAGTTGCCCACGTACACCATTTCCAAAACTCAACACAATATCCTGGCCAGCACTGTCGTTATCGACATGGCTGTAGTGTAGAAGCACGTATGCCGATTCAGCACCAGCAAATACTTTCTTCACTGTGAAATCAGTCGGGGTAGCACCCTGACCAAATGCATATCCACGACATAGTCTCTGATAAGTATTCGTATCCAATACCCTTGTTGGTATAGGCCGCATTTCCGTCTTTAGCGTTAACGCAGTTCCACATTCTCCATGGGCGTTTTGGCCCCAGGTCCAAATACCAGCGGACTTATCAGCAACAATACTGAAATAGTCTCCACCAGCCACGCTGGTGAATGTGCGACTGTTTACCGATTTGACGCCACCTTTGCTTTTGGTGAGCTCGTAGTTCAACAATGTGAGGTCGATCGGTTCATTGACGGGGATCTCCAACGCAGGCTCGTACGGAGAAAACCCAGGACCAAATTGTCCGTAATTTTCCGGTTTGCTCGAAGAATTGAACACCAAGACCCTACCCTTGGTGTCCAAAGTCAAAAGATGGTGTTTCCCACCGGCAAGCTGGTCAACGTGCTTCACATCCAACTTATTATAGTTGGTTTCCACACTCCTGCCTAGCCACGTTCTGGTTTTCATCGCAACAAAGTTATCGTCCACCAGCTTCTTGGGATTCGGTATATACGCAACCTCATGCTTATCAGTCAAGAAGTATACATAGTCCCCACTCACCTGGATCTTATTCACCTTAAATGGAAACTTTATCGTTTGTAGTTCGTTCAGGTTCTTATTCCAGTGGTGGACTTGTCCACGCTCATCAGCGACAATCAAACAGTCCCGAGACACATAGACATCTCTTAGCAACATGCCGTCGAAAAATGGTATACGCACCGGCAACTTCTGGTTGTTAAATGCGCCAAAGACGTATAACCCCGATACGGTGTTGGAGTTCTTCAAATCCACAAGGATATCATCACCCAACTCCTTCGACAACTTCTGGCTGAGGTACTCGGTGGATTTGGTATTCACACCCGGGTCACTAAGATCCTGGCCCACACTGTCTTCTACTTCACTGTATGTAGTATAGGCTTTCACCTTATTTTTTAAATAGCCATAGTTCATGTAAATTTGGTGTATGGATACTATACCGGCAAGTGCACCCAATCCAAGAAGCAAGCCTTTCATTCGCTCACGGGACTCGTACCGACTCTGTTCCTGTGCTTGTTTCTTAAGGAACTCTTTGTGTAGCCAATACATTTTTTCCTTATACTCCGGGGTCCCTGGTGTCAACTGTTTTAACCGAGGGTCGTTTTCAATGATGGTGTTGACTAGCTGGGTTTGTTCTTCTTCAAGGTCCCTGATTTTCCTGTCGGGGTTGATTTTCTTGTCTAGTTCATCGATGCTGTCGAAGTTGGCACCGAAATTGTAGTTGGTTCTGGACTGGTTGAAGTCGTCAATGGTGTTAGACTTGGGCTTCTCGGAGTTAGTCAGAGTCGCCGAATTGGCGGGTTTCCCATTATTACCGGTAGACACCGTATAAAACCTGCCATTTCTACCGAGAAATGTCTCAAACAGACTCCTCGCCAAACCCTGGTGTACACGAATCGATCTACAAAGCATCAGCACTCGTTCTGGGCTCCCTATTATACCATAACTAACTGCTTGGTCATGATGGTTTTTTTTTCTCTCTCGCTATACTCCATTGGCCCCGGGGGAGGGAGGGGGGAGATCAAAGTGCTGGGTTTCTGTGTCGCGACATTGACTGAATGTCGCGGTTCACCTCGCCTATATACAGGCCGAGGAGGGTTACTGAAAAAGGGGGTTGTAGTGAACCAGTGCCCATTAAATTGCCCATTGTTAACGAGAGGACTTCCCCGGTACTGCCCAGGCTATGTTCTTAATCCGCCGTGCTGCGAGGCCTGCTTTTTGCAGACACCTCCCGCAAAGAAATCTCGCCACGGTAACCAAGTTTGATACAAAAAAATTCGTACAAACCTTACAGGAACGAGGGGATTTCACGCAAAAACAAGCCGAGGTGGCGGTGAAGGCTATAAACAGCGCTATTAATGATGGTATATACTCGATCACCAATAATCTAGTAACCAAGGAGACGCTATCGTCTACTGCATATCAACAGAAGGTTGATTTTGCCAAGTTAAAGGGGGAACTCCAAACTATGGACAAGTCTGAGTTCACCAGCTTGAAGAAGGAACAGGAGAAACTCCGCACCGATTTGACCAACTTGAAAAACCGGTTGAAGGAAGAGATTGCCAAGAACCAGGCCGGGGTTCGGTTGGACTTGAGCTTGGAGAAGGGGAGAATAAGAGAAGAGAGTTCTATCCATGAGCTGAAGATTGAGGACACGTACACGAGAATCGACGAAGAAATCGCAAACATGCACATGCAGATCAAGTCGGTGAAAACCCAGGTCATGCAGTGGTTGATTGGGGTGTCGTCAGGTACGTTTGCTTTAATGTTGGCGTTCATTAGGTTTTTTGGGTAGTAGTAGGTTCTGTGTGTAGAGGTTTCATGGGTATGTATGATGACGTATGTTTACGAATTATGACAAGATTTCTTGTCTTGTATATGAGGCCACTTTAAACCCCCCCCCCCCAACCACTTTCTCTCTTATTGACAGCTCATATACCTAACAATCATCTTTAGAAAATAAGACAACTAGATTTAACACATCCATTAGCACCACCACCACACATCCAGTAGCACTACAAACAGGTGGATACTGCCACGCGAAAAAAAGGGAAAAGCATTGGTAAACAAAGGCGACAAAGTATTGAGGAAAAAAACCCTCCTCCACCACCAACCTTGTCTTCTACTGCCAAAAGACGTCAGCAGCCGGCAGTGATGAATTCCATATACAATCATGGTCTCAAGCAGACACAGACGCTCACGCGGGATTTGGCTGAGTTTGAAAAGAACCTATCGACATCACCGTTGTCGCTACAAGGGGCAATCACCACGTCCATCACTGCGTTTAAGAAGACTATCAAGGAATACGGTGATTTGCTTGAGAGGAGCGGCAACGACCCATCGTACACCAAGCATGAGCTTCGGTTACAGAAATTCAACCAGGACTTAGTGGGCTTTGTCGGCAAATTTGACACGTTAAAAATACAGCGGGACACCATTGTCCAGGAGACGGACCGCCAGGAGCTTTTGGGCCGAAGGCATATCCATAACAGCACTACCGGCTCGGATAATCCGTACGACCCGCACAAACAACAGCAGACGCAAAGCTATACGACGTACCAGGAAGGACTATACAAGGAGAAAGACACGCTAGCCAAGGGCACAGAGCAGCTAGACCATATTTTGGAGATGGGCCAGCAGGCATTGGAGGATATTGTAGAACAGAACGAGGTGTTGCGAAAGATCCAGTCGACGTTTGAGCAGAGCTTGGTTACATTGGGGGTGAGTCAGGGGACGATTAGGAGTGTGGAAAGGAGGGCTCGGCAGGACAAGTGGCTATTCTGGTTCTGTGTTATTGTCATGGTTGTGATTTTCTACTATATACTTAAATATTTCCGATAATGCGGGGGAAGAGAAGGGGAAGAGAAGGGGAGGAGAAGGGGAAGAGAAGGAGAAGGAGAAGGTAAATGCGGCCTATTACATGACATACACATCGGACTTAATTTGCCGTTTTAGTGTCTTTAATGAACTCTAACTGTATGGCGACAATACAGCTCACTAATTACACCTACCAACGAAAGTATCTCAAAGAGGAGGCCCATTACCGATACCTGAGGACCCCGCCTCCCACCTTTCCCTAACCAGATAGTTATGCATACTCAGTAGTTTCTCCATCGAGAAAACTACTTCAGAGGTATGGCTTTGGAGAATTTCTCAGGCACCGTTTCTGGTTAGGTCCATGGATGAATGCAGTAAATCAGGTTTATATTAATTAGGAAATGCATCTTAAAAAAAAGCCTTGGCCAGTGTGAACGAAGCCACCAGAGCCATTACTAACCCAACTTCCCATACCATGACCCACCCATATATCTGCATAAAACAACTGCAAAAAAAAACACACAACAACTACCAAAAACATTTTCCCAATGCGGTAATGTGATTTGGCCCGAGATTTTATTTTTCTGCAAGGTTTATGTCCCGATTAGGAAATCAAACTTTGCGACTGGTTGCAATAATGATGTATATGGTTTATGATGAACTTTACCAACAATACCAATATAGGTAAATGTGTTCTACTGGATGGGAGTAAAGAAAAACCCATCAAGAAGGACAATGTGGGATTCACGTTGGTGTCAGTTATATAGATCCTGATTTCTGCCCAATTTCCAACGCCGGCGCCAGTTTGAAACAAACGTCAAACCCTTCTTTTGCACCCAATACTTATATCCACACCCTCTTTCCGGTTGAAATAAGTTGGTAAAAACACTTAACAGACGAGGCAGGTTCGTTTACTTGATGCTCTGAGTGATGAAATTAACTGATTTATTCTTTCTTTTCGGCTTTATTTGCGTGGTGGCCGGTGCTCCCGTGCCCATAAATAAACGGGGGTTCTTGGACTTTTTGATGAACAAGGCAGACACCCCTGAGCCCGTGGAAACAGTAGCAGCGGCATCGGCAAATAGTGTAGCCCCAGTAGTTGCTCCTTCGGTCACTCCAAGCATTAATGCTGCCCCAGTAATAGTACCACAAAATCCAGCACCAGCAACCGCCCAAAACTTCAACTCCCCACCAACTGCAGCACCTCAACCGGTTGCAGCTCCCCAAACGCCTCCAGTTGCCACTACTACTTCACAAGCTTCTTCCACTAGTTCAGGAAGCAGTGGATGGTTTGGAAAGGTAGTACAAGGAGCTTATAACTTCTTTTCCGGTAGCAATCTGGATGCCTCTCTGGTGCCAGCTCCTGCTCCTACAGAACCAGCTGTTCAACAGGTTTCATCTGCTCAATCAGCACCAGTGGCCCAACAGGTTGCACCAGCTCAGTCGGCACCACCAGCAACAACTACACCCACCAGTACCTCCTGGTTTGGAAGCCTCGCTAAAGGAGCGTACAACCTCTTCTTCGGCAGTTCCGGCTCTACATCAACTCCAGCACAAACCCCAACACAAACTCCACCAATCGATAACAATATCTACGGAACCACCACCATGACTGCGTGGGTCACCGTTACCGACCTGGGTATTGTCCAGGCCACTCCAGTTGCAGATAATAGCGCTCCTTCTAGTAGTCAATCCCCCGGGTTCTTCGCTTCTCTCTTCAATAGTAATCCTGCCTCCTCCAGCTCCTCATTGCAGGACTCCCAGCCAGGAAATACCCCGTCAAACTCGGTGAATCTCAACTTCCAAGGTGGGTCTCCAGGAAAATACACCGGCACAGTCAACCAGGCAACGGCAACCGCCATTAACGGCGGTAGCACTGCTGGTGTTAAAGTAGCCATTGGCTCCAAAGGAATCACCTACTCTCCCTACCAAAAGAACGGCCAGTGTAAGACAGCATCGGAAGTTGCCTCAGATATTGCCGAATTGAGTCCTTATGACGTCATTAGGTTGTACAGCACCGACTGTTCGGGGATCGAAAACGTCATGAGCTCCATGGGCTCCAACCAGCAGGTGTTTTTGGGTGTCTGGAATATTGACCAGCCCCAGGGAGAATTGCAGGATATAGTTACGGCAGTCTCCGGTAGCCGTCAGGGATGGGGGGCTGTCCATACTATTGCCATTGGTAACGAACGAGTTAATGCTGGAGCAGCAACTGTGGCTGATATCCAGAACGCCATGTCCATATCGAGGTCCTACTTGAAAACCAATGCTCCCCAATATACCGGACCAATTGTTTCTGTAGACACTTTGGTGGCGGTTGTTGGCAATCCTGGGTTGTGTGATCTTTCTGACTACTTGGCTGTCAACTCACATCCATACTGGGATGGCGGGGTGCAGCCTGAAGATTCTGGGCCCTGGTTACAACAGCAGATTGCCCATTTACAAAGTGTTTGTGGTAACGGGAAGGATGTTTTCATTACTGAAACTGGATGGCCTACTCAAGGGGACACTTTTGGACAATGTGTTCCTTCTGTGCCCAACCAAGTGGCTGCCCTCAAGTCTATTGTGGGTAGTCTAGGTTCAAAAGTGATTGCGTTTACTATGTTTAACGATTATTGGAAAGACCCAGGACCCTATAATGTTGAACAGCACTGGGGTATATACGGTGATCCATCATGTTGAGGAAATGGCCATCCTTTCCCCAGTAGTTGAGTGAGTATGTTGTAATACCTAGAGTATACCAATTTGTTTTGTCAGATTTATTCAATTCTTTCGTTGTTTAGATATATATTTAGTTATGTATTTCGGTTTATATTTCAATATCCGTATTTGTTCGGTATACACTTCAATATTGGTACTTGTTCGGTTAGACATGTAGACATGTAGTACCAACCACAATATCCAATATAAACCACCTCAACCCCCCCCCCCCCCCGAACCATGGCTGCAATTAACAAATCGACAATCTGCAACAGTCGTGTCTTTGTCCCCAAAAAATAACACCCTCCCCCGCCGCGCTACCAAATCACCCGAAAAAATCCACCCGAAAAAAAAAAATTCCTCGAACTGAAAACATCTGTTGAAGAGTAACACTAAAGGCAAGCATTGAAAGTAAACTACTATAAACACCCACAAAGTGGTATATATAACTCGCTAAAACACCATAATGTCGGACAGAGACAGGAAAAAGGTGTATACCCGCCTTTCAGCGCTCTTAGAAAGACTTTACAAAGTTGAAGATAACGGATATCTCATTTATTTAACCTTCCAAACACTTCCACCAAGAAGCGTGGCTGACTACTACAAGCTTATCAAGAACCCTCTTTCCTTACACCAAGTGGGTAGGAAAATCCGGCAACAGAAATACGCCAATGTCCAGGAGTTTATTGACGACTTGGCGCTAATCTCGTGGAACGCACGTTTCTATAACGAGCCCGGCTCCAATATCTATCGCCAGGCCCTTATTTTGAAGGAGTTTATTACCAATGTAGTGATTCCAAAGCTATCTACTGACAAAGCCATTTCCAACCACGACTCGTTGACGTACCCCCATATCGGTGACTTACCTGACGACCGAGAAGGTGAAGCCAGTGTGTCTGGATTCAACTTTGGTGGAGATACCGGAGATAAACCAACCACTCCGCAGGTTCCCAATCAGCCCACTCCAGTCAAACACGATGAACAATACATACCTGAAACGAGCCAGACCCCGCCACAAGCTGACCCGTTCTTGATGATGTCAAAACCATTGGTTTCTACTGCGTCATTCCCCCAGCCCCAACCCCAGACATACCATAAACCACCACGTGCTTCCAAACACTCTACGCTGCTGTATGGTGGAAGGTCCTCAAAACAGCACCTCGAGTCGGGGATAAGAAGAGGCCGTCCTCCCATCATTGACAAGCCGTTTGAAACCCGAATCAAGTTGATTTTGAAGGCGTTCAAGAAACTCCGTGACCAAACCAATGACCACTTGTTAACCCACCATTTCGAAAGACTTCCTGATATGAAACACATGAATGACTACTACGACGTGATTTCCAACCCTATAAGCTTGCAGGAAATCCGGGTCAAGGTCAGAAGCAGAAAGTATGCCACTGTAGACCAGTTTATTAACGACTTGGATTTAATGTTTGCTAACGCCCAAACCTACTACTCACGTGACCCATATAGCGAGGAATTTTTAGATTACCAGCAGTTCAAGAAGGAGGCCCATGGGATTATCCAGATAGAATTGAACAAGTCTGATAAGGAGTTGTTATCGTTGAGTACTGCTAGTAGTGATGGGATATTGAGGTATCCTATGGATAAGTTAGAACTCAATGGATACACGTATAAGGTTGGTGATTGGGTGTTGATAGCTAACCAGGCAGACCCGGAGAAGCCCACAGTGGGACAGGTGTTCCGGTTGTGGTCCACTGAGGATGGTAGGCGGTACTTTAACGCTTGTTGGTACTACCGGCCTGAACAAACCTGTCACGGCGTAGATCGGTTGTTTTACTTGAACGAAGTGTGCAAAACTGGCCAGTATAGAGACCACTTGGTAGAGGAGATTGTAGGACCATGTTACGTTATCTTTTTGACCCGGTACCAAAAGGGAGACCTTCCCGAGGGGGTGATTCCCCGCGAAGCTCCGTGGTTTATCTGTGAGTTCAGGTATAATGAAAACACGCACGTGTTCAATCGTATTAGAACCTGGAAGGCGTGTTTGCCGGATGAGGTTCGAGAAGATCCGGAACAGCCGTTGATTCCGTTGAATGAGAACCGGAAGTTGATCAAACATGAATCTCCCATAAAGGCACTTATTACTCCAGATGCGTATGTGGGCATGCCTATCCCCGATGCCAATTTAGGTCCACCCAACTGTCCACCAATCTCCGGACTGGTGTATAAGACGGCACCGATCCCGGATGACGACTTGGGGCAGTACACTACCAGTCCCAATGTGCAGGCGGTGCCTGAGTTTGACGAAAGCAATACTGGGAGAAAGGCGTTCTTGTTTACGCCAATTTCCCAGTTGAAAGGTGGAGGTGGAGCCACCACTGCGGTGTATGCTGCTACCACCACCCCGGCAGCTCTCTCACGGGGATCTCCGACTTCGCACCTTGATTCGTTGCCAGTACATTCTGGGTTGTCTGGGAGTGGCAGTGGGCTTACCAGTAGTCTTGTGGCCAGTAAGTCTGGTGCTGGCTTGGACTATGGTGAGGATAAGCCTCATCTTCCTGGAAGCTACAAACTGTTGCAGGAACAGCTACAGGAGAACCAAGCTAAGAAGTTACAGGAGCAGCAGTTGCAGCAGTTGCAGCAGCAGCAGCAACAGCAGCTGCAGTTGTTCAGAAGAACCATCACTCCTTCTCCCACCAGTATTACTCCTTCTGGTGGGAATTTCCATACTTCTGCTTCGGCTTACTCTACCTTGTTGGCTGGTGGTACGCTAGCATATGGGTTGGATAAGAACACCCATGATTTAGGAGAAGAATTAGGTTCCATGATCAACAAGAGGTTCAAGGTGAGCAAGGATATGGTTTCTGAGCAGTATGTGTTTTATAGGGCGCCGCCGGTTTTGGTTGATGGTGGGAAGAGAATATTGACCAATTCTCTGTCTGAGCTTGGCCATTCTGCGGCGTATTTGGCGTGGAAATTACGCCGCCAGCAGTGAGGTGGTGAATGTGTATTTGTATAGTGGTTATGTAAGAGAAAATGAGATTATTCCTAACTTTTTCGATGGTTGCTGGTGTTAGCATGACAGGACAAGGGGAGATGGCCAACCACTAGATAGATAATCAGAAGGCAAGAGGAGGTAATCAGGATGACAACTACATGAAAACCCACAAACATGAAAACCCACAAACATGAAAACATACAAACATGAAAACATACAAACATGAAAACATACATTTACATACTCCCCCACATACTGCAAACAATTCCTAATGCAGACATCATCTCCACAATCCAAAACACCTCTCCTTTACTCATACCAAAGTATAACCTCCAACCATTATCTCCCCTTCTATTATAACCAAAACGACCCTTCAGTACCCATAAACTATACCAATAAAGAAAACACAATGCGTATATACTTTTTTTCTTTTTTCTCTGTGGGTGATTACCCCGTCAAAAGATGCTTGGAAACTCCTCCCAAGGTACATATAGCCCTTTCTCCTGGTAACCTATAGTCAGATCTTCCTGTTTTCATGTGTTGTTTTTATGCGAATAGCCCATGATGAGTAAACAGCTAAAGGAATTCCAGGAGCATTTACTTAAATCAAGGAAGATTGTGGCGGTGGTGGGAGCTGGACTTTCGGTGCCCTCAGGACTTCCCACTTTTCGGGGAAGCCAGGGTCTTTGGAAGAATTTTAATATGATTGATTTGGCAACTCCTGATGCCTTTTATGTCGATCCTGGTCTTGTATGGCAGTTTTACTCGTGGCGGAGATACTGTGCTCTAAAGGCAAAACCCAATAGGGGCCACTATGCTTTGGCCAAGTTGTCTCAGATGAGTAGCAGTAGGAGTAGTATGGGACTGGGAACTAATACGTCATCTACCCCGCCACAGTACATCACCATCACGCAAAATGTCGATGGAATACTGTCCCGGAGTGGCCACCGTAAAGAAAATCTATATGAAATACACGGTAATTTATTTGACTTGCGGTGTACGAGTTTTATGTGTAACTACATCGACCATAATAACTTTACCCAGCCACTAACGCCGGCACTTGCCGACACCGAAAGCGAATACGAAAACCGTAAGCGTGGTCTAGATGCCGACGATAGCCTACAGAGCGTGTCACCGCAGTTTAAGCCAGTACGTACTATTGCTGAAAAGGATCTACCCCAGTGTCCGGTATGCAAGGATGGGTCGTTGCTACGGCCTGGTGTAGTGTGGTTTGGTGAATCTCTTCCTTTGCACTTAATTTCTAAAATCGACAACTTTATCGAACTGGGAGATCCGGTAGATTTGGTGCTTGTGATTGGCACCAGCGGGACGGTATACCCCGCAAATAGCTATGTAGATAGAATCAAGTATAAGGGGGGCAAAGTGGCTATATTTAACACCGACATCGACAGTGACGTTATTGCAGGAAAGGTTACCGATACCTGGGGGTTCCAGGGGGACGCTGCCGAGCTATTGCCGCTTGCACTAAAGCCATTGATTGGGGAGATTTAATTAGCGCTTCCCGAGGATGTTTTTGAGAGGGGAGTGTGTAATGTACTAGCATAGTGTTTTATTTTAGAGCTGACATATTTATTAACACGAGGTATACACAGAAGATAAAACAGATAAAACAAAGAAGATACAGCATAAAAACACACCAGGTAGTACAGACAAA
Organism: Intestinozyma alai; assembly: GCA_030572135.1. Classification (NCBI taxonomy): domain Eukaryota; kingdom Fungi; phylum Ascomycota; class Pichiomycetes; order Serinales; family Debaryomycetaceae; genus Intestinozyma; species Intestinozyma alai. The sequence continues at coordinate 158,228 of JAJLZI010000002.1, read as the reverse complement.
GCAGCAGATAACATATAACACAATCATCAAGTAAAACTACAGTAAAATGTATACCAACCCAAGAAATAAAGGGCGTAGAGAAAAACAAACAAACACGCGGATATCTAAATAGGGATTGTTCTTTATTATTGTTCAATCAAGGAGTCAGCCAATGGATCAAGGTATTTTTCCTTGCCAAACTCCTCTAGGTATATGGTTGTGGTTAGCTGGGGGTAGTTTCCAAATAAGGACTCCACCACCAACTCGCTGTCGTGTGTGGGTCCATTGCCGTGGGCATTAAGTTGGACTGACATGGAACCGTCTTCAGTAGTGGGTGCAAATGTTGACGGTTGAGGTTTGGTGATGGGTACGGGAAGAAGGGGTGAACTGTGGACTTGGAATGTTTCTTTAGGGGCCAGTTCTGGCGAGAATACGTGCTTGGCTGGCTTGTAGAACGGGTTGCCGACCGATTTGTGTCTTGGAGGGGGCGACAATGATGGCGGTGACGGGAATGGCACGGATGCCGGGGAGATGGTGGGGTTTGCTGCGGTTGAGGCCGTGAGTTTGCCGAGAGTATCAATTGAGGCAATGGTGACTGAAGGTTTGAGGGGGGGTTTCATGGTGGGGGATGTGCTGGCGCTTTTCCCCACCTTGAACCGTAGGTTGTTGCAGCTGTAGTTGTACGAGAAGATGTCGTCGCCGGAGCCGGGTCTGAGGTCGGACTTTCTTCTGGAATGGGTGGGTTTCTTACCGGGACCCGGGTTTCGGGACGTGGGGGTCTTTGTCTTTCGATTGGGGGTGGGTGGTTTTAGTTCTCTGGTCTCTAGTAATGGCGACGACAATGATAATAGTTGTTTGGAGTGGTTGCGCGAGTGCGATGGCGATGTCAATTCATAGGGGGCAATGGTTTTGGTCTCGTTCCAAGGAGGTGCCAATAGGGCATCGAGGTCGAGACAATTGAAATCTATTTCCGGGAACAGCATCGAGTCTTTATACTCGGCCGAGGGGAGCATGGTGCAGTATGATTCCAAAAGGGCCACGTCGAATTCGCTCAAGGGATCTTCTAGTAGAGGAAACATGGTGTAGATGGTTCTGCGGTTGGGAGGTGTATGGGAATTGTATGGGAATTGTATAGGAACCCAGAAAGGCAATTTGGTCCTACTTATATAGATTTCCCCGATATTCTGGAGGCAATTTGACCGATATATCCAAGGCCTGACCACCGTTTCTTGAACCCAGGGCAAGGAAAAATACAGGTGCAGGCGGTTCACCAGAGACGACGGGCAACCAGAAAAGCTGATGATCCTTGTTGTGAAGACGCAAATGCCACGATCTGGTAACAATAAGTCGAGGCAACCTAACAACACTATGCTATCAAACAATGGCGTCGAACCCCAATACTCTATGGACAATAATGGAAAACCAAGACGATCAATGGCCAAAAAATATATATGTGCAATATGATAGCACCAAGAATAATGCCGGAGAAGAAAATGCAGTTGGCGGGAGAATAAGAAATAACATTTTCTCGGGGAATTTCTTATAATTATACGCCATTGATTGCAAAAGATTGACACACAAGTTGTTCAAGCCCCATGGTACAACAATAGGCAGGGCTACATTTTCCCCATAATCCGTTCAAGTCGCACACATCCCATTTAATCGCCATTTCAATTGGAGGGGAGACTATGTAAAGTAGCAAAACCGCTCCTTCCACCCCTCCTCCCAATATATCCATTTTAGGTTGATGGCGGGGGGCCTAAAAAGGTTCCAGAAAGTTTGATGCCAATTCGTGCATACTACTACTTGGTGTGGATTTTGCAACATTGGCAAGAGGCGAGGCGCACCATTCACCTCAGGCACAACGAACGAAAAAAAAAAAAATAAAAAATAGTAAACACGGAAAAAGAAAATAGCTCTTTTGCCCTCCAAGAATACCAAGGTGGGGGTTATCACCGTAAGAGTGATATGGCGATGTGAAACAGGACAAAATGACCACAAGAAGGCCATTGTAGAAACAAGAAAACGGGAATACAGGACCAGATTTCACTGGTAGCCAAACAAACCAATATGGAACGGACCATTTTGTGAGGCAACCTCGATGTTTGTGGGCGATTATTTGGGCGAGCATGCACCATGGCAAATTACATAACCTGTAATGGAACACTGCTGTTGGCTTTACAACATGTGTTGCAAAACAATGCACTTGACAAGTGTCAATGGTGCACACAGGATAATCTAGTCATTATCTCTTGTTTTTGTCCCTCTTCACGGAACAACATATCCCCCTTTTTACTAAACAATTACAAATACGAACGAAACGTGATATTGCTCGGGTGGATCGCCTGTCCCCTCCAAAGTTTGTGGTTCAACAAGAAAACCTTAAATCTAACGCTATTTCGATTTAAGGTTTGGGTTATAGTACCATCGGGGGGTTATCCGCTTTATTAACCTAATACCTTATTTAGTTCTCCTGTTGTATGGTTTTCTTCTACACTTCTTAGTTACGATGTTGTGCTTCCTCGTGGGCACCTTTTGTTGGTGGTTGTTTTTACCCCAGAAAAACTACACCGCGTCGCAATCGATTTTAGTGCGGAAGGACAATTCCTTCAACATCACCTTTAATGCTTCACCGTAAACAGGTGGCTGGGCATACCAACGACGAGCAAAGACAGTACACTATAAGAAAAATACAGCAACACCTTGTCGGACAACTGGGTGTTGAGGATGGGGTATTCATAACGGATCCCAAATCGGAAAATGAAAATGCCTCCTTGCTCTCTCCAAGCAATGGATACATGATACTTGGAGGGGGAGGAGAAACGTAATCCCAATCCAGGAATAGCACGATTAGGAGATTTGAAAGGAGGAGGCGATAACACACAAGAAAACGGGGCTCCCCACCCACCACCAAGAATTGGGAATCTAATACGTCCCGGAAACGGGGGTTAGGTAGACTTGGTAACGAAGGACAACGACTAAAAGGTCTCTGTTACTTTTTCTTTTGTGTTTTCTTTTGTGTTTTCTTTTGTGTTTTCTTTTTCTTTTTCTTTTTGTTTTTGCCGCAATAAACGAGTCATCAGGGAAACTAACCAGTGGACAATGCTACTGCAAATCATTGTTCTTTTGGTGTGACTCCAAAACCATCGGTTAAAGTAGGACACTATTGTTCTTATTCTGTCTTCACGAATGGACCCAGCTTCAACATCTGGGATAATTCCCACACAAGGAGCGGCAGGAAATGTCGGGGTTTGTTGGGATGGTTTCCCCCCCCCACCCCGCTAACAGACGTATACTCATGCAAGATGATTAACCGGTTGACGTTCCGGGCTATCTCGTACGATGCGTACTTGAAATCGGCAGAAACTACAACCAGTCGTGTTGTCAACAACAACAACAACAACAACACGCACACACACAGGGTGAGAGAAAAGAAAATAACAGGAATTTCCTGTCCAAGAAATCGATCCAGTTGACAACTGCGGATCAGATTAAGAAAAATAAATACACAACCAGGTACAAAAGGTGTTTCCAAGAAACAATCCTGCTTGGGCCTGTCCCCATACCTATTCTATCTAGAACATTGTTTCCGTGGATGGGTATTGTTTATATAAAGGTGTCTTATTTCTGCCTTTCTGTCGCCTTTGCTCATAAAAAAAGAAATGATGCTTCTAGTTCTAGAGCGGCGCCTTTTCCTGTAGTTGGTGCTCGATAATACCATCACGGTCAAATCTGTGAACGACCGTTTTGATGCCTGGATCAATGCTGAGCCTTGCCAAGATCCAGGCGCCTCCCCTCAGGGAATGTCGCCTCGTTGAGGAATGTAACCTGCAATATTTTTGATTTTGTAGATCCAGGAGTCTACAAACCACTCCTGCCACCAGTGAGCTAGGTGCTACCTGGTGGCGGCTTTGCCATTGGGGGAAATTTCCCGTGATCCATGTTGGAAGTGGCATTGTCTTCGACTTGGGTTTTCACCGTACACAATCTGCAAGTAACAATTGACCCAAAAGATTAACAATTGTGCATGCTCCCCCCCCCTCGCCACATTCCCACTCTAGAATAATATATTTGTTATTTGTTTTGTAAACACTCTCTATTTTTAGGTTGTCACTTGGAAGACAATGGCAGACCTTTGCTGGGGTTACGCTTCCCGGCAAAAATGTGACATAACAACCTCTCTTTATTGTGCCAAGAGCCGGCGTTTTTCAACAAGTGTGCACCTCCACCTATATAGCTTACAAACCAAAATCTCAATTTCGTAACAATTCGTCATCAACCTCATCTTGTACAATTCTCTGTGGTACTGAACTTCTCTCAGGGGGCAACCCCACCGCCACGTTGGCGTCAAGCAACAACTGGTTGTATATCCAGAGTCTCCGTTTCTCTTTGACAGTGTCGGCCAACTGCGCAGACACGATTTTGTTGATCCTGCTTGCCGTGTTCAACTGTGCCAATAGCTTGGTCTCGAGTTGCCGCAACACTTGCACGTCATCAATGTCATCAATTTCTTCTCGGTCAAGCTTATACGACTGGGAAATCGTTTTCGTCTCTGTAGACAAATACTTGTGGATGGCATTGGTGTTAACCGCAGTGTCATCTTTTTCAGGGTGGCCGTGCTGCTGCTGTCTCTTGACAATGGTGAGCGTGCCGTTATTTTCGTCGTGGTCCGGGACCAACCCTGCCCGTTCTTCGGTTCCGACCAATTCTTTTTCTCCAGCGATAAATTGCTTATACCTGGCTGTGGCGACTCGGTACTGTTTGAAATCAAGCGGCAACTCATCCACAGCACTTAATTTGACCATCGGGCGGTGCTTGCTGCTGGACCCAGCCTTTAGTGCACTAGCAAATGTATTTGTAAACCACCACGGGGTTCTCAACTGGTAATCCTGCTGAATAACCCGCACATACTCCTCCTCACTCATATCTGCCACATTTAACCCCATCCCCAACTCTCCTTTTCTAATCTTCTCCTTTACGCTATTTAACTGATCCTTGACCGAATGCAAATCATGGACCCCCTTCACGTGCTTGGTTAGCGCGTCCGAACGGGTAAAGTGCTTTTCACACTCCGGCACGGGACAAAAATACGGTTTTTCGCCCGTGTGGGTTCTGCAGTGGGAGATTAGAGCAAACCGTGAGGGCTGTTCAATACCAAACCGTGAACACCCTTCCCATTGGCAGGTATATTTTACGGGGACGGTATTTGTAGAATGGGAGATTTGGGTTAAATGGTTGGCATTTAAATGGCAAACCAAAGTGGTTAGACTAGAAAATGCTTTTGACTTCAGATCGCACCCGGCCCACTTGCAGAGAAAGTCAGAGGTTGATGTATTGGGTCCTGCTGTAAAAGGTGTAGTTACTGGTGCACTGCTGTCAGATACAGGTTGTGGGTGAGACTGAGAAGTATTTTCAGTCGGCACATTTGCCACAACCGTACTTGCATTGTCCCCGTCCATGATCTTAATGCCCCTGGTACTGTATCTAGCTTAGAGTTCCACAAGGACGTTGTTATGACCTGGGGTTTTCATGTTTCACTAGAAGTTGGAATTTGGTGGAAGTTGTTGCGGAAAAAAAAAATACCCGAATTTGATGGTGAGTGGTTCAGGCAGGGTAGTTAGAGTAGATACATAGAACAGTTAGGTTTAATAGTTAGGTATAATCGTTAATATGGATAATTACGAGGGATAGTTAACATGATTAGTTATGAGGAATAAGCAGAGTAGTTAGAGTAGATAGGCAGAGTAGTTAAGATGAATAGGCAGAGTAGTTAATATGAATGGTTAAGATGAATGGTTAAGACGAATAGTTATGCCTCCCAATAGTCACCTCCCAGTAAACCCCTCTGACTACACCAAGAGTACATAACACCCCTAAAAACATCCACTTGTCTCTGGTGTTTATTAAATGCTTCTACAAAACTCTAAACCAAATCTTCATCCAATCTGGCGGCGGGATTCGATTCAACAAAATCCAACGAAACCTTGTGGCCTAACAATTCTCTAATGTTAGAAACACCGTATTTAATCATAGTAGGCCTTTCCAACGAAAGACCCCAGCCAAGAACTCTCATGTTCTTAGGCAACCCCATGGTTTCCAACATCTCTGGTCTAAACATACCCGAATTGCCGATTTCAACCCACTTCTTCAAACCCTTGTGGTAGGCAAAGATTTCCAACGATGGTTCAGTGTAGGGGTTGTACGCCGCCTTGAATCTCAACCCATCAACACCCATCTTGCCAAAGAAATCCTCCATAAACCCAATCAAGTCTCCCAACGTAATGTCGTACCCAGCAAGCACACCCTCGACTTGGTGAAACTCAGCCAAATGGGTGGCATCCACAGCCTCGTTTCTGAACACACGGTCAATGGAGAATAATCGGATAGGTTTAGGGTCATCGGCCAACTTTTTCAACATGGCCGAAGAAATAGCCGTGGTGTGGGTTCTCAAAACCATCTTCAACGATTCCTCAGCCTTCCAAGGGTATCTATACCCAATAGAACCATACTTCCCGTTCTCGTGAACCTGTTTGGTGTTTTCCCAGTACTGCTTGTCTTCAGGCTCGTGGGCCACAGCTGGGTCCTTCAAATAGAAAGTATCCTGCAAGTCTCTAGCTGGGTGCTGCTGGGGAACAAACAAGGTGTCAAAGTTCCAGAATCCCGACTCCACATACTGGTTTGAAGGCATTTCGGTGAACCCCATGGAAAAGAAGATTTGTCTGAATTCTTCTCTAACCTTGCTCAAAGGATGCAACGCACCCGACTGGGGATACACCCCTTCGGAATTGAAGTTGTATGGTTTGAACTCGGCATCCTTCCAAGAACCATTGACAATCATGTCGGAAGTAATGTCGGTTTCCAAGCTGACAATCTCAAGAGCAAACTTGGGCCCTTTTTCTATCTTGTAGCCAATGGTCTTGTTCATGACAATCAACTTTCTCTTTTTCAATTCTTGCAATTCCTTCTTGTCAGCAAGAAGACCAGTTTGGTTAATTGTCTTCAACTCATTCAACACGGTGTCTTCAGGCAACTTGTCCACCTGGGGAATTAACTTGTCGCCGCTTTTGCTCAACCATTTATTCTTAAACGCTTTACCCTGTCCCAAGGCTCCAACTGCACCTAATTTAGTTTTCAATTCGGAGATGGTTAACCCTTCCAACGCCTTCAAAACCTCGTCAACAACTTGGATTTCTGGCGTGGCACCTTCCGCAAGGTACCGCTGGGCTTCGTCGGTCAACGCCCAGGTATCGATTTCGATTTTAGAGAAAGTGATCATCTCCTTGGCCCAGAGCGAGGTCAAGTTTGAATGCAAAGTGTTGGAATCTATGGCTGCTAGTTCCGGAACTTCAAGTGTGCTGGCGATAACGCCGCTGTTGTCATCCACTAATTTCAAAAGTCTTAATTGTAACTCAGACATGGCGTATACTAATATTAGTTAAGAAACGGGATAACTTGTTTGTCAGAAACCGGGTTCTTATTGTATCTTTCCATCCTTTTACTCACAGATACTCGGTACCAAATTTTTTTTTTTTTTTATTTTTCAGTTTGGAAAATTCTTGCATTGGTACTGAAAATTACTCGCGCGGGAAGGAAGGGTCGTAGTATATCTCAGTCTGACGATCACGTGGTCTGGAACCGATAGCTCCCCAGTGGCTGCAAATACCGACTGGGTGATGGTTGTCCTGATGTAATTACATGGCAATCACTTGTTTTGTCGGTGTATTCATAAGCTACATTGGCGTGAAGCCGTTTGATATACCCCCCAAGAATTCAAACTACAAATATCAATGGCCATCAACGGAGAGAGGCTTCAATAAAGTCTAACCTGGCAATCGATTCATACATCCAATGCCAATGAGCAAATTCCCACGAAATATATGTATTTGACATTCAATACTAAACAATAAAAAAGGATAAAAGAACGTAAATAAATAAAACCTTCGCGCGATGTACTCTTCCTGGTCCCCCAACCCCCCTCCCTACCAGGAGACTGCGAATACCAGTTCATTTCAGCGAGGGGGAAATGGGAAACATGAACACCCACTGAATACGTCCACAATGCAACCAGCTGTTTGTATATTTGCTGTTTATCCTCGGTACACTTGGGGGTTTTTCAGAAGTGTACTTTCCCGGTATACTCCAAGCCCGTCTCTATCATACACCGATTCGTCATCGTACTGCTCACCAGCGACAAATCCCGGCAGTGGGTGTGTGAGGTTATATATTCCTTCGGCCTGCTCGTGTCCTCTCTGGGCGGTTGCCCCGAGTTCCCGCAACTCGCACGATTCGTGTTTCCGTTTCGTAGACTTATTTCTATTCTTGGCAATCATGGGGAGGAACGACACGCGGTCGTCTTTCATTGGCTCGTACCGCGCATCGGGGTTGCTGCGGATTAGCGCAAGGACACAGGTTACTATGGTGAAGATCAACAAGTACAACGCAAACGCAGCATTGAGGGCAAAAAATATCACCGCCATCATCGACGACACCGCCGGAGGCTGGCGGAAGATATTGGAGAAAAACATAAAGATGAGAGCATTGATACAGTTGATCACGCCAATGGTGATATTGAAGATGTTGGTTCTCTTGTCCATAAATGGTTTCATCCAGATAAGCCACACGAGGTACACCAACTCAATCACAAATATAAGCACCGACTGCGCCATCCCCCGCAACTGCAACGTCGCCACAAACAACGACTTAAGGAAGATGTATCCCATCGAAATGAGAATCTGGTAGTACTTGTCGGCGCGATACTGGACGTAGAGGAACCCGAACCGATTCAAAAACCGGGTCTCGCCGAATAAAAGGAAGGCTGGGTTGTTGTGCTCCTGGACCGACTTGCGGCCCTTGAGAAACACCCTCACCGCCGCTTGGCACAAAACCCCCATGGTCATGACAAAGAGTATCACAGCAATGGCAATAGTGCCAGCCGAGTCTCGCGCCGTGAGCTCCCATAGACAAAACAAGGATATCTGCGGCAAGGCGAGAATTAGTAGCCGGTAGAGCGTGCCCTTGATAATCGACGACCATTGCTGGCGGTACTCGTTAAACTTGCCTTCATGGATGACATTGGACCGAATCAAAATCTCAATAATGGCTTTAAAAATCATCAAGCACACCGCCATAACAAAGATGAAGAAGAGCAAGAACGTGATTGCCGTGAAAAAGAGGCTGGTTATCTCAATCCCAGCCAAGTACGACATCCGCTGAATCCCTCGCAACACCAAAATCTTGTCGCCCAAGTTGGGGTCCTTTTCGTTTATCGAGTAAAGCTTGGGGTCAAGCGAGTCCCCATATCCCAACGTGATTCCTGAGTCCAAGGTGACGGAGTTTCGCTTTGCTAGCCGGCGGAGACGGGGGTATTCGGGAGACGTGACCGAATCCCAGTAGTCCACGGCCCTTTTCACAAGCCGCTGCACCGATATCGAGAGGTAGGTCGTTTTGAGAATGTCGGTTGCAGTACCTCCCGTGGACTGCAAGTACCAGTTGGCTATGGTTTGCACAAAGTCCACATTGACAATTCCCATCGACCACACGAAGTTCTGCGCCCACGCTGCGGCTATGGGTGGCACTCGGGCCACTGCCATCATGGCAGTGATGACCAAGGACTGGAAGTAAATGAAGAGGGACATCGAGTTGGATGCAATGTGGGCCGCGGTGCTGGAGTGGCCGATAATAGAAATCACCCCGGACGTGATAACCCCCACTCCAGAGACTGCCGCGATGGGCCACGCGGCATACTTTGTCTGCACGCTTTTGCCGTTGGATACGGTGGCCTCCACACACACCAACTGCTCCTGGGTCTTACTGTCGTATAGAATCACTCTAAAGCGGGCGTCCAAGTCGGGAATATTGTAGGCTATGCTGGGGATCTGGTTGGCTACAGACGGAGACACCGACTGGTGGGAGGAAAACTTGAGGTGGCCGCTGGTTAGTGGGCAGAGAGGATCGCCCTTGGTGTCGGCGCCGGTGTTGAGATTCAAATTGCAAAAGGACACGTTTGTCTGCAACACGTTGAGTCCGTAGGCAATCAAGTTGACGTTGGCGGTGACGTTTCGGTTGTTGATCCGCGATAGTGCCGCGACATTGAAGTACACCTTGTTCGAGTCGGGATAGTACAGAATGTTGAAATAGGACGCCGTGAACTGCGAGTTGTCCATACAGGTCAAGAGCGACGTTGCTTTTAGAACGTCCTTGCCGGATACTAGTGGCAAGGCGCAAGAGATCCACAGTAGAAGAGCGAACACCAATAGCATTTTCGGGGGGGGGAGGGACTATATGTGCCGACTCGACTGGGTATGTTTGTAGGGGCGAGCTCTCAGAGTTGAGGAAATCGGGTAGAAGGTGCTGGAAAGACCGGTGCTTGTGCCACGGTGATTATATTATGACGAAATTGTTAGAGTTAAAGGGAGGGGGCTGATTCTAGCACGACAAGTGGCGGTTGCTTATCACATTTTGCCATTTCTAGCTGAAACCCCTTTTATTAGCACCGGCTGCTGCCTTTATGTCGCATGTTGTGTAGACGTTGCCATGTCTTGACCAGCGTCGACTGGATTTAGGTTTGTCTGCATGGGAATTTCTCTTTTACGAGAAAGAATAGTATTGTTTAGCAGCAACATACAGGGTAATCACACCGCTCGTCTAGCTACGTTATTCCCCGACAAGCAGTTATGCTTTGCCGGGATAAGCTTTGGTGTTTACTTCAAGGTGGTGTATACCAGTGCTTTTCCACTGAGGCAGATATTCGTGCACGACTCGAAAAGTGTACTCTCTACCCTCCTCCAGAGGGACGTTCACGTCCCAACCTCTTCAGAGTTGGTTGCGACGCAGCGTATAGATATGAGCGATATCCCGCCAATAGGGTGGTGTAGTTGTGGAAGTGTATACAAAAAAAGAAAAACTCTATTCACCCATTAAACTGTGTTTGGGCAATTAGGCTTTTTGTGGTCTCAAAATCTTAGTTTCCAAAGGGGGTGCAGTTCCCATCTGGGCTCCCATCTGGGTTCACATCTAGGTTCTTTTGCCTCGCGAATCCGTATAACCGGAGCAGTTTGGCCGAATGGATATCCATGGAAGCAGTCGTCGTCTCTGGCGGTGGCTGTTCTGGACATGCCCCATTCATCGTTTTTTTGTTTTGGCGCACAGTTGGAACAGCTATATTTTGCAGCCTATTTATGGAACCTCGGTAGACTCGGTCCGCATTGTAGATTCCCACGGCATGATCAGGTGTCCGTCAGAATCACCAATCTACATTTGTCTTCTGTGCACCCCCGCCAAACCCTCCCCTGGCCCCCGCGAGTACGAACACGATATCCTCGAGAAAACCCACCTTGACGAAACCCCTCCTCGAATTGAACCCAGCAGGATTTGGCACTTGGTAAGGGCAAAAAAAAAGTAGCTGTGGTTGGTTTTCACTTTTGGCAAGATAGTATAATTTGAGTGTGTACATTTTCTCCCTGTGCTATTTTTAGGTTGGCTCTCATGTAGAGCCTGGGTTGCGTTTCTTTTGCATTTGTGTTTACTCCCGTGCACGCAGCGGCTGAAATGGGACTGACTGTCACCTAACGACAGGACACACACAAACTAGATCAAGGCAATGCTGGTTAGTGTCTTGCTGTGGCTGTTCTTTCCAGGTTTATCAATTCGGGTTTCCATAACGCCGGTTATTACAAGAGGCGCGCACAGCCCGGTAATAATGCAACAGTCACTGAATCACGTAAACGCGGAACCCCCTCCACGGCTGTGCACGTTATTTTTTATATCATTCACCCTTTTTTTTCTGTTTTATTTTTGGTTTTTTTTTGCTCTCTCCTACCGCCTCCATCGAGTACATTGTGTATGACCAGGCAGTGTCCCCAAATGCTCATTGCTAGAGACACCAAGGGGGAAACGGAGAAATCCCAAAAATAATAACTATAAAAAGCGCCCCCCTGATTCCCCAGTTTCGCTGGGGGTTCGGTTTTTTCAATCCCATCATCGTCCTTTTCTTGCTTTCAGTACCGATAAGTGGTTTCTTTATAGGTAAACGGAAACACAATCGACTCACAATGGCTTTCACGTGCTCAGATATTTGCAAGTTCATTTTTGCTATAATTCTCCCTCCATTGGGGGTGTTCCTCGAAGTGGGATGTACTAAACACTTGTTCATCAATATTTTGTTAACCTTGCTTGGGTTTATTCCGGGTATTATCCATGCCGTGTACGTTATTCTAAAGTACTAGTGCAACCACCCACGTGTGGCCCCGGTGGGGCATTACCATGGTGTAAGGGATTCAGATGCTTGTTTGTATAATTGCTATCACGTTCCCCCAATGCCAGCTAGTGTTGGTGAATGGTAGCTGGGTTGTATATGTTTTATCCTAATGTATCAATTTGTTTGTCTTTTTATTAGCAACTTGTAGGCATTCTAAGTACCCTAGTTTGTGCTCTGGATCTGATCATACTACTTTTCGTTCGGCACTGACGGGCGGTGTCATCTCCATTATCCGAAGGGAACATATTGCCGATTGCCGAAAGCAGGCTAAGGGGAACGTAATGGCTGCTAAATTCAGTAGGTTCTATTTTGCCAGCATTGTTTGGGGTTTGCTTATATCGGTAACTCTTCGAAACCCTAATCTCTTTACGGCACTAAGCCTCCTGCGCAAATTATCCATCCACTCGCACCCATTTGGTCTGGCTTGGTTGTCTAGACTCTACATTGCTCAAGTGGCATGATGGGTAATTCGATATATCTGTCAATTAGGTAAACCTTTGTGGGAAACTCTTCGTCAGCATTGACTAAAATTGTGCCAATTTTTTTTATTTTATTTTATTTTTTGCAGCCTAAGACTTCAAGCTACTCCAGGCATGTATTTCTACTGGAGAAGTGAATCGGTACATTTCTTAACCCAGTGACGGGGGCTAGCGGTGGTCATACACGGCACCACCAAGGCCAATGTGTGCTATTGTAGATGTAAATTCCAGGCAAATAACCTAGTTCAACTGGATCCGAGCAAAATGAAACCCACCAACCAGAAACCATCCATCCCCCCAACTCTGGTGCCTGCTCTCTTCCCCATTGATCACGCACACCAAGCATGGCATTTTTGGGATCTGGCGATAGTGTGCCATGGAGAAGCGCCTCAGGAGCACCATCTTACCTGGTTTTCACCGTCATCACGCTCACAAATAACCAACCCCACGAATGCCGAATCCTTTGGTATTACCCTAAACAGCCCTAGCACAAATACCCTGCTGTTGTACGACAAACCCAAGCATCGTATTTCTCAATTGGGAATAAAGCAAAACGCGCTGAGCGCCAACTTACACGCAAAAGAAATTATTTCTCGACTGGGCGCAAACAAACAATGAACCGTGCCACAAGGCACCAGGAGGTACCACCAAGGAAACAAAGAGGGTTCCACACAATGCACGCCAGACGCCTGTCCCATTATCTTTGATTCACTCGTATCAATTCCATCGCTGAATTTCATTGCCAACACTTCACACGACCGTAGTGCTTTTGGTTTATTATTTCTTCGAACTGTAACCCTAAACCACCACAAAACAAAAATAAAAAAGACATCCATCAGCAAAGGTAATTTCAAGTTTAGATTGTACATAAAGTTGGGTTGTGTTGTGTGAGGATAAACTCCGGTTCTATTTCTGATCTAAAGATACACTAGACGATTACGAGAGGGGGGAATCCAAGCCTGCAATGGAATTGGGGTATTTACAAACCAGCAAAGAAAGGTTACGATCTTATGCCTTTACGACGATCGCGTGGATTTCAAATCTCGCGATCCTGAAAGTGAAACAACTTGGCTCGAATCTGCGTGTTATCTCTGTGTGGAAGTATTGCCAGAATCACCACACCAAAAAAAAAAAAGAAAAAAAGAAAAGAAAAAAACTCCATGCAGGAAATTAATTTGTATTTTTTTTTTGTTTGAATTCCGGGATTTACAGGTTAGACATTTCTTTTTCTTTTTATTTATTTTTAGTAGAACCTGGATATTTTTTTTTGTATCTCCTATCCACACCAAATATACCAAAGAAAAAAAAAATTATGCTGACTTTTTTAAAACCTCGAGATAAATAAAATACCAACTGACACTTCACCGTTTTTCGTTATCTCTTTTTCCAGTGGATAGTGTGCTTGAACTCCCCTATACCCGTTGTATACGCATATAGTCACTCCAACCCAGTTGATAGTGATTCCCCGGCCAAACGTAGAAGCCGACACGGAGTATATACCTCAGAAACATCGCCGCATACTGCATCAGCTATCTCGACATCGTTCCCGATAGTCCACTCCACTTCCCCCCCAAAAAAGCCTGTCATTCGTTTTACTGCACCACCAGAGCCAACCACGAGCGTTTTCGTAGTTGAATTCGCTTACTTCTTGAATTCGCTTACTTCTTGAATTCGCTTACTTTTTTTTGAATTAAAGGAGCAATACCAGCACCCACTTATTCACCACCAACACCCACTCAGCCATGGCCCTCCCCGTAAGCATCAAACGGGTGGCCAACCCCAAGATCGTCAAGTTTATTATAGCCGTAGTGGCTATAATAAACTTGCTATACTGCACGTCCCTATTTTTTAACAAGGAGACCATCACCACCAAAGTAAAAAATAACTGGGATAATATTTCTGGTGCGTCACTAGAAATAAAGTCGGAACTGCACAACAAAAAAATCAACCCCGCCGACACAAATAAAGAAATACCCACAGTGCACACAATAAAGGAGCCGCAGCTGCAAACGAATTCCGAGGAACAGCACCTTTTCCAGCTCCCTGACAAGCCGTACTCGCAATTGACGGCCCAGCAAAAGATCTGGTACAAGCTCAACGAGATCACCACCAACAAAGAGAAGTACTGGTTGGCGCACACGGAGTTGACGGATTACGAGCTCCAGATCCGAATTAAGGATTTCCTCCCGGAAAGCTGGATCGGCAAGCCGACACTCTTCTACGACCCCAGATTCACCCTTTCGGTTTATCTCTCGGAAATCAAGCACCAGTACTTGAGCAAAAACCCCAATAATGTCAAGGGTAAGAGTCACGAGATTGTGGTACCTTTTGCATGGGCTGACTGGGTAGATTTGACCATGTTGAACCAGGAATTGCTCAAGCCAGAAGTGCAGCGCAAGAACTGTGAGTACATGAAGAATACTCACCATATTCCTGCCAAAGATCCCAACTATTGTATCAATAATAACGATATAACCCGGAAGGATTTGCAGGAAATGAATTTACCGTCAACTGACTATATTCCCGGGTTTGCTGTGAAGAAATCTCCCACCAACAAAGCGTCCAATGAAGTGAGAATGTGGGAAGGAAAGTCCCACTTGTTGACCTACGCCGCCAACCCATTGGCAATCATTTTCTTGAGTAAAGATGGGGTTTATGAGGCCCAGATTGACGGTAAGCAAAGAATCGTTGATGGGGAGTTGTTTAACAACTACTTGAAGAACAATGATATCCCCATAGCCCACGATAGCGAAAGGAGAATCATTTTGAACCCAGTGGCTGAATTCAAGTCGTTATTGGAGCAAGTTGCACCAAACCCGTTGGATCCCCAAGAAGATCTCTATGGAATGGTGGCCAAGATTAAAGAAACCGACCCGGCAAAGTCTCGGGAGATCTTCTTGCCCGAAAGTGCGTTTGACTATGGCCAGGATAAGATTGACTTGCAAATAGCTGAGTACGAAAGCCGAATGAACAAATTGCAAGAGGTGACCACCAATGAATTGGAGTTTAACCAGAACGTGATCAACGAGAACCGGTTTAGTAGAAACGAAAAGATCTACTTTGACGGGTTAAAGTATGCCAACAAGTTTCAGTTGAACAACGAACCCACATACTATAGGATGGCGCGGTTGAACTTTGGCAATTCCGAGAATGAAAAAGATGCCGGCTGGCACTATGAATGGCGGTTCTTCAACGGTGCTTTGCGGTACCTCAAGGCGGACTGGACCGAAGACGAACTTCTTATTAGAGAGAAGGTTTTGCTCGACAGAATCTTGCGGAACTGGTTCAGGTTTGCCAACGAAAAGGGGATAATCTCGTGGATCGCCCACGGCCCGCTTCTTAGTTGGTACTGGGACGGATTGCTATTCCCATTTGACGAAGATATTGATATCCAGATGCCTGCCGAGGAATTGACCCGGTTCGCGAAGTTGTACAACCAAACATTGGTTGTGGAAGACATATCGGAAGGCTTTGGTAAGTTCTTTATTGATTGTTCTACATTTATCCACCATCGGGGGAAGTCGTACCGCGAGAACCACATTGATGCCCGGTTTATTGATATAGATACCGGGGGGTACATTGACATTACTGGGTTGGGTATTTCCGACGAAAAGGCACCCGATAAGTACCAGGAGATCATTTCTGCTGCTGAGAACGATAACCGTAAGAAGCCAGTGTACAACTGCCGGAACTTGCACTTTTACGCCTATGACGAATTGTCACCCTTGAGGTTTACGATGATGGGCGGGGTTCCATTATTTGTTCCTAACAAAATTGAAGATATATTGAAGGACGAGTATGCCAAGGGGATGACCAGCTACTCGTACGATGGGTTTTACTTTGTTGACGCCATCAACTTGTGGGTTCATTCGTCGAAATTGGAGTTCCTTTTTACCAATCACGAGTACCGCACATTGACGGGGGAGATTGACGTTCTCAAGTTCACCAAGCTAGTGCAGTCCATGACGGAAGAAGACGTTGTTCGGTTGTTTGAGTACGAAGAGGATATTCTTTTGGAGTACTATTTGACTCGTAACGTCACCGAAATGCACAAACAGGAATTGTCCTACTTGTTTGAAACTCCACAGGGAACTAATTTCCCCATTGGCCAGGTTGGAAAACAGAAGAGCAGCGGTGATATCAGTCTGAACGAAGAGTACCATAAGTTTACCTCGAACTTTAAGTTTCAAAAGCCGTTCAGAAGGCCGTTGTTCAACTATGAAATGATTGACAGACCAAGGCACCACGCCCAGACAAGGTGAGATTCTAGAAGTATGATTTATTTCATTATTGCATTTATATAGTTTATTAACACATAGATACTAAACCAGGGCCTTTTCCAGTCCATGTAGCGAGAGTAAGTGATTGAGGTGTTGTGCTCCACCTAGCGATGACCTGGAATAGTCAACAAACGTACTTGGAATTAGATAGTTTTTCTTTTTATTTTCTTGCATAGTTCTTTATTTAGAAGCCGGTGATGGTATGGCTGCGAAATTTCACTTGCTATGGAGATACCTAGTGGGGTGTAACTAAATATAGATTGGTGAAGTAGTGACCAAAGCTTGCTCGCAAAAGGAGTCCATAAACCGCAACTCACGTTATACCGGACCCAGTCATTTGTGAATATGGCCACCAGAAAGTAATGTTCTTCCAGCGGCCCCCAAGGGAATAGGTGCGTCTATACCAAACATACCACAAAACCCGTATCCCCCACCGTATACCAGACCAGACCAACCCCCAACTCGCTTAACCTGGGGGACCTTGATTGTACCTCGTATCAGCCACACAAATACGCGTTTCCCGTAAACACTTCTCTACAAAAGCTGCCATTCACCATTCGGCTGACCCCAATCAGGATGATGGCTGCAACAGGTGGATCTGGAAACGGGCTTGCCGCATAATTGCTGCTTGGATCACCGAGGCAAGACATTTTACACAAAAATGAAAACTAGCTCTTTTTTTTTTAAACTGGTAACCACAATAACCTGCCTATAGATGCATGGCTTTATCCGCTTACACGATTCTGCGTCCCGGCCGGATTATCTACTATATCTGGTGGATATCCGGCCACACCACCACAACCATTATGGCCCCACTTCCATTGTGCCATTTCGGCTGATTCTTGGCTAAGATCTCCGCCTAAATCCCGGTGTGGCGTACAACCAATGGCAGCCGCGAGAGTTGCTTATTGGTGTTTTTGGAAACCACCACAAAACACCCAACCTGATCACACGATCATAAACCGTAATAGTTTGTGTGGAAGCTTAAACTAAATTAAAATAAACCACAAATATAAATAGAATCTCACAAATTGGGAAAAAGGGTGCAGAAGACACAAAAATAAATTCAAAAGTAGAATCTGATTTCCCATAATAATGAGATTCGGTTTGTATATATCTAATTGTATGATTTTACATGTTACGTTCGTTTCTTTTTCTTGGCCTACACGAAGATTTGGCGGGCCCAAAAAAAAATATGATTGTTTTTTTTCGTCCTTTGTTGACATTTTGGTTCTACAGATTGGTATTTATTTCAAATCGGTTACGCAAAAAATATACTCTTGTTACACTGAAGCTCCAACCTTAGAAAATAAGTCCGACACAAGACCATAAGGACAAAGTACTAAATATTTTTTTTTTTTATAAATTATTTATTTAAGTAACACCCACCACCAATTAATGGCTGTCTAACACCATCTCTCCCCCCCGTCTTGCTCAGTGAATGAAAACATAGGTGACAGCTACACATTTATCCACAACCACCACCTTCGTTTAGCCATAGTATTATATATACACACCCGAGAATACCACCACCTTTCCAGATCCCATCATACGGGAAAAATAAGCCGTAGAAAATAAGTCACACGAACACTTTACTGACCACGACGGCCCACAAAATCAGCACACGACATCAACACCAGTAATCGTACCAGACCCAGTAAACCCAATAAAGTTACCAAAGTTACCAAGCTCACCAAAGTTACCAAGCTCACCAAACTTACCAAGCTCACCAAACTTACCAAAGTTACCAAACCCATCCAGCAACATGCTAGACATCAGGATTGTAAGAAACATTTTCTTGGCCCTCCTCTTGATAAATGTCGTCTACTTTGCCCGGGTCTACCATATGGACGAGGCAAAGGCACGACAATTGCAGTTGGCCCATATATCGTCGATAGACTATACTACCGACGACCAGGTGAAGTTTGACAAAAATAAACCCTACACCCAGTTGACCACGGCCCAGAAAATCTCCTACTTGCTCGACCAGGTCAAACAAAACAAAGACAACCACTACTGGTTGGCCAATACCAAGGTGCAGTACCCTACTGTGAAAATCAAGCCACGTGACTTTCTTGCTCCTGAAGACAGCAGCTACCAAACGTGGCAGAACCGCAATGAGCTATTCTACGACCCGCGGTTTACCCTAGCGGTGTATTTGGACGAGTTGAAGAGCCAGTACCTTGCTCACAACCCTAAGAACGAGAAGTCCAAGGACCATGTCATCAAGTTGCCATTCAGCTGGTCCGATTGGGTCGATGTGACCATGCTAAATGAGGAATTAAGCAAGCCAGTAGAAGAAAGGTTACGCTGCGAGTGGTTACAAGCAAATGCCAACAAACCCACCAAGTACCCCAACTTTTGTAAGGATTTGGTTGACTTGAGCGAGGAAGAGGTTGAGGAAATCGGCTTGCCCAGGGAAATGCTTCCTGGGTTCATTGTTAGGACTTCTCCTATGAATAAAGCCAACCACAAGGAAGTTATGATGCAAGGAAAGGCCCACTTATACGCCCAGCAGGAAAACCCATTGTCGATTGTTTTTTTGACCAAAGACGGCACCTACGAGGCCCAGCTCACCAGCAAGCGCCAGCGTATTGTGCATTCGGATATTTTCGAGCACTACCTCTCGAGAAGGAACATCAACGCCAATCACATTGAAGATACCCCAGAAATTGAATTAAACCCCCAGGAGGAGTTCAAGTCGCTCTTGAAAGCCGTCAAGCCCCGTCCGTTGAACCTCGATGACGACATTTACAAGATGCGGCAGATTATTCGCCAGAAGGACGCAAATGCCCTGAGAGAATTATACCTAGACCCTGAGGCGTTCTTGTACAAGCAGGAGCAGTCCGAGGAGCAAATCGCCGAGTACGAAGCCCGTCTCAACTCGATTGAAGAAGCCATGACCAACGAGTTGAAGTACGACCCAAAAGTGTTTGAGGAAAACAGGTTAACAAGACACGAGGTGAATCATTACCAAGGGTTGAAGTACGCGGCGTCGGTCAGTGTGGATAATGAACCCACATACTACAAGCTTGCCACGTTGAAGAAGGATAAAATCAATAGGGATTCCGGGTGGCACTATGAATGGAGGTTTTTCAATGGAGGGTTGAGATACATCAAGGACGACACCTGGACGATGCTGCAGTTGGAAATTAGGGAGCAGATTATCTTGGACCGTCTTTTGCGTAACTGGTTTAGATTTGCCGAAGAAAAGGGAATCATTTCCTGGATTGCCCACGGCCCGCTTTTAAGTTGGTACTGGGACGGGTTGATGTTCCCGTACGACATTGATATCGATATCCAAATGCCCAGCTCTGAATTGAATAGGTTGGCGGCCAACTACAATATGACATTGGTGGTTGAGGATGTGAATGACGGGTTTGGCAAGTTTTTGATCGACTGCTCCACATTTATCCACCACCGTGATATGCCCGCTAAAGATAACCACATCGATGCCAGATTTATCGACGTGGACACTGGTACCTATATCGACATTACCGGTATTGGCAAGAATAACGAAACGCCACCTCCCGAATATGATGGATACATTAGGACCAAGAACCAAAAGCAGGAAAGCGTGGAATTGTATATGGATAGAAGAAAGCACTGGTTGAACTTTGAAAAGATTAGCCCCTTGCGGTACTCGCTGATTTCGGGAGTGCCCGTGTTTGTCCCCAACGATATTATGGCCATGCTTAACCACGAGTATTCTGCGGGCACCAAGGACTATTACTTTGGCGGCTACTATTATGTTCCATGTTTACGGCTCTGGCTCCAGGAGGAGAGAATTATGGTGTTGACCGAGTCGAGTCGGTTCGACTCCGAGGACCAAAAGCGGTCCAAATTGACCCAGTTGGTGAAGAACTTGAGCGAGGAAAACAAGTTGAAGTTGTTGGAGTCGAACGAAGAGACGTTGATGGAGTACTACTTGACCCACGAGTACACGGCCTTGCACGAGATTGAAAAGAAGTTTATGTTGGACCATTCGTTACAGCAGCTGATTATGGATTTGCACGATAACGAGGACTACCATCGGTTGACGTCCAAGTTTAAAATGAGGGGCCCATTGAGGAAATCGTTGTACGACTTTGAGTATCACGAAAGGTTTGATCATAGTCCAAAGAAGGACGAGCTCGACCCCAATGCCGAAGTGCCCATGAGGTGAAGGAGTTTATAGATTGTTAGGCATACCGGTACATAACTGAGTGAATATTTACGTAAAAACAGAGCAGAGTAGAGTAGAAAGCAGTACCAATGTGAGAAGTGGTGATTACAGGGTTGGTTAACGAAAGCAGTATACCCTGGAGGTATTGTACAGTAGTTTTTCCAAAGCCATCGATCAAGTCCACGACACGATATACGAGATATCCCCACCAGCCCCCCCCATCATAATGATTAACGTTTAATAAGCATCTCTTTTACATTTTATACTAACATCAGCTTCATATACCATCGCCACGAAAGAGACATACACACACACACACACAAAAAAAAGGCCAACACATCCACACAAACAAACGGCTTACCCTTTCGCATTATTCGCCCGTTAACATCCCACCCTTGTTGTTAAGCAAGGATCGTCAACCATCACTTGTAGTAACCTGAAGGTGTTGATAATAAAAAAAAACAAAAAAAAAACCAGCACTGAATATCTGGAACCACTTATAATTAGTGGAAGGATATCGCTTGCTGGAATGTTTAGTCGTCATATGTTTACTATCTCTAGAGGTCCAGTAGTGACCCGCACGCTTACGAGGCTGTCAGCGAGTCTTGGTAGTGTCCGAACTGCCAAGTATAGGAAAGTGGTGACAGCCTCTTCTGGTAGACCCTCGTCTTCAATAGCATCTATGAAAACGACAAAACCAACCACCAGGACCGCAGTATCAGTAGAACTGTCTTCAGGGCCAGATGATTCTGTTCCTGGTGACATAATGGACCTGACAGTGGAATCTAACAGTACTCCGTCAATATCTCTTAATGACAGTCCGGTGATAACTGGTACCAGTAACCACGCCACTGTCGATTGGGGCGACTCATTCCATGGGCTTGGGTGCCAATCCTTCTCTCCCGAAACCAATAGTATTCTTATGGCACCAGTGGCGGTAGAAGACATAGAAATCACCCCTGATGGATTGATTTATCTCCCTGAAATCAAGTACCGGCGGATTCTCAACCGTGCGTTTGGGCCTGGTGGATGGGGACTAGCACCAAGAACCGAAACCATGGTTCTTAGTGGCCAGGTCAGTCGTGAGTACGCGTTAATCTGCCAGGGAAGACTAGTTAGTGTGGCTAGAGGTGAACAGGACTACTTTGGTGGCGAGAACAAAATCACCACCGCTTTGGAAGGCTGTAAAAGTAACGCGTTGATGAGGTGCTGTAAGGATTTGGGTATAGCCAGCGAGCTCTGGGATCCTACATTTATCCGGGTATTTAAGAAGAAGTTCTGTACTGACGAAATGACTGAACACGTACTCACCAAGAAGAAGAAGAAATTGTGGAGACTCAAATCGTCGCCTTCATTTGATTACCCATACAAGGCAGTTAAGAAATAGGTTATAGTGATATTCTTTGTACATAGAAACACCATTGGTGAGTTTTAGATTAGATGTTATGTGATAAATAATCCGTGGTAAATAATCTGTGATAAACAAAAGCATGATAAATAATCTGTGATAAACAAAAGCATGATAAATAATCTGTGATAAACAAAAGCATGTATTGTATAAATAGAATATGTGTCGCACAATAAACTCGTAACTAAGATGCAAGAGTGGGGGGGGGGGCTAATGTAAACAACGAGAAGGGTATTCACTTTTTTCGTATTGTATTTGAACCAATAGATGTAAATTTAGTGTGTATGGGTGCATCAGCAAAAAAGGTCCAGTCACCAATGGAGGTGGGGCAGGAATGGATAGACTATTTCTGGATATGACGGTGCTGGATTGAATTGCTTAACTACACAATATCCACACCATCTATGGCTTCAAGATCCCACGACCCACACCCAAGTCTTGTACAGTATGACTTAAAGGTCTTCTTTCCCAGACATCCCAGAACCCTTGCTGGGGAACCTCATCCTCTTCAACATTATGTTTCTTGAACTTAAAGTCCCGGCCAACAAAACTTGGCGATTGGGCATACTTGGCTCTTTCAAGCACAGAAACCAACACAGCACCACCGAGACCAGTGAAGAACTTATGCTTGACAGGCATGTGGTTCCATGAACAACTGAATATAGCCAAATTAGAAAGACCCACGGCCCAGAAGGTATTCCACGAATCGTTAACTTCTCTCAAGTTGGCAAACGAGTTTTTGAGACCACATGAAAGGGTGAGGAAAGCCACAGCAGTGACAGGAACTCGCAAGTTAAGACGGATTCTTCTCCAAATATACAACAATGCATACCCACCGGAAATGGTGTAGAACCCGAACTTGAAAACCTTCATGGTTTCCTCCTTGGTGTTGACAGGTTTCCAGGCGGGATACCCAATTCCTCTGCTGAAATTGGCAAGAGGGTTGGGGTATTTGTTGGATGCATCAGGGTACACTAGAGTGCTGCCGGCTTCAGAGGTTGCCATTATACTAGTATTGGTGTGAGAGCTGTTCTTCTTTGTATATTGGCACCAAATAACTCAGCTATTTCTCCTTCTGTTCGTTTTTTTTTTTAGTTTCCGCCAATCAGAGCGGGACGGAAAAAAATCGTGAGGAAACAAAAAAAAAGGGGCTCACGTGATATCGGACGACATGTGGTGAAATGTTGTGAGAAAAAAAAATCACTCACATGACCAACTGCGACATTTCTCCAATGTCGTGCCCCCTCGCGCAAAAAAAAAAATACTGGAGCGAAAAATTTTCGATGTGCTTAACTGTGTGTGGACCAAAGTGTAATCCCTATATACAAATTAGACTGGCCATTCTTCAGTGGTATATATTCCCCATTAAATATGAGCAAGGTTTTCACATTCACAGCCATCGCCGCCACCGCGGTTGTAGGTTATGCTGTATACTTCGACTATAGACGCAGAAACTCCGCCGAGTTCAGACAATCATTAAAGAAAAGAGCATCCAAGCAACAGAAGTTGAGAGCCAAGCAGGATGCCGAATCCAAGCAATCCAAGTTAGAAGCCGTCAAGACTGCTCTTATTGCCGACTTGAAGGAAAACCCAATACCAACCGACTTGGCTGCAAGAGAACAGTTCTTTATGGAACAAGTTGCTTCTGGTGAACAAAAGGCCAAGGCTGACCCTACTGCGGCAGCAATCTGTTTCTACAAGGCTTTGGCCGTCTACCCCAACCCCACCGACATTTTAGGTATTTACCAAAAGACGGTCCCTGAAGACGTGTATGAATTGGTGGTTATGATGATTGCCGTCCACCCACCTGCTTCTGTGTCGAATATTTTGAACAAGGGGCCCGAGGCTGACTTGAAGCCCACTGAAGAGGATTTGGATTGAGTGTGATCAGGATGGCATATTTATATCGTACTATAGCGTATAGGAGTTGGTAACTCACACATAAGTATACCCCGGTGTTCTTTTCCAGGTCTCTCCTTATAACTACGTTCTTCCTTTGTCTGTATATGTATATATTTATAATTGGTGATCTGGGTTAATACTGCTGGGCTATTTGGCTTAGCGGGAACGCTTTGCGACATTCCATAGAAAGAAAGAAAAAGAAAAAAACAAACAAACAAACAAACAGACAGACAAATAAACACAATCCTGATCCGCGACATTTGCGACATTCACACTTAAACCACAATTACACTTGTAACCATGTGGTGGCTAACCCACATCATAGACCAAAGATATAACCAATCCATCATTTTGTTGGATATAGAGGGGTAGGTATGATGTGTCGTTTTGGTAGTGTTGTTTTACTGATTTTATTGTTTGCATTTTCCCCCTTTCTTAGTGCTGGTGCATTTGTAGCCGCAAACTCATCCATCACCAATGGTGGTGATTTTCAATATAAGGGTATTAGTATTGGTGGATGGCTTGTCCTTGAACCGTATATCACTCCGTCGCTATTTAAAGCGGCACTAAACCCAAATGAAACCGAAAAAAATGTGCCTGTAGACGAGTACCACTACTGTAAGAAATTAGGTGCGGAAGAGGCGAAACAAAGACTTCACCAACACTGGCGGACATGGTATAACGAGACTGATTTCAGGTTGATTAAACAGGCTGGGCTTAATTTGGTGCGGATCCCAATTGGGTACTGGAGCTTTTCGAAAATGGAAAATGACCCTTACGTCATGGGGGCTCAGGAGTACTTGGACCAGGCGCTTTCATGGAGCAAGAAGTACGACTTGAAGGTGATGATTGATTTGCACGGGGCGCCTAACTCACAGAATGGGTTTGACAATTCGGGGTTGAGAAATATTGGGTACCCAGGATGGCAGAATAAGACTGAGTATGTGGATCTCACCGTTAAGGTATTGCAGCAGATCTACCGAAAGTATGGCACCGGGGAATTTGCCAATGAGTACCGCGACACCATTGTTGGTATCGAGGTGTTGAATGAGCCGTTTGGGCCCAAGTTGTCAATGGACTGGTTGAAGGAGTTTTATATAGACACCTACAACGATGCCCGGTCCATACAAGATACCAACAATTCGATTATACTCCAGGAAGCGTTTCAACCGCTTGGGTCATGGAAGAGTTTCTTGAACAACGGCACCATTAAAGTTACCAACCGTGAGACTAACCGGACGGTGGTGAAAAGGGCCAGTTTCCAGAACACCTTGATTGACCACCATCATTATGAAGTGTTTGCCGACTCGGTGGCTCTGAATATAACCACCCACTTGCAAAACATTAAAGATTATGCCGGTGGGATTGGCAAGGAGGAGTACAAGTCCATTGTGGGGGAGTGGTCGGCGGCGTTAACCGACTGCGCCGAATGGTTGAATGGAGTTGGGCTAGGAACTCGCTATGAAGGCACAAGCCCATACGACAACAACAAGCGGGCCGGGAAGTGTTCTGACTGGACCGACCCGGCAGAGCTCACCAAGCAGCAGAGAAAGGATTATAGAAGGTTTATAGAGATGCAATTGTACCAATATGGACACAACTCGCAAGGGTGGATTTTCTGGTGCTGGAAGACCGAGGGGGCGTTTGAGTGGGATTTCCAGCAGTTGGTTGAACTACAACTCATGCCCCAGCCGTTGGACAACTACAAGTACGTTAAAGATGGCGTCGACACCAGTGGAACTAATGTAAGAAGCCTTGGTGTGGGTTTAGCTATTGTCCAGACCGTGCTTATGGTCAGTATCTTGTAGCTAAAGTCGTGGAACTTACTGGGTTCTTGCCTCAACGCGGGTATTGGTCGATGGAGCTTGTCCCCTCCCAATTTATAGAGAATATAGACAAATCTAGCATTATGCGCAATCGTTGGCAAGCAGATTAGATTACCCTAGAAGCTACACACTTATAAACAACCGTAGCAAGGATCTAAGTAGACGTATAAACATGTAGTTTGGAAAATACCACTGTATCTACCACCCAACCTCAGATAATCTCTCATTGTCTTTAATGCCACCAATGGCAGTTCCGCTCATCAATTGGCCCAAATCGGTGGAGTACTCCAACAACTTCTTAGGATCGTCATAGTGAGTAGTGGCATTGACGATTGCCCTAGCCAACTTTTCCGGGTTCTTCGACTTGAATATACCCGAACCAACAAAGATCCCTTCACAGCCCAATTGCATCAACAACGCAGCATCGGCAGGAGTAGCTACCCCACCAGCAGCAAAGTTGACCACTGGCAATTTCCCTAACGCAATAACCTCCTTTAATAATTCAACTGGGACACGATACTCCTTGGCAAGGGCAGCAATCTCATGCTCAGATTGCAATCCTTGAGCTGCCTCAATCTCCTGTCTAATCTGGGTAATGTGCTTCACCGCTTCAGAAACATCACCGGTACCGGCTTCACCTTTAGTTCTGATCATAGCAGCACCTTCGTTGATTCTTCTCAATGCCTCACCCAAGTCCTTGGCCCCACACACAAAGGGGACCTTGAAGTTGGATTTCTTGATGTGGTACTGCTTGTCGGCAGGAGTTAACACCTCGCTTTCGTCGATATAGTCAACTTCCAACGCCTCCAAGATCTGAGCCTCACCAAAGTGGCCTACTCTACATTTAGCCATGACTGCATAGTGGGTTTTTCTTTGTTAGTATATAACTTGAGATAGCACAACTGTACGTTGCCTCATCCAATTGGTGAATTTACAAAAAACACCATCAAAATCCTTCATTCCGCGGATAACACCGCTGGACTCTATACATACCTGGAATTGATACTGCTTCCATAATCTCCTTAATCATTTTAGGATCAGACATTCTACAAACCTGGCCCGACTTTCTCATATCGGCAGGAATTCTTTCCAAGGCCATGACTGCACAAGCTCCAGCTCTTTCGGCGATTTTTGCTTGTTCGGGAGTCACCACGTCCATGATGACTCCACCCTTAAGCATCTGTGCCAATCCGGCTTTGATTTTGAATTCAGACATTGGTAATACCGAGTAATTGACTACAGGAGTTTAACAGACTAGGAAATATAAAGTGAAAAAAAAGGATGTCATAAAGATTATCAAATGTCCAATGCCAAGGGTTGGGTGAAGGGACTCTTTATTTATAAATCAATGTCTTGGCAGTGAAGATATAACCAGGAGGGGAAGTGGCGGTAGTTGGAAAATGACTCAGAATACGACGAAGTCAATTTCAGGTGGGATATTTTCAGAGGTGACTCCGAACATACAACTATTACCGTATGGGGTTTGCCAACCACAAAACAAAGGTTTACAACAACCGGACGAGGCTTGTGCGGATCACAAACATCTTGTTGCAGGTTTTGGGGGGAGAAGGAAGCGTATTTGAACGTATAACGGCATTCATCTTTGTATATCTGCCATTGTTAAGTATAAGTTTTCCTTTGACCAGAAACAATCGCCGTGTTTGATTACACGGAAGGTAACCATATGCGCTAACAGTTCCCCATTTGGATAAGGTCCATAGAATGACTCTTATCGTCCAGTATTTCCATTGTTTATGGGGTATAACCAAGAACAGTTGAAAGAGAAAAAAAAAAGTTCCTCCATCGTATAAGTATAGAAGATCCCAAGGCAAGGACCAGAAGAAACTCGCTTGATTGGGTTATCCTCTATTCTGAAGGTTCGTCAAGATTGTGCTATCCTCTATTCTGAAGGTTCGTCAAGATTGTGCTATGACTACACGTAAAAAGGTCGTTATTGGTGTGCTAGCATTGCAGGGTGCTTTCCGGGAACATATGGTGTACTTCACGGAGATTGTCACCAGGCACCAACAGGAATACTGGCAGTACGATTTCGACGTGATTGCCGTACGGACCAAGGAAGAGCTATTCCAGTGTAATGCGCTTGTGATTCCTGGCGGGGAAAGCACGTCGATCTCTTTTATTGCCGAAAGAACCCATTTATTGGAGCATTTGTACACATTCGTAGCTGATGAGTCCAAGGTAATCTGGGGCACCTGTGCCGGGTTGATTTTCTTGTCGAAACAGTTGGTCAATGGTAAACTCAACCAGCGTGTATTGGGAGGACTTGATATAGAAGTTAATCGGAATGCGTTTGGACGACAGTTGAATTCGTTTGAACAAGTGCTTGATTTTAGTTCCTTTATACCCAACTGTACGAGCTTCCCTACGGTGTTTATTCGAGCCCCGGTGGTTACCCGATTATTGGACCTGGCCACATCCCCTGGAGTGGAGCTAGATGTAGAGTCATTGCTGGAAACGGGAATCATCAAGTCGGCGAATCCGTATAATAATCCCGCTCCAATAGAAGTATTGTACAGTTTAAAGAACTATGATAGCCACAACCATGAGCTAATTGTTGCTGTGCGACAAGGACATATTTTGGGAACATCGTTCCATCCCGAACTAGCTGGAGATTATACGTTCCACAAATGGTTTATTGATGAGTTTGTGTTAAAGGGAGTGGGTAGTTGATTGTGTGGTGGAGGGTTGGAGAGTTGTGTAATTGTGTAATTGGTAGTTGATAATTGTATAATTGTATCATTAGTCTACCATCACCCTACCATCACACTACCTTTACTTTATTATTAGTCTACCATTACTTTATCATTCCTTCACCTTTAGTCTATCATCGCCCTACCATCGGCCCCACTTAAAATGTGCGCTACTATTTTTTCTTCCATTAACTATATTGATTCTTCTCTAACCAACCCTTGTTCCATTACCCAAACACACTCACCAGTCAATCTATAACCTGATAGTGCTCTACTCATACCCTGTCCATATCCTGATCCTACCCGCTAATCCATCACCAGATCTTCACCAAATTGCCCCAAATTCAACTTGCTTTGCTTCAATTGAGATCTCTTCCTCCCCCCACCTCATAAATACTATGGAAAATGTTCACCTCAAATAGAAACCCAAACTCTGCTAGAGACACACCAAAGAGACGGCCTCCAATTAGACAGCAGATGTCAGCCAACCACGCCAGTCTTACCATTCGATCATCCCGTTTAACCTCGTCTTCAAATATCAACTATAGCAACAGAAGCGTGGGAAACACCATTACTGTTAGCAGAAGGAATAACCATGACTTGGATAGTATCAGCATGACAACAGGACAATTGTCCCTGCAACGATCAGCCATTACCCCCATAACTAAGAACAGTGTTGTAGCTCCCATTCCAGGTGACTCCGACACTGAAAGCCAGCTAACGGTCTGGTTCCACGAACTACGAACTTCTACCGAGGATGTCATTATAGACTCGTCGGCGTATCCTGGTGGAGTGCAGGTAGGACAAGTTTTCCAACTACAACCTCTTGAAACCAGCACCACCACCAGTTCAGCCAAGAAGGAGCGAAAGAGGAAATTGGTATTTATCGTCAACGAACGTAACCTCCGAGAACTGCTTGATGATAGCGACTCGATCCTTGAATCGCGTAATATACCGGCGTCAGTACCAGCTCCGGGAACCCCGCAATTTGCTCCCATGGGTGCCAGCAACACTACAAACACTACTGCCACAACTAATACTACTTCTGCCATGCCACAACAACAACAACAACAACAACAACAGTCGAGTGGGGTGGCCCTGCAGCCAAAGTCGAAATTCCTCATTTCTCTCATTTCCAACCCGCTTCAGAAACTTCTCGATTTGCCCCCTAGAAGTCATGTCTCGCTCAAACAGATAACTAAACTAGAAACCGTAACTGTAGACCAGATTGAGATATTTATCAAAGACGTAAACCTTGCTCGTGACGCCATGTGGGCCTTTTCGGCTTCACTAGTAGGGACGTGTGGATACGTAGACCAACGATTATCCCATTTAAATAACCGTACTGGAGTCATCAAGTACATGTACAAATCTGGAAAACGGGTCTTCTCGGGGTATATAAACCAGGACACCAAAATCATCTTCCGGTCTGAAAGCGCCAAGCTCACGGTTCTCATCCAACTCTCACTGGAAATGTGGCATTTTGAAGAGAATGGCGAAATCATGTTTCATAAATTGGTGAATAGCCTATTTCCAAAGATATTCAGAAGATGGTTGGATAAGAATACCCACCATTCAATCACCATAGTACTCTTTTCCAGTGTAGATCTCACCGATATACCGTGGATCACCCTAAGCCATGGGGAAAGACCGCCTAATCGAAGAGATTACTACCGGGTAGTGGTTGACCAGGCAAATATCCTCCATTGGGACCGGATTATGGCCAATCTCCGGTTGGAGTTTGCCAACTTTAAACGGGATATAATGTTGACCCGCGATAATGACCATTATGTCATGGAAGGAGACAGTTTACCATCTGTTAAGGGTAACATTTTGGAAGCGGTAAACCTCGGATTGACGTTGCTTACTGATAGGTTTCGTAATACCGATCTCAAACATTCACTAAGTCACTTCATGTTGATTACCCCAGGAGCAGGGCTATTTGACGTGGACCACCAATTGATGTTGGAAACAAGCCGCA
The DNA here is from genome assembly GCA_030572135.1 of Intestinozyma alai. Classification (NCBI taxonomy): domain Eukaryota; kingdom Fungi; phylum Ascomycota; class Pichiomycetes; order Serinales; family Debaryomycetaceae; genus Intestinozyma; species Intestinozyma alai. Next base: position 127,241 of record JAJLZI010000002.1, on the reverse strand, counting down.
AGATAACTAGTATAGATACCAGTTTAGATATTATCTGCCTCTGCCAGCCACCATTGCACGTGACGCCACTATTCAGGTATTTGAAGGATGGGAAAGTGGGTCACTGTGTACCCAATTGGTGTGATATTTCCTTCTATCGTGACCGGGTGGATACCAATGGCCAATGGACACCCAGATGTAAGATCTACGAGCTACAAATGATGGGGGTGATGGAAAACGAGGTTAATGATGCTCGGATCCCGAGGTTGCAAGTGATGAACCGAGAACTGTTATTGGTGGATGTGATGGACAATTACGACGAAGATATATTCAAGCCTCCTATAAAACACAACCAGTCGGTACTTGAAAGTGGATCCAAGCCTCCGGATTCCTCCCAGAAACCAAAGCCAGCCCCGATGATCAAGGACTCATCTGCCACGCTTTCGTTATTGTTTAAAACCCGTCCAGCATTACTACCTACCGATAGCAGCACGTCCAACTCTTCTGCTGTGGGCACGGTAGCCCGGCCCAATACTGAAGTGTCAGCACTTTCAACGTTGTACAGTTTGCACAAGAACCCGGAGGAACGTGGGGCCAAGAGAAGCCCCTCACTTTCCCGGTCCCTGAGTGTGATGCGTTCTCGAGGAGGAAGTCCAGCTGCTCCGACCCGGGGCGGTAGCGGACGGGAATCTCCACGAATCATTAAAAGTGAGGACATTTTCAAGGCTGACACCAAAAAGGAGCCGCTTCAACGACGTACATACTCCAATGACGACAAGAAGAAACACCATGTCCCTCCCAAGTCACATAGAAAGTCGTCGGTGGCGGCCGAAATGCAACTACAGGATCCCACCAGTCTCTTCTGGACCGATATCAACAACCCATCGCGGGAGTTAAACAATAACGTGTTGCTAAAGTCCCAGGTTAGTCGATGGAGCAATGTATTCCCAGATAAGGTGCAAAGAAAACTCATCAAATGGCGGTCGTTCCAGGCTCCAGCAGCATTACCAATCACCACGGGTGTCTTTCCTTCGATTGAGCAACTTGAGGGCGACTTCACGTTCCAGATCTATACCGTCGACTTGAACTACGAGAACTACTTAGAACTAAGGTCTACGAGTGAACTAATGCGGGAAATGATCCAGTTGCGGTTGATGTTGGGGTTCCAGATTTGCTATGGCGAGAGAGTCAACCAGGCCGAATTGGAACGGAAACCTGCTGGGAACGTTGAGAGTATAATCAAGTACTTTCCTGAAAAGGATGCGTTGGGGGCAAGGATCTATATGATGTTGGATGACGAGATCCATCGTATCTACTGCGACTATAATGGTAACTTGAATGTTCAGGTGTACACCAGAACCGTTAAAGATAAGCTGGACAACAAGATAACGTTGGGCCACACCTCCCGAGGGATTAAGCCGTACTACCCGTTGATTAGAACAAGGTACGCCGATGAGTATACCCCAGCCATGGTGGATTCAATAGCGGTGTGCCCACAAAAGTACAACTGGAACCAGTTTGATCAGTACCTTGCTGGGTTTGATGATGCCATGCCGGAAAATAAAAAGGATTTCCATAAGATGAAGTTTGTGGTTATGCCTACTGCCATCCCCAAAAATGCATTCTATATAAACAATGAGAACTTGACGCCGGAGGAAATACGAGTCGAAGGTTTGCGGAAGTTGATTGCCATTATTGAACGAGGCAAGTATACCAGCAGCAAGGCTGCCGGCAATGGTGCCAAGACCAACAAGAAGGAAGAACGGTTTCCCGACATTGTTTTCTACACCGGGAATTTATATGACTTTTTGAAGGAAGAGTCTGATAACTACGACATGACTGGGACCCAGCCGCTGTTGATGCTAGCCGAAAATGCTCGTTTCGACAAGTCAATCAAGGTTCCCGAGTTGGCCAAGGAGCTCCAAGGACCCATGGGGTTGAAGTTGGTGGATAGAATGTGGCATTTCAAGCGGCATTTGGACTGCTTTGTTGGCAGCGAACTAGTCACTTGGCTATTGGAAAACTTTGAGGATATTGATTCACGTGAGGATGCAATAAGCTTTGGACAGTCTCTAATGACAAAGGGGTTGTTCAAGCACGTGGAATCACGACACGGGTTTTTGGACGGGTACTATTTCTATCGGTTTGCTGACGAGTACTTTGAGAAGTCCAATGTATCTTCTGGGTGGTTTGGTCGACGCAAAGATGGGTCCAGCATGCGCAATAAGTCCGACCCGGACATTATGGCGTCTCCTCGGTTCCAAGGGTTGGACGAACTAACCCGAATGGGGCTGTCTAATGTTGAATCAGAGGCATCGTCGATGACAGAAAGCAGTCGGAAACGCAAGAAGTTTGTCTTGAGCAAGGCAGTACGTTTTGACGTGGACCCGTTGAAGAAGTCGTTTCGACCCGAGGTGGTGACGGTGCACTACGATAGGATCCACAACCCGGAGCATTGCTACCACATTAGAATCCAGTGGTTGAACACCACCACCAAATTCATTGAAGATACCATCACGGCATGGTCGAGGTTGTGCGAACGGCATGGGTTGAAGTTGGTGGAGACTCCCTGGCGCGAACTCTGTGCGTTGCCGACTATAAGTCCGTTCCATTCCTTTGTGGGAATTGTGCTTGTGCTCAACCCGTGGCAGGATGAAGAGTTTATTGATGATACAATACTATCGGCAAACAAGTACTACTACCATCTATTCTTTTTGAAGAAACTCGACTTTTTGTTAGACAACCGGTCAACGTCGTTTTTCCTGGGTGAGAATGTCGAGATATCCTATAGCTGGGGCCGGCCCACGTTCAAGTATGCCCAGTTTCTCCATAGGACTGGGGCGTATATTGTGGAGTTGAGGACCAATGGGGACTTTTTCTTGGCTCCCAATAACATTCATTTGAATCGAACAAACTCTATGATTAACCCCATGGGAGAGATGGAGAGCAACGCCAAGGCGTACCGGATTGACTCCCAGAAGGTTATGTTGAAGTTCCGGGCGGCATGTCAGAACGAGCAGTTTTTACGGGAAGTGTTTCGTGAAGCCAAGACCAGCTGGAAAGAGGAGTACTTTTCGCAGATTACGTAGAATTGTGGGTATCTGGTGGTGTTACTGTATGTCTATGTTGGTATATTACTATAGGTCTATGTTGGTATATTACTATAGGTCTATGTTGGTATATTACTATAGATCTCTGGTTTATACAAAATGCTATATACTACTCCGATCCATCAATTGGCAACTCTCTCGGCAATCTTGATAACGTCAGCCAAAACACCAGCAGCAGTAACATCGGCTCCGGCACCAGCACCTTGCACGATAACCGGGTTGGTGTATCTTTCCGTCTTGATGGCAATAACGTTGTCACTGCCCTTCAAAGCGGCAAACGGATGGTCAAAGCTGTACTTGGCAATCCCTACTGAAGCCGTGTTGGTTTTGACATCAACCTGGCCAACAAACCTCAACACCTTGTTTTCAGCAAACGCCTCGTCTTTGACCTTTTGAATGACATCGTCAAAGTTGGGCAATTTGTCCATAAACTCAGCCGCACTCAGGACCCCTTCCAAGGCGCTGGGGATCAAAGATTCGACTGGGAAAGCGGCGGGGCTTTCAATGTCCAAGCCGGATATTCTCGCCACAATCGTCACCTTCCGGGCCACATCCAACCCATTCAAGTCATCTCTGGGGTCTGGTTCAGTATAGCCTAGCTGCTTGGCTACCTTGACCACGTCGGAGAACTTGACATCCGATTTGGTGGTGGTGGAGAACTCATTGAAGATGTAGGATAAAGTTCCTGAGAAGATCCCTTCAATCTTTTCAACCTTGTCACCAGTGGTGATAAAGTCTCTTAATGGACCAAGGATCGGTAACCCAGCACCCACAGTAGCTTCATGATAGACCAAGCCGGCATCGGGGGCCTTGGTGGCGTCGAAAATCTCATTCCAGGTATTCAAGCTGGACGAAAAGGCCTTTTTGTTTGGCGTGGCCACAGAAATCCCCGACTTGATAAAGGTGGGATACAAACGGGCAATAGCTTCACTGGAAGTGTTGTCAACTAAAATAGTTGGCTTCCCGGAAGTCTTTAAGTAACTAACCAAGTCGTCCAAGGCCAATGGAGTGACTTTTTCTGTTGTTGAGTATGTTGACAAATCAACTGATTGGTAATCCTTTGTATAAAGAGCTTCTTCGGTATTCAAGGCCAAGTATACAACCTTGTAGGTGATGGCGGTTTTTAAGGCCTTCAATTGGTTGATGAAGGCACCGCCAACAACCCCGGACCCAATAATAGCAACATTAACTGACTTCATGTTTGTTTGTAGTCGATGAGGTGGATATTTGGAGTATTTCCAGTCCCCCGAATGTATATGGGTTGATGAAAAAAAAAAAAAAAAAAAAAAGACAATTGCCGGAACCGGATGGAAGAAACGCAAATATATTTGAGTCATCGCACGTGACAAGGTGATTAGTATTTGGGGGGGGAAGATATATTGTATGGAACTATACTCCCCTCTACAAAGGGTTATCTTACCAGAAGGCTTAGTGGTACTCTCTTGGTGATGGCAAACTTGTAAGTACTTGATCTTAGCGGGAGTTTGGGGTGGGTGTTTTCAAGAAAGCTCGCCATTTGGTCCTATCATACATTTATGTATACATTCCTAAAAGTGGGAGAAAGTGTATAGGAACTCGCCGGGGGGGGGATTGCAGATACTTGAATGATAGTTTGGTGTCTGTGACTATGACCAGACGAATGGGGTCATACTGAACCCGGTGTTTCTTGGTGAGTGGGGGTCATGCAATTTGGAGGGCACGTCCATGAGAGCTCAATTCGGTTATTCATACTGCAAAAGAAATCACACCCTTGAACAGTTCTATTGGTGGCGAGTAGACTGCACTGGGGATTCGTACCTCCATTGGTCTGACCAGCCACCTTACAGTCCTTGATGACGTAAACAGTGCCCTGCAAGGATGCTCTCTGCTTACGGCAATTTCGTTCTCTGCATCACCTAGTGTGTTTTTCTTGTCTTGTGGCTTAACCGAGAGACCAGTACCCGCGCGGAAAGAAGACCGTTTTCTGTTTATGGCATTCCTAGGCATAATTGTTTAAGTGTATTGAATCACATCATTTGTTTGTAAATACTACCCCAAAAAAAAGAACAAGAACAAGCAAAATATAGAAACCGTATACTAGCGGCAGCCATTACTACTCTAGCCCAAAGTGTATATCCTCTCTCGACAACCCTCTCACCGAGGATGCGGATATGCTTATCCTGTCCATCGACTATTTTAGGGAAGTCCGCTAAATCGTCGACCAGAGGATTATTCGTGAATGTGTATTTTTTATTTTATTTTATTTTTCTTTGTTTACTGCACCAATTTGCAACCACTGTAAAATTTTTGCGGGTTAATAATTTATTTATTATTATTATTTTTTAGAGTTAAAGGTGGGAAGAACGACCCCACAATTCAATTGAAGGTCTACAATTGGCAAAAAGCCTATCCAGTACGGCACTTTCATTCATAGTATGGGTGGGGGTTTAGTTGTAGATAATATCCTGGTAATAGTAAAAAAGAAACCACACAGTTGACCAGCCACTGGTCATGGGACCCACGGTGTTTTAATTACAAAACACTAAACACGCATATAACGGGGTACAGATAAACTCCTTGACATCATAAAAAGTCGCAACTCCGATAGCAGAAAACTTCTTAAAAAGACATTCTTTTCGGACAGGAGGGGGGGTATGTGACCGAGCCGCATCCTGAGGGGGAAAGAAAGTGTCCTTTGTCTGATCCTCTCCACTGGTTTGTAGTTCTGCCGTCACCGAGAACAATGGGCGTTTTGCTCAGACGGTACTTCACCAATATGGGCATGGGTAATAATCCAGATGCCAAGAACCAGTTCATAAAAGAAACGAATACTCGACATCAACAGTAATGCGCGTATGCTGAGCGGGATAAAGAGACTCGGGCCAATGGCAGAGCAGATATAGAGGAAATATCGGAAAAGGAGACAGTACAATAGACGGACTTTTGGCCCACTGGAGAGAGAGAGAGAAGACACTGGAAAGATATAGTGCCTATCTTTGCTGGTGTCCATCACGGGTAGTATATCCACACACCAGGAAAAGCCAGTCGGGAGCACTTGTCCTTGAAATACCCCATGTATGAGAACTATAGGCAAGTAACCCTCCAACACCCCAAAATATGCAAATTCCCCAAGTGGGTAAATACCCCCCCACGCTTGCCCTCCACGCTTGCCCTCCACACTTGCCCTCCACCAAAAAAAGGTGTAGACACCCGCAAATCTATAAACCCGCCGCGATAACAACAACAAAAAAGTATAGCCAAGAAATGCCAGTTTTCATTTCAGGAAACCCGCTAGAAAAAGATAATGCTACTTATCTTACGTCATAGTAACCGTATATCTCACCCACTACAGGCAATTTAGATGCCGATAACACTAACTTCGATAGACATGCTCCACCTGATGCTTTATTCCGGAAAATAGATCAACCGTCTCTGTTATTCTTGGTTGGTATAAATATGGTTCAATTTCATGATCCATTCCAGGGTTGGTCCATTCTTTTTTATATATACATATTTACCATAACGCTTTGATAGCTGAATTATTTGAATACATACGTTAAACAAATATACTGATATGAAACCAGAACTGAGTATCGAGGTGGTGTCTGACTTGGAAAAGTATACGTCCCAAACGGTTGAACGAAAGGTCATCTCCACCAAATTTGATGATTTCGACGATAAAGTCGATGTTGAGCAGTATGGAGAAATCCAAAGGAAACTTAAAGGTCGTCATGTGAATATGATGATGATTGGTCAAACCATTGGGCTGGGTCTATTTATTGGGTTGGCAACTCCGTTAACCAATGCCGGGTCCATGTCGTTGTTCTTTGGCTTTTTATTATGGGCATGTATTGTTATTTTTACATTGATGCAAGCGGTTGCTGAAATGTGTTCCTACTTACCTATAAAGGGGACCTTTCTCCATTACAGTGCACGGTGGGTGGACCCGGCCTTGGGGTTTGCGTGCACACTTATTTATCTTTACACGTCGTTGATGTTTGTTTGCTTGGAAGCGGTGGGTGTTGCTGCCATGATTAGTTTCTGGACCGATGCTAATCCGGGGATATTTATTGCCTGCTGCTTGGTTACCTACTTGGTGGTTAACATTTTCGGAGTCAACTGGTACGGAGAGATTGAGTTCTACTCGTCGATCCTCAAGGTGATCTTGATTGTGGGACTTATGTTCTTCTCTTTGATCTCCATGTGCGGCGGCAATCCCAAGCACGAGGCTTATGGATTTAGACACTGGTCCGAGGGTGGGTTGGTGAAGCCATATCTTGTTGGAGGAAACACGGGGAAATTTCTCGGATTTTGGAGTGTCCTTCTTTACGCTGCATTTGCCTGTAGTGGACCCGACTTGCTTGCGTTGTGTGCCTCGGAAATGAAGAACCCCCGGGTCACCATTGGGGTTGCTGCCAAGCGGGTTTATGTCCGGATTGTTTTGTTCTACTTGGGTGGGATTTTCTTTCTCAACTCGCTTACGGCTTCCAATGACCCAATCTTGGCTGCAGCCCGTAGCTCTGGAGCCGTGGGTGCCGCTGCATCGCCCTGGGTTATTGGGATTAAAAATGTTGGTGTTTACGGCTTGGACTCGGTGGTTAACTTTTGCATCTTGGCCTCGGCCTGGTCGTGTGGCAATGGGTTCTTTTACGGGGCCACCAGATGTGCTTATAGTGCTGCGTTGGCGGGCTATTTGCCTCGTTTCTTTTCCACCTGTTTGAAGAGTGGTGTACCAATCTACTGTGTTCTTGGCACGGTTGTGGTGTCGCTTTTATCATTCTTGAGTGTTAGCAATTCTACCGCAAAGGTGTTTGAATGGTTTATTAATTTATCCACCACCGGGTTGTTGTGCACCTACCTCTGTCTTTGGTGGTGCTACTTTAAGTTCAAAAAGGCCTACCCAGCGCAAACAGGGATCCCGTTCAAAAAAGGCCAGTACCAGTACTACATGGCTCCCAGATTCATGCACCCGTACATCACCGTCCCCGGTGTGATTTTGAATATCTTGGTGTTGTTTTTCAATGGGTTCTGGGTGTTCTTCCCGGGGCAGTTTTCCGTTGCCAACTTGTTCACGTCCTACTTTGCACCCGTGTTGTTTATCTTTTTCTTTGTATTCTGGAAGTTCTTCAAGAAGACCCACTTTAGGACCGATTTAGAGGCGGACATCACCACGGGGAAAGAGGAGATTGACGTGGAGGAGAGATTGGAACGAGAACTAGCTGAAACAAAGCAAGAACGCAAAGGATGGATATTCGTCGTGGGCAGGAAAGTGTCCCACTTTTTATTTAGTTAAGAATATAGTTGACCTTTTTAATTACAGACTTTATATATTTACATAAATGAGACGTTATGACTTGTGTAAAAATATCAGTAGGAGTGGCTATGGGACTAGCATGTGCCACATTGTTTAATGGGTTCTCAAACGTGAAGGGTACACCATAATTTTCAGAAATTGCAAAACCAGTGTGAACTAGACCCGCAATAATCTACAAAGGATAGACCCGACCGCCATCTCCACCGCCCTCTATCAAGTGTTCCCACCCACGTTAAGGTCTTGCAAATAATTGACCTCGACCCCGAAAAACCAAACTTCCTAATCGGGTAAGCCGCTTACATGCAAAAATCGCCGCACCAAGCGGAGATAAACAAGGGGAAAATAAAGAAACAAAAAAAATATAGTACACAAAAAATTACGCCAATCTGTGATCGGGTTGATCTGGGGTTAGTGGGTTGAGATAAGCCCCCGAACACTACAACGGAGCTTGTTTCATAACTCAAGCGCGTGGAATGTTCAATACTTGTTTGGTTTGAGGGGTTGCCCTATAGTTGAGGCTGACCCAGAAGCCTCATACTCTCAACCCCACAATTGACTGCAAACCCCCCCCCCCCATTTTATTATTACATGAACTTGGTGTGTGAAAATTTCAGCTAATAATAAAAAAAAATGTTTCCCCTGTTGGTACCAACCATGTTTTGATACTCGATCTCATTTAGTTGCTGTTGCAATATAACAATGAAATGTTCATGATAAGCCAAGGTATTGGATACCAATCACCGACACTGCGATTAGGTAATACCCTTATCGTTGAACATCAATCATTATTGCTTGTGCTTATCTAATTACTACCCGCCAGGTGGGTTCGGACATTGTTCTTTGTACACCAAACAATGCCACATACCAAAGGATTGTCAGTAATGTATGGGAAACACCCATTTTTTTTATTAATTTCATTGTAACAGTGTGGGGCCTCCGTATCTGTCGATCGTGGGTGTCGCCCCTCCCCCGTCACGCCGGAACAAGAGATGTAGAAAACACTATAAATATGGGCCAGGTTCGGCTTCCATGGTCATTCTAAAATAACTTAACCAAACCTATCGCCACGCCATGCTCGAGAAAAAAGACACCATCACGGTTGACGTGGAGAAGGTTGGATCGGCTGAGAAACACGTTATAGCCACCAAGTTTGACGATTTCGACGATAAGATTGATGTTGAGCAGTATGGAGAAATCCAAAGGAAGTTAAATGCTCGTCACGTGAATTTGATGATTATTGGCCAGTCTATTGGGCTGGGTCTATTTATTGGGTTATCGTCGCCGTTGATGACATCGGGGTCGCTCTCGTTGTTTATTGGGTTTTTGGTTTGGGCCTGTTTGGTGATATACCCCTTGATGCAGGCTGTGGGGGAGATGTGCTCCTACTTACCTATAAAGGGGACCTTTCTCCATTACAGTGCGCGGTGGGTGGACCCAGCCTTAGGGTTTGCATGTACGCTTATTTATCTTTACACGTCGTTGATGTTTGTTTGCTTGGAAGCGGTCGCAGTGGCATCATTAATTAGTTACTGGACCGATGCTAACCCGGGGATATTTATTGCCTGTTCGTTGGTGACGTATTTGCTTGTGAATCTCGTTGGTGTCAACTGGTACGGTGAGATTGAGTTTTTCTCCTCGATCCTCAAGGTGATATTGATTGTGGGGCTTATGTTCTTCTCTTTGATCTCCATGTGTGGTGGAAACCCCCATGGAGACGCCTACGGATTCCAGCACTGGTCCGAAGGCGGGTTGGTTAAACCATTTCTTGTTGGCGGGGCCACAGGCCGATTTCTTGGGTTTTGGAATGTGCTTATCTATGCTGCATTTGCTTGTGGTGGGCCTGACTTGCTTGCTTTGTGTGCTTCGGAAATGAAAAACCCCAGGGTCTCGGTTGGTATTGCTGCTAAGAGATCGTATATCCGGATATACTTGTTCTACTTTGGAGGTATATTCTTCCTCAACACGATCTGTGCGTCCAACAATCCCACCCTATTGGCAGCCAAGGCAGAAGGGGCAGTTGGTGCTGCTGCATCGCCCTGGGTTATAGGGATCCGGAGTGTGGGGGTCCATGGCTTGGATTCGGTGGTTAATGTGTGTGTCTTGGCCTCGGCCTGGTCCTGCGGTAATGGGTTCTTTTATGGTGCCACCAGATGTGCTTATAGTGCTGCTTTGGCGGGTTATTTACCCCGATTCTTTTCCAAATGCTTAAAGAACGGAGCTCCCATATACTGTGTGCTTGCCAGTATCTTGGTTTCGTTACTTGCATTCTTGGGTGCCAGCAACTCTACTAGCACCGTATTCAACTGGTTTGTGAATCTATCCACCACTGGATTGTTATGCACCTACCTTTGTATCTGGTGGTGTTACTTCAAGTTCCGGAGAGTTTTCCCCAAGCAAACGGGGATCCAGTTTAACAAAGAGGAGTATCCGTACTACTTGGCTCCCCGGTTTATTCGTCCTTACTTTCCCTACTTGGGAGTGGTGTTGAATATCTTGGTGTTGTTTTTCAATGGGTTCTGGGTGTTCTTCCCAGGGCAGTTTTCCGTTGCCAACTTGTTCACGTCCTACTTTGCTCCAGTGTTGTATATTGGCTTGTTTGTATTCTGGAAGTTCTTCAAGAAGACCCACTTTAGGACCGATATGGAGGCGGACATCACCACGGGGAAAGAAGAAATTGATTTGGAAGAAGAGTTGGAACGAGAGTACGAGGCCAACCGAGAGAGAAAGCAAGGCTGGATTTACGTCGTGGGAAGGAAGGTGTCGCACTTTTGCTTTAGTTAGGCGGGGCAGGATAGCGGTGCGTGGCTGGATAGCGGTGCATGGTTATGCATGCACCAAGGTGTTTGTCATTGAAAGAGGGGAGACTATACTTGAGGTTTACGGTCTGGTTATATGCCTACCAAGGATAAACTGGTATACGGGGAGACATCCACAGTGACATCCCACAGAGATCTACAGGGACCTGCATCCACAGAAATACATCCACCAAAAGTATCCCCAATCAAAGTATCCCCACTCAAAGTATCCCCACTCAAAGTATCCCCACTCAAAGTGTTTGTTACGAATGGGTTATCACGGCTTTCTCTCCAACCAGAACAGGCCATTTTCCCCTCGGATTCTCCAACATATACTTGTGACTAGAGACTAATATATATGTACATTCCATTCTTGAAACACCACTCGTATCAAGTAGCTCTGGAGTGGACCAATTTCTCCCAAGCCCAGAAAAACGTGAATGCTGCCCGTAGTCGGATATTTGCGCTTTCAGGACCACCGCATATCACGTAGACATGGCCAAGACGTGTATTAGCAAGGGTTTAGGTTTGTCACCTGAGGCCAAGAATAAAAGTAACCTGAAATAAAAGAAAACGGACGATTGACACAAGGAGACACAGCAGAGTCGTCCAACAAATGTCCATCTTTAACTACAAGAGTTCGTTGAGAATCTTAGTTTAGCATCTGCTGAGATCCGCTGGGCGTGTGTTAAGCTGCCCACAAATTTTTGCCCTTCACAAGACATTTACAAGGCGTGGGAGACATGTTTCCCTCACGCCAAAAAAATCCCATTACTTATCATCTCCCAAAAGTATCTCTGTAAAGCGGAAATACCAGGGTCTGCTAGTCTTATGTGGTGAAGGACAGATAAGATTTGTATATGTGGCACTATCTGGATCTGCCGTTTTTAGTTGGTGCGTGTGCATATTTCCATGCAAAGGGTTTTCCAGCTGGAACAGCCCAAAAAAAATAACCAAAAAAAAAGCCAGGAAAAAAGCCAGGAAAAAAGCCAGGAAAAAAGCCCGAAAATATTAATGCGACTTTGCTGCTTCGGATAATTTAGCCCCCTCGGCGGGGAGGCTTTTTAGGCAAAGCCAAGAAAAAAACATCGGAGTGGAAATGCCGTTCACATTTTTTTTAAGCTTGTAGCAATTTTCCGTGTATGAAGGACAGTTGGAGTTCTCCCAGGTCCATTGTCCTTACGGGTATATTCATTAGCGCAAGGAATATACCGGTAGCTACGACAACAAGTTCTGTGTGGGGTAGATATTTTCTAGATAGGGTGCGTCAGCAAATCCGAAAGCCAACTGCACACAAATCTACTGAATGTATGCTCTGGATGTTTATATAGCTGCGGTTGTTGTGGGTGGTTCTGGAGGAAGGGACTGGCGTGTCTTGTCATCGTGCAGTATGCAACTCTCGTAAAGACGTCATCGACTCCGCACACTGGACGACGTGTATGTAGAGCAGTCCGGAGTTTCCAGGTAGGCGTCTCCAGCGCAGCTATTTTTATGATTATTTTCTTTTTTAAATCTCTTTTTATTTTTTTGGGCTCCGTCGTTTCTCTATGCAAGTAGACACAAACGGTTTGAAGTAGATATTTTCTTTCTTTTTTATTTTTTATTTTTCTCTCTCTCTCCCCCCTACTAGCCCAACATGATAGGAAAATTGCCTAACCTAATCGTAAAACTCTGTTTTTTCGGAGTGTTACCACTGCGTTAAGAGAAACTTTAAACCCCACCAGAGTAACCACATACCCTCGGTGCTACGGACCGGGGAAATCCTGGTCTCTCCAAAAGTCTTGAGCCCATACTGACAATGCGCTTGCACCCCACTTCAAATGTACGGCAAATATGTTTCACGTAGAACACCCAAGGTGCACTCCCCCGCTCTCCTGAACTACAAGAACCGGTCTAGTCTTGGGAAGAAAAACTCTCGGAATAACTGGCAAGAGTTCTTTTTTTCGACATATGGGCAGATTTATATCCCCGGATTATGTGCTACCATCACTGCCAAACAAAAAAAAAACAAAGAACAGGGGGAAAAAGCTCCCGAAGATATGTCTGTACTGGTTATTTGGTTCTTGTACTATGAAGTGGCGGTACTATCTGGGGTACGAAATGCCGTTTGTATTGAGAGTTTGGCGCTTGTGTTGCATGTGTGTGGGAAAACTGCACTAGAGAAGATACTGTTATCGAAGACTGGGAATCATAAAAGGCTTTCGGTTATTTTCTGTAAGGCGTTTCAAATATTATTTTTTTTTGGGGGGGTTTAGACATTTTTTGCCATTCATGCTTGTGTTTGTGTAAAGTAAACCAGAAAGGCTATAAAATAATGATACAAAAAAAAGCCTGCAATCAGGCGCTGTCAGCAGTTGAGGGTAATTTCTTTTGTCGCTCGTTGGACATGTTCCGTTGACACAAAGCAACTCCGAAAGTGGCTCACCTATCAAACTTGGAGTATGACAACACAATCGTGGGTGTCGAGCACAGACTGAGAAGTTCAATTATGTGTGTGTGCGTGTGCATGGGTTCCCAGTATGAACTTGCCCTCTGATGGTGCAGTGGTCAGGCAATGAAATTCCTCGACTGGCTACAGAAAAATAAATCAACTACCGGGGTCTGTTATCTCCAATATTTTTTGTTCCTTTTCTTGTACGCCTTATTTTCTTGATAGTGTTTTTCCTTTCCCCCCTCTTACACAATCCTTTTGTATCAACTTTATTTTTTCTTTTTATTTTTAGCCCGTCGCAATACGACATTGCGTAGATAGCACTGCGACACTTTCCCGTCAATGTCCTGGTTAAACTTTCGTACTTCCGAGGGTAATATTTTGTCACTCAGTTTCTTTTGCCTGCCACTGTGCACCATCCACTCAAGGCTTTCTCATAACCACCCGAAATCAAACACCCTCCTCGTCTACAATGCCAGCTCCACTTCCCCCTTGGTATGTGGGCAGGAGTTGGAGTTGGCATATGTGGTTCATAACCCCGACTAAATACCCGCCTATAGCCTTGCCCGCACCAATACTTTGCACAAACTCTAAAGTGCGCCTTCAATATGCAGCAAGTATGCAGAAAATATGCAGCATTACCATGACGTAGATCCACTTCTGTAACCGGGGGAATTTTTGCAGCCGTGCACCCGCATAGCCAGGTTGTCACTTTCCCCATACTGAGTATCCCAGCAGTGTCCAGCACGTCTGGAGTCATAGTCGACCACATAGATTATGTTCTAGTATACTCAGGGGTGGGAATGTTTCCAGCGGCATACTAGACCCCCCACCCAGCCTACTCGGGGTGTCACTATATACGTTGTAAAGTCTGTAGTATGGACTACCCTTCAACGCTTTCGCAGCTTATCCTGCTTGCATGGCAGATTGAATTCCGGCTTGATATTCTCGATCCGAGATAGCCTCCGTGACACTTCTTTCCGTCTGGAATCCGGTACAATGTCTAATGTGAAAATCAGCTCATAGTCTACATGACAAAGTATAACAATCGCCGTTAGATAAGAATGACACTCGCCGCAACCAGTGACCAGGCTAAGTCATGCTTGCGATATTGCGGGCGCACTAAATTGAAATAGGCGCAGAGAACAGCTGCTTTAGCAGAGTATGAAATTTCATTACTGATAAGATAAACGGTTCCATAGTGGTGGTGTGGAATTTCACCCTCGGAATCTGTCGGGGCTATTTCCGAGGGGGGACCAACAACTCACAAATGTCGCACAGATATTGGCAAAAAAAAAAAACATACTGGATTTTCTTTTTTATTTTATTTCCATTTATTTTTTTATTTTTTATTTTTTTTTATTTTTGGTTTTGCTCTTTTTCTTTGCACAAAAAAAAAAAAAGTCCCATCTCGCAGCCAAAAAAAAACGACATTTAGCCCACATTTCCCTGGTTCCATCAATATATAAGTACCATGAATCCCGGTTGCAGATTTGTAGATTTCTTCTCCCTCTCCCCCCCACACAAACAATTACCCTTTCTTCTAATCAAAGCTGTAGCTTATAATTAAACACTTCGAACAAGAGTTTAGTATGCCGCGTAATACAGATCTCGAAAACCTCTCGTCATCCGACGAAAAAGGTGGAAATGTAACCCAGTCAAACGACTTGTACACCACCATTTCTCGCCACACAGTCGAATATGACCTCTATGTCTCCCGTTCCAACCCCGTAGGGCTCCAAAACGAAGATGGACATCAATTGAGACAAGGGTTGGACTCTCGTCACGTTACTATGATTGCTATTGGTGGTGCGTTGGGTACTGGTTTATTGATTGGTACTGGTTCTGCGTTGAAAACCGCCGGTCCAGGTGCCATTTTGGTGGCGTACTCGGTGATTGGGTTCACGGTGTTTATGGTTATGAGTGGGTTGGGTGAGGTGGCCACGTTTGTGCCCTTGAACGGGTTTGCCAACTACTGTCAACGTTATGTCGATGATGCCCTCGGATTTGCTTGTGGTTACGTTTATTTATTCAAATACTTGGTTTTGCCTCCTAACCAGTTGGTGGCTGGGTCCCTAACTGTGCAGTATTGGGTCAGCGCGGAGAAAATGAACCCCGGGATATGGATCGCCATATTCTTGGTGGTTATCTTGTTGGTGAATTTGCTTGGTGTGAGGTTTTTCGGTGAAATCGAATTCTGGTTATCCTCGCTCAAGGTGTTGACCTGTCTTGGGGTGATCTTGTTGTTGCTCATTATCGGGTTGGGCGGTGGTCCAAGCCACGACAGAATTGGATTCAGATACTGGAAAAACCCCGGGGCATTCTTGGAATATACCGGTCTGGGTGGGTTCACAATTGGTGGCTCCAAGGGGAGATTTGTGGCATTCGTTTCCGTGTTGGTTACTGCTGTATTTGCATTCTTGGGTACCGAATTGGTGGGTATCACGTTCAGTGAAACCAGAAACCCCAGAAGATCCATCCCCAAGGCCATCAAGTTGACCTTTTACCGTATTGTCGTTTTCTACGTGTTGTCCATTTTCTTCCTTGGTATGTGTGTTTCCCCCAGAGACCCATTATTGTTGGATGCATCCGGAACCAATGCGTCAGCCTCTCCATTTGTCATTGCCATTAGAAACGCCAAGATCCCTGGGCTTGACCACGTTATTAACTCCTGTATCTTGATTTTCGTGCTTTCTGCCGCCAATTCCGATATGTACGTCTGCTCCAGAACCGTGTACTCGTTATCGGTTGCCGGCTATGCCCCCAAGTTCTTCACCAAGACCAACAAGTTGGGGGTTCCATACTACGGTATTGCGTTGAGTTTTTCCTTCTCCTTATTGGCATTTATGACTGTGTCGGACAGTGCCAGTGTGGTGTTTGGATACTTTGTCAATGTGGTTTCCTTGACTGGGTTGCTTGCCTGGGCTTGTATTTTGATTATCCACATCCGGTTTATGGCCGCTTGTAAAGCCCAGGGCATTGACAGAAAGAAGGACTTGGCGTACAGATCGCCATTGCAGCCATATGGTTCGTACTTTGCCTTGACTATCTGTGTCTTGGTCATTTTCATCAAGAACTTTACTGTGTTTTTGGGTCCTGTGTTTGACTACAAGAGTTTCATCACCGCATACATTGTCTTGCCAGTGTTTATCTTGATGTTCCTTGGCTACAAGTTTTTCTTCAAGACCAAGTTTGTCAAGGCGTCGGAGGCCGATTTGGTCACCTTCAAGGATGTTGTTGATGCCGAATTCGAAATGTACGAGGCTGCCGAGGCCGAAAAGAAAGCCATCAGAGAAGCAGAAGGGAAGCGTTTCGACAAGACGTGGTTCTACGACAAGTGTCTTGGCTGGCTCTTCTAAGACACGGTTTATATATGTAGTTTAGTATTCACCACCACATGCCTGTTTCTGGGGAGAGGGTTTTTATTTATAGTTTAGAGTTAGTCTTTGGTATGCCTGATAATGTAGAAGCAGCTGAGGGTGGGTTATTGACAGGCTGAATAATGCTTATGTTCATACGTTTATTGGTATTATCCACATTGTAGTCTCCGATAACCCCACGCTCCAACCAATACCCTAATAAACCCACACACCACCCAATCATGTCTAATAAACCCACACACCACCCAATCATGTCTAATAAACCCACAAACCAAACTGGTCATCGCTTCTCTAGAGCAATTACCAACTGGTGTATACTATTTACAAGTCAAATCACGTGCCCAGCCTCACCAAAGTATGGGGAAAGCAATAACCCAAACCTATACAAAACCTGGCTAGTCTATTCACCCCCTCCATCTTATCCAAAGCATTCCCTTCTGTTCAGCAGTGTTTGTTGTTAAACCTAATGGCCGGTAGTGGGAAAGTCAGACACAGGAGTATCATTCCTCTTGTGCAGCGAAAACGCGCTTCTGTTGCGTATGTGTTTTTAACTGAATGGAACTAAAATTGACGTTACTAACTGCCATTCCAGCTGTGACAATTGTCGCTCTCGCAAAACAAAGTGTGACGGAGGACACCCATGTAGTAAGTGTGTTGCCGCCAGTTCCAAGTGTGTAATCACCCACCGCGATAAACCGTTAAATCCGACTAATTATAAGTATGTATAGTAGTTAAAGAGCCACTGTAAATGCAAATCTGTACTAACTTGGCTATAGAGAACGCTATGCTGATGTCAAGGAGTACAACTGCAAACTAGAGAGAATTGTCCAGTTCTTATTTCCTGAGGTGACACTCGAGTATCTCCGGAATAATACCGACGAGTTTGAAAAGCAGGTGTGTATCAATAGACTGATTGTCCCACAGGTGGATGTCCCACGGGTGAGCATCCCACGGGTGATTTCTCCACAGGGTTTGGCTCCTGTAAAGGTTGATGGTCGCAAAGATGCTACCAATGCACCAGTTCCCGTAGGACCAGTACCTCTGTATAACCTTAACCAAGTATTCATCTCCACCACGGACCAGAGCTTTATTGACTTTATCCAGAAATTCCAAACCACACCCCAGACGGTGCCTGACTTGTCCAAACTCTCATTTTCGTATAATAACAAACAGTATATGCGTACTAACCTCTTACCTCTCGTTAGGCAGGCGATATCAGTACTCCCTTCCGACGAGAGGATCAGGAAATTGGTGGGCATTTTCCTAAACATTTGCCAAACCAATTACTTTTACGGTGCCCATACCCGGCTCTATGCGACGTTGGAGGAGGTGCTAGTTAAGAGACGGGAACAGGACCTTGAGTACTTTATTCTTAACTGGCCACACTTGGTTGTGCTCTTGGCCATGATTGCTATTTCCTCGGGATTCGAACATATCGCCGATAATGAAGATCTTCCCACGTTTGTGCCCGATATTAGTCCGGGTCTTGTATACTACTACGCGGCATTGCCGTTCACCGGGTTCTTAATCGACCAGAAGTCGATAGAAAGCATCCAGGGTCTTCTCTTGTTTGGGGTGTTTATGACCACCAACAAATTGGAAAACTTCCACATGTACGATGGCGGGTATATATTTATCAACTTGGCGTTGGAAACGGCTGTGGCCAACCGGCTACATTTGAAAGAGCCGTTCGTAGACTACCCCATGGAAGACCAGGAGATTTTAAAGCGGCTCTTTTGGTCGTGCTACACCATGGAGCGCAGAATGGGAATTAATATCGGCAAGCGCGACATCATCTTCCCTGCAGATATAACCGTAGATATGCCCAAGAGCGTGCCTGGACTCACCAGCACCTTGGAAATCGATAACTATTTGAGCCAGATCTCCATTATCGAGTTGAATTCCATCTTCCGCGACATCTCCGAGTTGTTCTGTACAAAAGAGAGGCAGAACACAGAGGCCCGGGTCTCGATTGATCCCAAGGTCATTAGGAAATTGGTGGAGGATGTCGAGGAGTGTAAGGTTAACTTCCCAGATTATGCCCGCGTAGACAAGTTGGATCCCAGCTCGCCCATGTATCGGGCCAATATCCACTTGAACATGACCTACTATTTGGCCAAGATATACATCGGGAAACCACTTTTATTGTACAAGGTTGACAACTACAAACGATTAAGCGAACAGGATGGTTTCGAGTCGGCATTTGTGGACCACCTTTCCTCCATTTGCATAGATGCGGCGTTCTGCATAATCGAGTTGTTGTCGGAATTGGACCGGCATAATAGGCTTGGGTTCTTTTCGTGCACCGATATAAACTTTTGTAACATTTCCTTGTTTGCCATTCTCGTGTTCCTCCGGATAGATAGGTCTGAGGCCACGCTTCTATTCTTACGGAAAGGGTTGAAGATCTTGAAAACCATGTCAAAGGGGAACTCGAGCGCAAAGCTGTCACTCGACAAGCTACGCAAATTGGATAACTTGGTTTCGGATTTCGCCGAGCTAGATGAGATGGAGAAGGATATGAATACGTTGTTTAGTGTGGAAACGTCGTCGAAATCCTTCCCCAGTGACGAGAATAAAGATTCGCTTTTGTTGGAGAATGGCAAGGACTACGAGTACTATGCGTTTGATAACATGAATGAGTTGTTTGCCGATATCAACGATTACTGGGGCCAGGTCAACATGAATATACTTGACCAGTTTCAACTAGAAGATCCCATCAATGGATAGGCTGGGTAAAGAGTATGTGACTTGTGTTACTAAATCTTCAAGCATTTGCATGCAGAAATGGCTGCAACTATGCTTAACTTTGAAAAAAACGTAGGGGTTTTTTTTTGTTGACAACCCCCTTTTCTCCAAAATATTTTTTTTTTCTTGTATCAAACGGTTTTTCGGGATTCTTTTTATTTTTTTTATCAGTATGTGACAAGATGAGATGGCAACGCATAGACGGATGTATGTTCAGAGTGGTTACGAAAACCTCCTTTTGAGAACTGCCTAAACAGTTGCTGTTTTTCCCCAATAAGTTCCATCCAACAATATGACCGCCAGTGGGGAACCCATACCGACAGAAACGACATCGTTTATGGAGAACAACTCGACGTTTGATCTACTGCTCATCTCGCCGTTTTTTGCGATTGAAAGGACAAAGTATGGGGGCCGGGGATGTTTTGCATTGGACAGGATACCCAAGGGTACTGTCATTCATAGGTGTGTATCACCTGTGGGTTCATCCATAGCGAAGCCATTTAAAAAAGAGGTTTGTCAGTACTGTTTCGCTTATGACAATGGCAAGAACTTGAAATTCAAGTTGTCGCAGAAATTCGGCAGGGATCTGTGCTCGGTGGTTTTCTGTAGTCAAGAGTGCCTTGACAAGTTTGTCCACGATGACACGGATGGTGTTTACTTGAAGAATTTGTTAGCGGTTGAGAAAAACTATGTCCAGGGGCTATCTAGACCCGAGGTGGAGGCGAGGGAACCGGATAAGGATGTGGATTTGTACTTTCAAATTGTGCAGCAGTGGCAGGAGGTTGGGGCTTGGGACGACAAGGTGAACGCAATAAAGGCATCTAAACGTCAAAATTTGATACCGAGAATAGACGCCAGTGAATACTTGGAGATAAAGTATGTCGTTGGCGTCTTGTCCAGGATGGCCAAGTACGACAAGTACAAACTCTTGGCAGAACCAGGCTATTTGGGTGACTATAACGAACAGGACCAGGGGTTTGTCGAGTTGGAACTATTTGGTCTTTTGCAATCGACAGAGATCGATAAGGTGCACCGGTACCCGTATCTATTATACTCCTACATCAACATCTACAAGTTTGTGAGACTTGTGTGCACAGAAGAATTGCAGAAGTTTGTAACCACCGATTCGATTCGAGCCATAATTGGCCGAAACCTTTCCAATGCCTTTGGGATCTGGTCGGAGGTGTCAAGTGTCCGTGAAGATAAAGAGTTTTTTGGGTTCGCGGTTTACCCATCGGCATCTTTCTTTAACCATTCGTGTGACCCCAATATAGTCAAGACCAGAATGAACAACGGCTTGTCGTTTACAACATTAAGAGATGTGGAGACTGGAGAAGAGTTGAGTATAAATTATGGCCACTATTTGGATGAGGACGTTGAAGTACGAAGAAGACAATTGAAGGAGTGGTTTTTTGACTGTGCGTGTAAGAAATGCGATGCTGAATTGAAGAGTTAGGGTGGGTGTAAGAAGTATGAAGCTGAACTGAAGGTTTAAGGGCCGCCCGTTTATATTAATACAAGGACCTACTCTCTATATCTACTCTCTACACAGTGAAATCATACCCATGGTAAAACTTTTTAAACTCCTCACAATCAGCCATCTCTTTAACCTTGGGTTGCTGGCACTTATCCCAGTAAACTCGGTTGGGCAAGTTCAATACATGTGCCAACACTCGTCTGGGGAATTGGAGATCTACTGGCCGTGCTGTATCGGGAAGCTCGGCAATGTATATGGCTCTCTCGAGTTCACCAGTGCACACCACAAACAAGATGTAATCGGACGTGTTCATAATGGTCATCAATTCGGTATCTGCTCTATCAGAAAACTTCCTGAATTGGAGTGGATGGTTCTTTTTAAACTTTTCGTTATTCGCTTGGGTCTTGGTGTCCAAGGACTGCAGAAACTTGGCCACTAAACTCTCTTCCACTGGCACAAACTGGACGCTATGATGAACATTGGCAAGCCGGTTTATTTCAAACAACACAAGCTTGTGTGTCGGGGCCTGGCTGTGGAACGCCTTCACCAAAGTGTTTTCATACTGCACCATTTCTTGAAATATGGGCGATTGCTGTATTTGGCTTGTCTTTGATCGTATCGTCGGTATATGCTCAATGCTGATGATAATGCCATGGCCAGAAAACGGCAATTGTCTATTCGATCTAGTTAATGGACCCTTTGCAGTTGTGAGGTATGAGTGAGCACCTATGGAAACAATCATATGGGTCTCAGTGTTTGGGTTGCTCAAGCAAAAGAAACACGAGTCGGGGGACACCACCTTTGGTTTCTTCGGCACTGTGACGGCGTCGGTATGCGTATCGACTGTTCTCTTCTTTGACTCGACTCTATCAAACGGGTTGATTCGCAATTTGTACCCTTCCTGAACTGCACCCAACGAAAACGCATAGAACCATTTCGCTCCCGTGCCTTCTTGGCCCAAACTAATAAACCGGGTGATTTCACCAGATTCCCACTGAAATGGTTCCAATTCAAAGAACTTCCCGGCGTCGTTCCCCACAGCAAAGTGGTACCGAGGTCTAACAAACCGGATAACGCGATCAATGGTTTCGTTTCCAACCAAGGTTAGCTGCTGAAGGTCGGCGATCGCCTGGGGCCATTCATACGTGACCAAAATATCTACCTTAAGCGTGAGTTGTTGGAGTTGGTCTAATAATGACTCATCCTGAGCCGCGATACCAGAAAGCATCAATACCACAAGACCGGAGTTGAGTTTGATTACATTGAATGAAGACGGAAGGTAGGCAAGATTATCGGAGATTTGCACCACTTTCGACAAACTCCCCGAGGCAGTAGTCTCTACTTGAGATGCTATACCGTGTTTTCCCTGGGTAAAGTATAGTCTGTTTGCTGGTGGGGTATTGGGAAGTTGGGCTTCAACTGGTAGTACATCTCCAAGGAGAATGGTTGCTTCAAACGGTCCATTCTTGGTATTTTGCACGTTGCACTTGGCCAAGATCGAGTCGAGGTTATCCGGTGATGGATTTATTACGAGGAACTTCAGTTTCGGGTTCATTGGAGAGTTTCTGATGGGGAGTAAAGGGAGAAGGTTGAAAGAGTGGAGTGAAAAATTTATGGTAAAGTATTGTGGCTACCCCGCGATGAGTTTGGTAGCGCCGAGGCTTACATTTACGCGAACCAGTTGTTAGGCCATTACATCGCCATCGACGGGTGCAATGGTGACTCCCGGTAGGTCAGCAGCTCCCCCTCTACCTCCACCTCATTATGAAAAACATTCTATCCATCCATTCCCTGTCACCACCACCACCATCATATGGCACATACAAACCATATTGTTATTTCCGAGGATAGTCACGTGTCCAGATCAATCCGACTTTTGTTTACAAAACACACGTCTCTCCTCCTGCAAAATGGAATCAACTAGGAAATAACCCAGTATTGCCATTATATTAGCCTATTAAGTAGTCATGGCAGGAGAATCCAGTAGTATAAAAGTATCGGTGAGGGTACGTCCGCTCTTGCCCCGGGAGTTGGGAACCGATGAGACGCCAAAACCGTTGGTTTCCATGCCCGAGGACGACCCCAAAAAGCTAATTATGCATCTTCCCAAGGGAACAGTAGCCCATGTAGAGACCGGATTAAACAATGGCCGTGAGGAAACTAACAAAACGTACATGTTTGATGAGTGCATCTGGTCGTTCGACAATGCTGATACTAACTATGTAGATAATCGGGCATACTATCACAAAATAGCCCCAGACTTGCTCTCACATTTCTTTGAAGGGTATAACTGCTGTTTGTTGGCGTATGGCCAGACTAGTTCCGGGAAAACATACACCATGATGGGGAACCGGAACGAGCCAGGAATAATCCCGTTCTTAATCAAGGATATCTTAAAGCAGATCGAAGTGTCGGTGAATCTGCGGATCAACTGTGAGTTGAAGTTCTCATATATGGAAATATATAATGAGCAGGTCCGGGACCTCCTTGGGGATGGAGGACCACAGAAATGTAAGGTGCGGGAACACCCACAAACCGGTCCATATGTTCAAAACGTGGCCGAACACCTTATAAGTGACTATACCCATTTCCTAACTCTCCTTAACAAAGGAAACCGGTCAAGGTCTTCGGCAGCCACGTCCATGAATGATAACAGTTCGCGGTCACATGCCATTATTACCTTGACCTTGAAGCAAACGCGGTTTGAGTCGCAGTCGGGCAGTGCCATGGACCTCGGAGAGGCTGCCGAAGAAATGGTTTCCAATATAAAACTAGTAGATCTAGCCGGGTCGGAACGGTTATCGAAAACAAAGGTGTATGGCCAGCAGGACCGGATAAAAGAGGGGAACTTGATTAACAAGTCGCTTACGGTGCTTGGGAGGTGCATAAACTTGCTAGCCAAGCAGGAGAAGAGCCCCACGATGCTGTCGGTGATTCCGTACCGGGAATCCATTTTGACGTACATTTTGAAGGAGAATTTGGCTGGCAACTCCAAGACGTGTATGATATTCTGCGTATCCCCTCTCGACTTTGAGGAGACGCACCAGACGCTCAACTACGCCAAAGAGGTGAAGAAGATCTCGACTAAAGCAGTAGCCAATAAGACCAAGTTGTCAAACGTACCCGTCAACTGGGAGGAGCTACAGCAAACGGACCGGACCATTATCGATTCTCTAAAGAAGGAAATAGAGGAATTGACCGCCAAATTGGCGCAAATGGGCGAGTCCCGTCCCCAGACGGAAACTGCTCCCCAGGTCACTACGATTGTCGATTACTTGGAGAAGGAGTCGTCTCGGGTGAAGTTTGAAAACAAGTACTTGAAGCGTATGATGGCCAAGAAGAATGACCATATCGAGGAGTTGAACCGGCATGTTGACTACATCGAGAATGAGTACGAATTGTTGTTTAACGAGTACCGGGATTCGCAGAGCTATGGGTTTGAAAAGTCGAAGCAGGGGTATCTTAGGAGGGCGGAGGGTGCTTTACAAGGTATCCAGTTAGATCTTGTTGAGTTTGACCCTGCTACTATGTTTTAGAAGTGTGTGTGGGGGGGGGCGAGTTATAGTGGAGGTTAAAGATTAGCAAGATTAGGGATTAGAGGTTGGTAGAGGTTAGAGGTTAGCAAGATTGGTAGAGGTTGGTGAAGGTTAGTAAGATTGGTAGATATTACCTATACTACACATTACCCACACTAGTACACCCTCCTATATAGTATAAACCAGAAAATATTAAACCCACACCATCTCCCCACATACCACCAGATTCACCATTATACACCCTCTCTCTACCCCCCTCTCTACCCCCCATTTTTGTACCACCAGAATGTGGTATTGTGGAGAGGACATAACCTGGTGCCGGAAAAATTATAATGTGGGAAACCTAAGCCTGGTAATCTTTTTTAGTCATTCGTCAACCACATTGCCACCACCACGTCATATACTATCCTTCTATACTGTGGTTTTGAAGTAGTTATACCTAGAGTAGTCGGAATGTCGCAGAATATCAACGACTTATTCAACACTTCGGTGAATGTCGCTGTGCAAGAAACTGTACGCGATAACAAACCGTTGTTTGTGTTTTTGGCCCAAGGAAACCACCATGATGATGATACATTTCTTAACAAGTATATTGATTCAGACGTGACCAAAGTATTGCACGAACACTTGGTATTGCTTAGGCTTGTTGAAAACACCACCGAGTTTAGCTACTTTAGCGAGATTTTCAAGAACTTGGTGGTTCCCAGTTTTTATATTGTCAATCGGGGGATGGTTATGGGTGTGATTGATGGCCAGACCAAAAAGGAAGAGTTTCAGAGCATTGTTGATGGGATTGTATCGACTGGGGATCGTAATGGTGGTACTTTTGCCCCCACGGATGTCCCCACGGATGTCCCCACGGATGTCCCCACGGATGCCCCCACGGATGCCCCCACAAACACCACCACTACCAGCCCTAAACCCAGAAACGCTCACGAGGAAGCCGTCCGTAAACACAAACAACAAGTGGCACAGATGAAACGAGAGCAGCTCGAAGAGAAACGCAGACTAAGGACCCTTTTACAAGCCGACCAAAAAGAACGAGAACTCCTCAAGCAGGAACAACAACAACAACAACAACAACAACAACAATCAACACCTCCACCAGTTCACTTACCAACCGTGAATAGACCCCGTTCAAATACCGATATATGTGTATTATCTATTAAACTATTTGATGGAAACTCGATCATCCATGAATTCGATCCCGTGCAGAGCTTGTCTGACGTCCGAAACTGGTTGGATGAAGAAATCGGGATCATTCCTTCGACTGATAACATGCCTGCGTTTGCAAAGACGTCGTACCCCCACCCGACAAACTACGTCTTCCACCGGCCAATGTTACCCCGGATAACCTATTCAGAAGAACAGGAATCGGTTTCTCTACGAGAACTAGACTTGGCGCCGCGATCGGCGTTGATTCTAAAGCCAATATACCACGAGAGTGAAGGTTCTGTTAGCGATAATGATCAGGAGCGTGTAGGGTTATTCACAAGAATATACCAAGGATTGGGCAGTATTGGTACGGCAGTTTATTCGTTTTTTGACTATGGGGTCGGTACTAATTACCATGATGATCTCACCCGTAGCGTCGCTAGTGAAAGCCACCAGCCTGCCTTAGTGCTTAATATCCCATCGGCGGAATTGGGTTTGGGACGAGGCGGCCAGATATTGTCAATTAACGAGAGAACCGTTTCTTCTCCTGGCACTGAGCACGTGCCGGTGTCAGCCCGGGCAGGAGTATCGTCATCGAACTCTGGCTACTTTTCCGTGCCAGATTCTCCACGAATGACGTCTGTAGATCCCAGTCGGGTTGCCTCGGCTCTCAGCAGTCGTTCCGGCACACCCCGGCCAACTTCTGGAGCGAGAATTCAGCAGCTACAAGAGGAAAGTAAAAGCGAATACAAAAAGGGAATCGACACCTACAATGGAAACAGTGTGAATTTGAACGAAGGAGATGATGAGGAGTGAATATATGCTGAGGTTTGTATTGTTTAAGTCATGTATAGTGTTCTTTTATTGTGTATATATGCTTTTTATTTATGTTTGTAAGCTTTGGATGGTTTTTATTGATGTTGTGAGGTGGGGTTCTTCTACTCAGTTTTATAAGCAGTTTTATAAGCAGATTTTTACAAATATCTCTACGTATTCTAAGCATTCTTCTAAACTGGTGTCTATGCATGTCTGTAAATAGTCTTATAAGCAGGTATACAAGCAGTTTTATACGAATATCTCGGCTCAGTCTTTTACTCGGTCTTTTACTCACTCTTTTACATATTCTTCTAAACACGCTTTTACATATTCTTCTAAACAGTCTTTTACTGAGTCTACTCAGTCTTCTAAACAGATCCATAAGTAGACTTCAACACACCCTACACTCCTCCCCCACACATTATTAGGTGACTCGTCCCTCAATGCCTGATTGGAAAAATCAAAATCTAACTCCGCAGAAATATCGCGCTAACTCCGAACTATATTACCAACCGCAATCAACACATTTAAGGTCATTGCCAATCGCTATTCGACAGTGAAAAAGAGCTCTTACATGGCCAATATGGATGCTAGAGTGAGCGTGCTTGCTTTGGAAAACTTGTTACGGTTCCCGGGAAGTAATCAGTCTTCTCCGGTATGTGATGCTTCGGTGTTGACTTGTGGTTGCTTGGTGTCAGAAGCACAGTTCCAACAGCTTGGTAATACTTGTCCCAACTGCAGCAGAAAGGATGTTTCCATACTCACAGAAGTGGCACCATTGAGGCAGTTATACAATATAATCCAACAGCAGTATTCATCCTCTGCTTACCCGGTTCATTCTGGTAGGAGACGGAGATCGTCTTCTAAGAAGAGCTTTAAAGGTGCTGATGATATGGTGACATCGTCACCGTCAGGCGAGTCTATGGACTTGCTTGGGTTGTTCTACAAGTATGCCAAAGAGGAAGAGTCTGGAAGTTCAGGTAAGGGACAATTGAATATCATAAATACTGGAACTGCTACTACTACTGCAAATGCTACAACTACATCTGTAACAACAGCTACTAACACTACAACCAAAGCTACACCATCAACAAACGTGCCAGTTCAACCAATAGACATCAAACCCACCCATCCAGAATCCGAATGGAACCCATCAGCTATCCTGCTCCCACGGTCCTCTTCAATGTCTCCAACTAACAAAATGCTATGGGGAGGTCTAGAGACTGCCGCTAATGAACAGCCCGAAATCAACGTTGAGCAAAACTTACTAAATGCATCCACTGGCCAAAAGGAATACAACTTTAGCAAATGCTTCCCATTCCACCGGAAACTAAGCACGTTCCCCACCCAGCAGCTCAAGTTTAACTTCCCGTTCAAGCTGGGGTCGTCGTCCATTAAGAAAGCCATCTGTACTCATCTTTACTCGTACCATGACTTTAAAACTGGCAAAGAGATTACCCGGTTCGTACTAATAAACTCTAAACGGTGGGAACTCTACGAATACGTGGTTCCTATCAGCGATATAGAAAAGGCCCAACTGAAACCTCAACTTATTCTTTGTGGGAAACCAAGCGGGGAGTATGGCGAGTCGATAAACATGCTTAACCAGCCCCTGTCGTCGTCGTCACGGTATAAGGAGATTGTCATTACAAGTGACTTCAATACTGACAGTCAAGCTGGTGGTTCTGACGATACCCAGAAACGGTTACAACTGTGGGACCAATTGCACAGCTACTTGACAAAGAACTTTTTGGTGATTGCCGGTACCAAGGGGGTTATGAGAGTTATCAATGTGAATCGGTCTTCTCCGTATGCATTTGGCCAGACCGTATACTCCTACGTGACTAATTTTCCGATCCGGTGCATCTCTGTTTCTCCCAATGAAGCGCTTATAGCGTCGTGTGTGACCGCGAGGGAGCGGGTTTCCGGCAAGGAACAGCCATTTGTCATCTTGCACAGACTTGTGCATGCTGAAGGGGGTACCCTTGACTCTGTAGAGCCAATCACCATCACTCTGCCGTATAAGGACCCTATTAAGCTTGTCAGTTTCAATGCCTCGTCTACACACTTGATATGTGCCACTCTGTGGGAGTCTCGGGCCTTGGTGATAAAGTTGAAGAGCAAGGACGATGGCTATAGAAAGCCCCGCTTGATCTGGTCGGATTTTACTTATAAATCAAGTAGATATGTTCATGATGAAAATGGAGAAAGAAAGGATAACACAGACATTGATAATGAGCTCATGATGTCTAACGAAGGTATAACCAGCATCCAGTTCGGTGCCACGTTCTCCAACACCATCATTGTAACTTCGTGTTCGCTTAAAAGCCGGCCACCTGTAATAATCCACTTGAATGGTGCCACCATTGACAGTGCTCGCAGAGTGTCGAACCCGGTGGTTGACAACTACAGTATCCAGAATAGTATGAACAGTACTGGCGACGAAGATTACTCCAGTATTAAGAATGCAGAAGTGGTTATGAAGATCCCAGAAATCGGGTCCCTAATACACCGATTTGCTCTATCACCAACAGGAGACGGGCTAGTGTTTGTTGGCAAGGATGGAAACGTGTACTTGCTTTCGAATCCAAACGTCAAGGCAAGACAGTCGACGACTCTGGCCACATCAAAGAAGATCATTGTCCTTCTTGGCGAGGTTTCCAACGCAGAGAGGTTTACTGAGGCTGCATCAGTCACTTTCGCAGCCGATGGCGGTAAGGTATTTACCATAGATAGAAAGGGAGTGTTTTCCGTGTTTGACTTCACCAAGGGCGTCCCTGGCCACGACCCAGATGTTGTGAAGTGCAAAATAGTGAGTTTATAGAATCGTGGTCTATTCATAAACAGTTAAAATATACATTACTCCATCTCCAGCTTCCTCGGCTATGGACGGGGGAGTTGACAAGAGGACGATGAGTTGCAGCCACGTGATGGTTCCACACTGGGAAAAAAAAAAATTTCTCTTGAGTGGCTTCATCGTATTAAGTATAGCCACAGTTATAGTCTATACTTGGTTCTTTCCTATACTGCTGTTTATATCGCTAATGTCGTCGATAAAGAATAAGAACCCCCCTCCAGTGGTGAACGAAGATGTGTTGGAACTCATTGGTAACACTCCATTGATCAAATTGAACAAGATCCCCCAATCTTATGGCATCAAAGCCAAGGTGTACGCCAAAGTTGAGTTGTTCAATGCTGGTGGTTCTATAAAGGATAGAATTGCCAAAAATATGGTGTTGGAAGCTGAGAGAACCGGCCGGATCAAGCCCGGCTACACCTTGATTGAACCAACCTCGGGAAATACCGGTATTGGTTTGGCATTAGTGGGTGCTGTTAGAGGGTACAGAACCATCATTACTCTTCCAGAGAAAATGTCCAACGAGAAGGTTTCGGTGTTGAAAGCTTTGGGTGCTGAGATTATTAGAACTCCCACAGAAGCGGCGTGGGATGCTCCAGAATCACACATTGGTGTGGCAAAGAAGTTGGAGAAGGAGATCCCCAACTCGGTGATTTTGGACCAGTACTCCAACCCTGCCAACCCCCAGGCCCATTACTACGGCACTGGGTTTGAAATCTGGGAGCAGACTGAAGGGAAGGTGACCCATTTAGTTGCTGGTGCCGGTACTGGTGGTACGATTACTGGGATGGCGCAATACTTGAAGGAGAAGAATCCTAAGGTTCGTGTCACTGGTGCTGACCCCAAGGGTTCTATCTTGGCCCAGCCTGAATCGTTGAATACCTCCACCGAGGGATACTTGGTTGAAGGTATTGGGTATGATTTTGTGCCCGATGTCTTGAGCAGAAAGTACGTTGACGACTGGATCAAGACTGATGATTCCGACTCGTTCAAGTTGGCCAGAAGAATTATTAGAGAAGAGGGTATCTTGGTGGGAGGTTCATCGGGTTCTGCTTTGCAGGCGGCGTTGCAAGTTGCCCAGGACTTGACCGAAGACGACGTGGTGGTTGTGGTATTCCCAGACTCGATCAGATCCTACTTGTCGAAGTTTGCTGATGATGAATGGATGAAGTCTAATGGGTTTGACGTGGAGGAAACCACCGCCGCCAACAAAACCGATGAATTCTTGGCTTCGAAAACCATTAAAGACTTGGTGTCTGGGAAGGCTCCAGTGGTTACAGTTTCATTATCCGATACTGTTGCCAAGACGTTTGATTTATTGCAGACGAATGGGTTTGACCAGTTGCCGGTGTTGAACAAATCCGGTAACTTGGTTGGTTTGGTGACGTTGTCGAAGATCTTGAAGTCCTTGTCCACCAAAAAGATTCAAATGACCAATTCGATCGGGTCGATTATCATTGATTTCAGAAAATTAAATGACTTTGAAAAGTCGTTTGATATTGCCAAAGAGTCTGGGTTCACCAAGAGATCGTACCAGCCGATTTCATTGGACACTTCTTTGCTTGTGTTGAACAAGTTTTTTGAAACCAACTCCAACGCCATCATTACCGACGAGAACTTGAAGCCGGTGCAGATTGTCACCAAGGTGGATTTGATTTCCTATTTGACCAAGAATGTTGCTTTCTGAAGAGGCTAGTGGGCGGCGGGGGGGGGTTCTCTCTCTCCCCCATAAACAGCTACTCTATTCCCCTCTCCCCTCTCCCCGTATTTATTAGTCGAACTATGTACTTCAATATAATACAAAATGTTATGCCTAACGTATATAACCCGTCAAACTACGAGAACTTCCACCTATTCCCACAGTTTTCACAGGTGCAGAACGTAGTCAATGGTTCATCGGCAGATCGGGTCTGCATCTGGTAGTAACTAACCTTCTTGTGCTTACATTTCCCACACGTAAACCTATCGGTGACGGCCCGCTTTTCGGTAGCCCCCTGGGCGTCAAAGAGGTTCTGCTTGTGCAACTTTTCAATCTCCTTTTTGAGTGCTTCTGGTGCCATCTCATTGGGGGACATCTTGATGAATGCAGCAGGGAGGATATCGCCCTTCAACAACCGGTCTCGCAATTCCGGGTTCTTTTTATTTCGAAGGTTCATCGTGAAACTACGGAGCTTGTTTCTATACCCATCGGTAACGTTCAGGTACTCGCTCTTGAACACCTCGGTTTCGATTTCCGTCGCCACTTTCAAAATCACCTTGGCCAGGTCGCTGCGCTCCACGGCTAAAGAAGTATACAAGGCACTAACCGAGGCGTTTCTGGTGCTGTTATCGTACAAATTAATATCGACCCCATCGGTCTTGGAGTTTCTCGGACCAGTAACAGGTTTGTTGGTGCCGTCCCGAGAACCAGTCTGGCCCAAAGGAGTAGGTGGGGTGGCTGGGGTTGTGTTCCCCGACAAAGACTGCTTTTTCTTAAGGCTCTTTTCGTTCTGCACCGCCTCACGCCAGTTCCTAATCATCTTTTTCACCAAGGTGTTGATTTCCGTGCTGTCGTGGCTCCTGAACTTATTCACCGCTACACCAACCTTGGTTTCACGCAAGAGCTTTTCCGTGGGCTTGACCCCATCATTCAAGATATTAAGTAACTTGAGTATGGTTGTATCATCGACCGACTTTTCAAGATTAGATACCGTAGATTTGATCTCCTTTGCGTCCATTCCGTCTTCTAGCCTCGAAGGATGGATTCCTTTTGTCGTTTCGGGTAGCTTTGGTGGGTTTTTTGTATGAGCAAAAAAAAATTTTCCCCGGTTGGTGGTGGTTGGGGCATTGGTGAGCAGTGGGTAGGTGTTTGTAGATGGTGGTGAAGTATAGTTATCTTGATTGGTTATTATTTATCTTGATTGGTTATTGTTTATCTTTATTAACTTTTCATTAACTCTCACTTCCTCTTCATTAACTCTTCAGTAAACCTCCCCCCCTTCAACGAGATGGATAAACTGAGCACACGGGTCTCGGTAGGAAAATTCCCCATCGACTACACCGAAGAACAGATTATGGCTATAGCCAAGTCGGTGGGACCGGTGCTAGATTTAAAACTACTCTTTGATGACCTCACCGGTAAATCTAGAGGCTATGCGGTGATAAACTACGCCGATAACGAGACAGCATCCTCGGCAGTAAGAAACTTGAGCTTTATGACGTTGCCCAATGGTCGATTTCTCAAGTGCACTTTTGTCAGTGAGATGGAGACCGAGGTCACCGCCAAGTTGCCTCCCTTGCCCCTAGGGATCCAGATACACCCTAACCAGAATGCGTCGCAAGTTATTTCCAGTATACTAACAAACATCGACTCGCAGTCGGCGTTGCAAATCATGAAGGAAATCAAAACCATGTCTGTAGATAACCCCAAACTCACCAGGTTGCTTCTTGAGAGGTTTCCCCAATTGGCGCTTGCGTTGGTGGAGCTAGGGATGATTTCCAACACCACCAACCAGGAGTTGATTGAGATGACGCTAAATAAGCGGGTGCCAGTAGTAAAGGAGTTGTCTATGGATCACGTGCGGTTGTTGCAAGCGGTAGAAAAGTTGTCAGACGAACAGGTGGCAGAGTTGGATGAGGGTCAGCGCGAAATAATCAAGCAGATGAAGGAGGAGATCTCAAAGGGGTCATACGGAGAGGTGTTGGAAGTGTAGTGGTGTGTCGCATAGATAGTGTATAGTTTAAGAAATGGTTATTGGAACCAGAGTAAAGAGTGACTGTAGCGTAACCAGAGTAAAGAGTGACTGTAGCGTAACCAGAGTAAAGAGTGATTGTAGCGTAACCAGAGTAAAGAGTGATTGTAGCGTAACCATGCGTGCTCTGGAAAGATGGCGAATGGAGAATGTAAACTACGCCTCTAGAGATGTGGTATTGTCACAGTTATTGTCTATATCAGAGGGGAGAGATTAATAAGAATAGCCCTGGGAGTTTATACATGTATCTATATACCTTTGAGAAGCGATACCCAGTTGTATGGGTAAATATTGGAGTTTATCCCGTTACAAGATCCAACCCCTCCAAACTCACAACTCACTACTCGCCACATACTAATAATACTCACGTGATGCTAACACCAACTTCCCCGTAATCGGAATTTTAATCCACAGTTATTGTCATTTTTTTCTCTTGGTGGTTAAGTCGTCCCATTGAGGTTCCGTAAGCACCCATTGTTGCTCCCCCCCTTCATTCTCCCCTTTTCCCCCGCTGCTAGTGCCACCAGGAGAAAGTACATAAATAAAAAATAGTGAGGAGTTACCCAATTTTGTACTACACCAGAGAAGAAGTCACACTCCACTTCTCCTTGAAAAGTGTTACCAAGTTATCCGTTTAACCTTATAACGCATTTTTTTTAAACCTCATAAACTTCCAGCATTATTCATTTATAGAACAGCCTAAGAAAGTGTACGGTATAGGTTGGACTAGCATAGTAGTTATAAGACAAGTGCAGTAGGTTTACATAGAGGCAAAAAAAAAGGAGCAATTTAATTTGATAGACTTTTATAAAGACTCGTTAGCATATTCCTCCCACTTCTCTTACTTCAGAAGACACACAAGAGATCACTACAACAACAAACTACACCCCCGATAAACTCAACCACTATGAGCTCGCCAAAAAGACGTATTGAAAAGGACGTTATGGAACTAATGATGAGTGATCACGATGTCACCTTGATAGACGACTCCATCCAGCAGTTCTTTGTCATCTTCCACGGACCCAACGACACTCCGTACGAAGGCGGCACCTGGAAGGTTAGAGTAGAGCTACCCGACCAGTACCCCATCAAGTCGCCGTCTATTGGGTTCACCAACAAAATCTACCACCCCAACATTGACGAAGGGTCGGGCTCGGTGTGCTTGGACGTGATCAACCAGACCTGGTCGCCCATGTTTGGCTTGCTCAATATCTTTGAGAACTTTTTACCCCATTTGTTGCGCTACGCCAACCCCAGCGACCCGTTGAACACTGAAGCGTCCAATTTGATGACTAA
The DNA here is from genome assembly GCA_030572135.1 of Intestinozyma alai. NCBI lineage: Eukaryota > Fungi > Ascomycota > Pichiomycetes > Serinales > Debaryomycetaceae > Intestinozyma > Intestinozyma alai. The sequence goes on along the minus strand of JAJLZI010000002.1, from coordinate 92,637 downwards.
AGACGAAGCCAAGTATGTCGACACGGTTAAGCGTTATGTCCAGCAGTATGCCAAGAACATTGTAAATTCCGCAGTCATGGATGAAGACTATGACGATGCTGAAGACGATGATGAGCTTAGTGATGTTGGCAGCTTGTCCAGTAACGACGACTATGACGCTGAAATGGCTGCAAGTGTCGAGTTGTAAACCGTGTTTTTACCCTAGGTTATCATTCAACACTTCCAAACCCCCTACTCACCTCATCGGATTCACTGGTTCTTCTCCCAGTCCTATGAATCGCCATTCTCCAGCATTTGCATTTGGTGTTCCCCCCTCCTCCCCTGATCTCTAGAACAAGTGTTTACTCTATGCTCTTTTTTTCCGCCCTCTCTGTTTACAATAATTGATGTGATTATACCACATCATGGAGTTTTATTTAGGTATAATTTTCTCGGTTTATATTTTAATTGGTTGTTACTGCTGATGTCTTATTGACAAGCTGGTGTGTATGTGTGTGTGGTTTTTTTTTATCAATTGGTTATTTTTTACTCTTACCTACAACCATTGTTTGACCCATATAGTTGTTTACCTGTGTTTGCTATATTTTCTATTCCCTCTAATGTGTTTTCCCCTTATGTTTAGATCAATGTATAGAACTAGATACAATTTTTGTCTTGGTAGAGAAGGTTTGGCTGGGACGGTTTTTGGTGAAGGTCTTTTTTTGGTGAAGGTGTTTTTTTGGTGAAGGTGTTTTTTTTTAGTTTATTTTTTTTATTTTTCTTGCTTGCCTTTAATTCATGGCAGATCTTCTCCCAGCCCCATCACTGTCGAACGTTTAGTATTAGGAAGAACTATACACTAGTTGAAAAGGAGAGCCTTTGTTGGTATATGGTTATGGCGGAAGTTAACAAAGAGAACGTTGCTGTGGGGCAAACCCCTCCAGCTCCAAAGAAACAGAGAATCTCCGACGACGATCTCTATAGGAAATCATCCCAGTACGAACTATGGTCATATACGCTGGAACAGCTAGAGAACACGAAACGACAAGCAAATAAACGTGGTCAGGAGAAGGCCCGGGCAAATTTCAACCAGGCGTATCAACAGGCGAAACAGGAACACCAGGAAATATTCGCTTCCCCTCCAGAAGATCTCCAGCCCGAGAGTATGGTGAGTTTACTAACGTTTGAAGAGGAGTCCACCTACCTCAATTTCTACAGTAAAAACATTATCCAAACCTGCAACTTCTTCAAAATGCCCACGCAGGTGAAACTAACCGCGGCATCCTTCTTTAAGAAGTTTTTTCTTGTCAATTCGGTCATGGAGTACCATCCCAAGAACATACTCTATACGTGTGTTTTTCTAGCGGCCAAGTCGGAAAACTATTTCATTTCTATAGATTCGTTTGTCAAGGCCCTCAAGGGTACCGAAGCCAGCCACATCTTGAACTTGGAGTTTATAGTATTGCAGAGCTTGAAATTCACGCTATTGGTTCATCATCCTATCCGACCTTTGTATGGGTTTTTTCTTGATTTCCAGGCGGAATTGCTACACCCTGACCCTGTGATGTACGATGTATCGGTGGACACATTGGGGAGCTTGTATAACAAGGCCAAAGAGTGGTTGCACGAGTATGCCATTATCAGCGACGTGGCATTTTTATTCACGCCTCCGCAGATTGCCTTGGCAGCTATGTATGATAATGACAAACGGATAACCGATAGGTATTTGAAGCGGAAGTTTTTACGGGAGGATAAGGAAAGGTTGAATACGATAATTGAAGAGGATGGTGGGGAGAAGACAGATGGCAGTAAAAAGATGGATGGCAGTGAGAAGATGGATGAGGCTGGTGCTGAAAAGAATGGAGAAACTCATCAAGCAATTGAGAAATCAGCCAATCGCGAGCAATACGAGATATTGGTAAAGACAATTAGAAAGTGTATAAAGATTGCTAAGCTGATCCCGACAACCTCGCGGGAAGAAAGTAAGGAAATTGACAAAAAGTGTTTCTTTGCCTTAAACCCAAAGAAACTTATAGACAAGCGAGTAAAGAGACTATCGACGCCAGCGCCCGAGAAGTAGCTGTCTTTCTTTTTTGTCAAGTATGGGCATTCCGGTGTCCTGGTTTCGGGCAAAGTCTCTTGCCATACACGTCTGGGGTTCGGCAATGTACTGGCAGGAAGCCGAAGCGACAAAATGCGTGCATCGGGTTTGCGCGCATTTCCTAAAATGGAAATTTTGCGCTACGGTGGGGGAAAGCAGCTTGGTTAAGCATACCCCGGCCAAACAGGATATAAATAGATGACGATTCCCCCCTGTAAAGTATCGTGGAGGTGCACGTCAGTGTCTAGAAGTAACTCCCTTGAGAATGTCTGGCATTATCAAGACACAAGCGTATATTAATGGAGCCTGGGTCTCGAGCTCGTCTGACGAAACCTTCCCCGTTGTTAACCCGGCAGTGGATTCTCCTGAAGAAGCCGAAATTGCCGTTGTGGAGTCTATGGCCATTCAAGATTTCACCGACGCAATTGAAGCCGCCCATGTAGCCTTTGGCTCTTATAAAAAGACATCTGGTAACTACCGCTCTGATTTGCTATATAAAATGTATGACCTTATGATGCAGCACAAGGAAGAATTGGCTAGGTTGGTGGTGCTTGAAAATGGAAAAGCATATTCTGATGCTATGGGAGAGGTCAATTATGCGGCTGCTTTCTTTAAGTGGTATAGTCAAGAGGCTCCCAGGGTCTACGGAGACACCATTCCCTCTGGCAATCCTGTCCACCGCATAATAACCATTAAACAACCCATTGGGGTTTGTGGAATCATGACCCCGTGGAATTTCCCTCTCGCTATGATCACCAGGAAATTGGGGGCAGCCATGGCAGCCGGGTGCACTTCTGTGATTAGACCGGCGTCGAAAACTCCGCTTTCCGGTTTAGCCTTGGCTTATTTGGCAGAATTGGCTGAAGTGCCTGCCGGGGTAGTGAATGTCGTTCCTTCAGCCGGCTCCTCGCACGTGGGGAAGCTCTTGACCGAACATCCTTTGATTCTGAAGGTTTCATTCACTGGTTCGACTGAGGTTGGTAAGATCCTTATGCAGCAATCGGCGTCCACGATCAAGAAACTTTCCTTTGAGTTGGGAGGAAACGCTCCATTCATAGTGTTTGACGGTGTGGATGTGGATAAAGCCGTGGACGGAGCAATTGCATCTAAGTTTAGGTCCAGTGGCCAAACGTGCGTGTGTGCCAATCGGCTATTTGTGCATGAGAGTTTGTACGAAGAATTTACCGAGAAACTCGTGAAAAGGTTGCAGGAAACCACCGTATTGGGTAACGGGATGGATGAGGGTGTTACTCATGGTCCTGTAATCCACGGTAAGGCATTGGCCAAGGTTCAGGCGCACATCCAGGATGCTGTTTCCAAGGGAGCCAAAATCTTATACGGGGGTAAACCCAGACCTGATCTTGGTAAGAACTTCCATGAGTTGACGGTTTTGGGTGATGTTACTCCAGAGATGGTGATTTGCCACGAAGAAACCTTTGGACCGGTGGGTCCGGTGATTAAATTCTCCACTGACGCAGAGGTTGTTGAAATGGCGAACGACACAAGAGTAGGGTTGGCTGGTTACTTTTATGCCAACGATATCGCCAAGGTGTTTAGAATAGCCGAGGCTTTGAATGTGGGTATGATTGGTGTGAACACCGGTATCATTTCCGAGGCTGCTTTACCGTTTGGTGGTATTGGAGAAGCTGGGTTTGGGAGAGAGGGGTCCAAGTATGGCCTTGATGAGTATGTGATAATCAAAAGTCTTGTTGTGGGGGGTGTATGAGGGTGTTTAGGTTAGTGTGTTTATTGAAGTGGTTTAAGCTATATTATACAGTTTGTTGTGGAGTTTCTGCTACAGTTTGTTCTACAGACTGTTGTAGGGTTTCTGGTGCAGCATCTACTACAGTCTCAGGTACAGTCTCTGTTGGCGCTTCTGGTCCAATTTCCTTTGGCGCTTCTGGCCCAATTTCCTGTGCCACCTCTGGTCCAATTTCCTGTGCTACTTCCTGCACAGCCTCTTGTACAGCCTCGATAATACCCACCTCAGGATTACTATAAACATCCACCATCATCTGCTCTACATCCTCCTCTCGACTCACTTCCAAGTTGGGAATCGTCACATTCTCAACTGGGAAGTATTCGTGTGTGCTATAAACCAACCTACTACCACTGTCCAATAACATATGCTCTTGTAATGTGCTATTTATATCCGCCAATGGAGCTTTACTCTCCATGGCACTCTGTAAGACATTCAGCAACCGCGTAATCTCGTCTCCCGCACTCGAAACACGCTCCTGATTCTCCTCTCCTTCAATGTCGCTTTTCAACTCTTCGAGCATCCCAGCAAGATCAACATCCTTCTCGATAATTTGGGAAACTTCAAACTCTGATCTCCCTAGAGTGCGTCTCATTAATTCAACCTTCTCCAAGTACTCCACGCACGCTATAGACTTGAATGTAAGTGAATATAACCCACCTTCCACCGTTACTCCATTCATGATGGACGACGGGAAGTTTTGAAGCGTGGCCGGTGCTGGCTCATATTTGGTTGGTGGGAATAGAGGAGTAACAGTTTTGGCATTGCTCGTGCTTTGGTGACTTTGAGACGACGATGTATCTCTCGATATGTTTATCTTTGGCCGTTTTATATGTTTGCCCATCTCTGCTTTTTGCTCTATAAAGCACCAAGAGAACCAGATGTTTATGTTTGTGGGTTTTATTTTTTTCACAAAGTGAAAAAAAAAAAAAAAAAATGGGCAAAAAAGAGGAAAATTACATCACGTGTATATAATCACGTTCTAGTTTCGGTAATTGGACACGACTCTCCCAAAAAAAATGCAACCCATTATGGCTGCGAAAACATTCCACCCAGACAAAGACTCGGTTAAAGCCGGTGTATGGGAACTACAACGGTATTGCCGTTATTCAAAAGAAAGTCACTGTTCAAGCTAAAGCATAATATACATATATATATATAGACCAATACTACATTGCCAGTCAATAACATTAGGTAAAAGGATTCGAAAGTCCGGGTATTAAAATACCCTCATAAATAAAAGTACAACACGAAGTGAAAGTAGCGTCAACGCATCTGATACAACAAACATTATTCATAACCACGCCCCGGGAGGCGGATATCTTCTACCTCGTTCCTTCCACTAACGACTCCTCAATGCCATCGAGCAACCCGTCGATATCCTCGATCTGTAAACCACAACTTAAACTCAACAACTTGCGGTACTTATACATGGTTTCATCAACAGCATACAACTTGGTGCGCTCAATCACCTGCTTCACAAGTTGGTTTCTTTCCAACTGTAATTGCGTCAACTCAACAGCTAGCTCGTAATTCTGTTTACTGTCACCCTCTGTTTCCCCGGCTTCCGTATCCACTGTCGCTTCTCCCGATTCAACCTCTTTGGCAAGTATATAAGCCTGGTTTCTCTGCATAAGTCGGTATAAACCAGATTCCCTTTCCTGTAACAACTCGGTGGATAGCTGGATGTTTTCGATGGCAAACTTATGGCCAGACTCCACCGACTCAATGTCGTCAATGTCCAACCCCGATCTCTTCAATAGTCTGTTTACAACATGGAGTGCCTCTTCATTTTCGGCAGTTTTTGATTGGAGAAGGGTTTCGAGTTTGGCGGTGTTCTTTTCTAGGCTGGTCATTTCCTCAGAGTAGGCATTACCAAGCGAACTAATCATTCCCGAAACCATGGAGCTCAAATCGTGCATGCTCAATTTCTTCGCGGTGGTCTCGCCGCCCTTTCTGTCGACAATCAATTTGCCATTTTCGTCCAATTGCGGAGGATGGAGGCGGCAAGGCGCTGTCAATTTCTTGGTCTGCTTTGCAGGTAGAGGAGTAGATGACTTTTCAAATGAATGCTCTTCAAGTGTCTCCAAGTATCGCTTATCCACCCGGTCAACGTTAGAGTCGTCATCGTCCTCGTCTTCTTCTTGGATAGTCCTTTGTGTATCTGGCGTCTCAGCTTTTAATGGCTGCATGGGAGTGGCTGCCAGGAGGAAATGGTGGGCCGTTTGTTGCTGGGTCACTGGTGATTGTGGGTACGGGATCGGTAAATCGTACCCATAGTTGGGGATCAACCCCGACTGAACAATCAAAAGCTTACTGGTTTCGCGCTGGAGGTTTTCCAAATCGTCCCGAGCGCCAAACTGCAATAATAACTTGACAATCTTTACACATCCAGACTTGACGGCAAGATGCACACAAGTGTCGCCATTGACATCCTGGTGGTTTAGCACGTTGGCTAGTAACGTCTTGCTCTGCATATTCGACATGGTGGTTAATTTATTCAATATTACCGACAAGTAGTACCGTAAACTTTCCTGCTTGGACTTTGACTTTGAGAACTGGCACAAATAGTGCAACGGCGTTCTGCCGTTGATATCGGTGTTTATTAAACAGAGCTCCAAGTCGTCCAACACCTTGGGGAAGTTCTTGAGTTCGTAACAGTTATTAAACGAAATCAGCTTGGAAAGAGGATTCATGCCGAAATTGTTCACCACCAAAGGATTGGCACCCTTTGAAAGTAACAACTCGATTATTTGGTGGTTCCCAATGCTGGCTGCCCAGTGCAAGGGGGTGTGGGCTTCGTCGTCTATGGGTTCGTTGATGTTGAAGTCCAGGGGCGGGAAGCGTAAAAAGTATGGGATTTCTGATGTATCGTTGCTGAAGAATGTTAGCAATTGGGCTGCGTAGGAGACGCTAGAAGCTGGCTGCTGCTGCTGGCTGAGACTTTCCTTGGTCTGTGGGGTGGGGTGTTTGGAGTCGTCTGCAGAGTTTACTGACGTATCGCTATCACGCTGGGACCAATTTGTATCGTTCGAGGACTGCGAGGAGTGGGCAAATTTCTGCAGATACTGAAGCTGGGGTTGTGGTTGTTGTTGTTGTTGTTGTTGTTGTGGAGGCATAGGAATAGCTACGGGTGCTGGGTACGCATTGGACATTCCATTGGCTACGTATACTTTCTGTTCGGGGGCCATTTGTTGTATTTGCGGTGGCTGCATCTGTGGTTGCATCTGTGGTTGCTGCATTTGTGGTACTGGGTGGTACCCTTGCTGGTACTCATTGGGATAGGCTATTATGCTGCCATTGCTCTGGGCGTATTCTGGATGGGCGTATCCCGGTGGAAGTTGCAGTAAACTAGCACCAGATGCAATTGTCTGTTGTTGTTGTTGTTGTTGTTGCTGTGGATGTACAGCGTAATACTGGCCATTGTTCAAATGGGGCTGTTGCTGGATATACGAATTGTTTCTAGAAATCGAATTGAACGAATCCTGGAACGAATCCTCCATCACAGAATCATCACCAACACCGTCATATCCTTTCCCACCTTTCTTGGTTCTCTTGACTGGCACTTCTCCCGCTAGCTTGACCTTCTTTGTATACTTCCGTTTCGCCGAAGTTGGTTCTTTCGGCTGCGGCTTTGGTTTGGGAGGAATAACTATGCTTGGATCGTTAAAATCCATATATAACACCGGCGCCATATCCTTGGGTACACCATAAGTATCAGCTAGTCTTCGAGCATCCTCTAATGGGATCCAAGTACCTTGGAATCGTCCAAACCCACCCTGGACCTTTTCGTGGAGCCCCAGCTGGACCCCTTTCTCCAAAATTTTTGTTCGTTTGGCCTTGGGAAACCTACAGCATTTGAGAATTTGGGTGGCATTGACCCAGTCATCCTTGCACCGCCTCATTAGAGGTGATTCGTTCATTGTACACTCATAAACATCGATCTATATGTGGAAGCAACAGTTAGTAGCTGTTAACTATGACATTTCTTTGAGGGGGGAGGTCGGCAGTATAATCCATAGCATACCCACCATCATATCGTACTAGTTAAAGACGCGTCTTTTGGGGGGGGAGAGGGCATACACAATTTTGTATGAAATTTTTTTTTCCCCCTTCTTTCACTATTGGAACTTTCAAAGACCATCTCCATAGAGCACACATCGCCAGGTCTAGAAAAATTGGAAATAACAAATCCATATCCATGGAGTATACATACATTCGAGTAAGTAGCACGAAACACTTGCGGAGGTTCTGTCATCTCTTGGTGTCACTGTTCTTATCCTAGCAAGAGTAATATGACCGTGTGTGTTCTTTGCTCGTGGTAGAAAAAAAAAAAGGTTCGAGGAAGCAAAAATGGTTAAAATTCAGGCGTCGTTTTTTTCTTTTTCTCGGGCTGGTTTTTCTTGGTGAGGGGGGATGGAGAGAATTGGTACACGCGTTGTGGTGTGGTAGCGCGAGATGTTGCATTAGAGTAGGTAAAGCTGGGTGATGGGGATAATTTGGGTTATTGGGGGATTTGGGTGATGGGGAGGGTTGTTGTGGGAGAAGTGGGCCTTTTGGTGGTCCAATGGCTGGGATTTATGGTGGTGGTGGTGGTGGGGGGGAATGGTGAGAGATGAGATTGTTAGAATATTGTATACTTTTTTGTAACTATTAGGGATGAATTGCCGCAAAAAAAAAAAATCCTCAGTCTCATGGTTTATATATGGCGTGGTGTTATAATGGGTGGGGAAGGATGTGACGTTATGAAGTGGTTATCTTATTGGTGGATATAGACCACTAGGTGGTCTCGATTGTCTGTGATTTATATCACATTGGAATATCCTGGAACGGTCCAAAGATGAACTAACACAATGAAGAAGGATGGTTTACTGTGTTTTCTGGGGGTAGAGTATAGGTGTATCTATATCTGAGTTGGTCGAGATGAATGCCCACGGGGAAATGGCTGTGATATTAGGAAGTGGTCTGAGCCATTGGAAAGTTGTTTGTGGTTTTGGAAAGTGGCCTGGGGTATCTCTTATTGCACACTTCAACCTAGATAAAGAGCGTCCTCCCACCGCTCCACGCATAAACCATAAGACCAGAAGAGCCACTCCATGTGCCACCCACAATAACCCGGCTGAGGGATCATTCCAAAACACCAGCGAAAATAGAAGCGGAGCAGTAAATGACCAGAAAGAAAAAGATATGCATGTCGAGTAGAGAGTAGAATACGACAGACACTCCTTAACCAATGCCTCCAGCATAGCCGGTTCCAATCCACAAACCCCACTACCAACCTTGCCTCGGGTAGTCAACTCTAAATGGGTGCCGAAACCCTATTGGAAGGAACAGGAACCGTATACCCAATTCCCCATGGTGTGGATGTAATCGAAATGTATCCTCGTCTAGCTCTCCACACGATTAACAAAGCTAACTTTAAATTAGCCTACACCAGGTTTATGCGATCTGACCCTCACCAGGCAATGACTTCACAGACCATATACCCTGTCGACCCAAGTCGACCTCCTCCAACCAACCTACCCAAGTTGACCTCCTCCAACCAGATATAATAGCTGCAACCCCCCCCCCCCACACACAGAAACCAAACATGCCACTAAAAATACCCTTCTACGCATTGTTCCCATACCCATTGTTGCCTACACTGTTTCACAAGACCATGGTCGCGCCTAGTGCAACTTTAAATTTCATGTTTATGAAACAAGTCGCAAACACGAGATTGCAACCCAATTCGGGGAACAATACAAAGTCGTGATCTACTTTGTTTTTGGCTTATCTGTGATTCCATTCCCATACAATGCACTGTGTGTGTGTGAATACGCCACTTCTCTTGTTTACACAAAAAATAAACTACAGAGCCTCCCCCCTCCATCTCCACCACATCCGTCAAGCTGGTGACTTTCTTGCCCCCCAACACAAGTTTACTACGAAAAATATCCAATCTTGAACTCAGAAGTTTCTCGTGCACACTGTAAATATTGGCGGTGCTCTCCTCCCCTCCCCACGCCCCAAACCATAGTTTAGTTACTTTGCATTATCGTATTCTTGGAGACTGTGCATCCAACTCCATAGTTGGTAATCGATGATGCAGAAGCTATTAATAGTACGCCAGATCATTACATCATATCATTTCCACTGCTTCTCCCCTCACCCCATTGTTCGTGAACGTCACCTCCTTCCTCCCCCCCTTCTCCTTAGTTAAACTCTAAAATAAACACTAATACCGCCATTTCTTTTGCAGAGAATTTCTTGGTGCTACCTTTAACCATAACAAAGTACTGCCAAGCAATAACAACCCATCTTCTTTACTGATCTCCGCCGACCCCCTCGTGCCATCTTCTAATTTTCTTAGTTGGTGATAACAAGGTTTCCTTATTTGTTTGTTTCTTTTTTTTTTTTTTACAGCAATAATCTTATAGCCACTGTAACCATCGTCCGCCTCGGGGGAGGGGGTATAAAATGGACACTAATTTAAACACTACGTGTATTTCCTTTCTTTATAGTAGTCGTAGAGTTTCTCCTTGTATACACATACCCTATATTCTGAAACCTACCCATACCCTCTGCTATGAAACATGCATACCAGCTGAGCCGACTTGGCATTAAACAGCCCAAGGTCACCGACGTCACCGGAACCATCGCTATGATGGATGATCCCGAAGATGATGCCGAGTCCCAGTCCATGAAACGGTCCACCACTGGAATCATCTTAAACCCCCAGCCCCATGAATCCCCCAATGACCCCCTTAACTGGCCAGTATGGAAACGAGACCTCTGTTTGGCTATCGTGGGGTTAGCCAGTTTCCTTGGTGGTGGTCAAACACCGTTGTTGGCTGCCGGTCTTAACTCGTTGGCGGTAGAGTTTGATAAATCGCTACCAACCATCTCCTACCTAGTTGGTGGGTTTATGCTTTCCCTAGGGGTGGGGTCGTTATTTGCTTCGCCCACAGCCGTCCTTTACGGGAAACGAGTAGTCTATCTTGGTGGTACGTTTATATTCTTTGTTGGTGCTATTTGGGGTGGTGTTGCTAAGGATTTCGGTAACTTGATGGGGGCCAGAGTGCTTACTGGTTTGGGTGCTTCTCCCACTGAGTGTTTGCCAAGTTCCACCATTGCCGAAATCTACTTTGCCCACGAACGTGCCTATAGAGTGGGGATATACACCATGTTAATGCTAGGAGGTAAGAGTATTATCCCGTTATTCTCCGGGCTAGTGTTTCAGAGCTTGGACAGACACTGGCTCTTCTATATCTTGGCGATCTTTTTGGGTGTGACCTGCGTGGGGTTGTTCTTCTTTGTCCCCGACACGTTCTGGGAAAGAACCCCAACTCCATCCAAGCGGTCCCAGGAAGAAACCGAGGCCGCTAGAAACGTGAAGAACTACCAGCCACCCTCGGAAAGGCCAAATGCATTTGCCTTGCACCGTCCGTCCCAGATCGGCTCGCTAATGGCTGAAGTTCACAGCTTGTCGTCGTCAGTCGACGAAAGTTCTCGCCACCACCCCGTAGGCGTTACCGAGGACCAAGCAAGCCTGGAAAAGGAGAACTTTGCCAATGTGGACGAAAAACACTCGTTCAAACATGACTTGGCGTTGACACACGGAAGATTGACCAAAGATAGCTGGTGGATGGTTGCGTTGCGTCCGATGTTCTTGTACTCGTATCCCCATGTTCTTTTCGGGTCGTTGACGTACTCCCTTGCGGTGGTGTGGTTGATTGTGATTTCCGAAACCATCTCGGAAATCTTCCGTAGTCCTCCATACGGGTTCTCCCAGCAAACCGTGGGGTTGCTTTATGTGTCTCCATTTGTCGGGGGTATCCTTGGATCTATGTCGTGTGGGCTTATCTCTGATCGTCTTTGTCGGTTTCTTGTGTCTAAGAATCGGGGGGTTTACGAGCCGGAATTCCGGCTTCTTATGATTATTCCTTCGACTTTTTTCACCGCCTTTGGACTTATGGGGTTTGGTTGGTCCTCGTACGAGGGCAACCCATGGATAGCTCCAATCATCTTTTTTGGATGCATGAGTTTCGGCAGTTCTATGGCCAGTACCGCAGCCATCACCTTCTCAGTGGACTCATACAAGGTGTTTGCAGCTGAGTCGCTTGTTTCGTTTAATTTCTTGAAGAATTTCCTCGGGTTCTGTTTCTCGTTGTTTAATAACCACTTTGTGGAAGATGAAGGAAACCGAAACTCGTTTATTACCTACGGATGCATTCAGATTTTTGTTAGTTTGTGGGCGATTCCATTGTATATATACGGCAAGAAGTTGCGGAGCTGGACCGATAGAAAGGAGATTTTGAGGAGGTTGTACCATGTTGATAATATTCCCCCTACTGTGGGGAGTGCTACTCCAAATAGGAAACTTAGTGAGAGTGACGATAGTTTATAGGGCCACCGGAAGTGACCAGAGGTTGCTGGAGGTTACCAGGATCTCGTTCAATGTATTTTCTTTTTTGCATTTTTCTGTATTTGTCAGAGTGTAGTTGAGAGTACTGGTGATAGTGTACTTATATCTTTCCATCCAACCAAGCAAAACCAACGTCAAGTTGAGGATTCTGTAATCGATAAACCTGTAGACGCTGCAGCAACGACATACCGTTAATTAGATCCCCATTAACCTCTGGCATCCCCAATTGTTCAATTATGGCACCACTGGCAATATTACCTGCGACTCCAGCAGCAAGCCAGTCACCCTGACTCAAGTATAACCCAGTAATAAACCCACCGCAGAACGCGTTTCCTCCCCCAGTAACATCAACAACATTTTCCTGGTCCTGGTGATATGCTGGGAGAGTGTATTGGCGGCCTTGCTTGGTATATATGCTACAGCCCAATGATCCACACCGTATAACTGTCCCTGAGTTTGGCAATTCTAAATACTTTGTGAACTCGGCAGCAATCATTTCCACCGAGTCTCTGCCAGCCGGGAGTGATTCCTTGAGCAACTCCTTCGCTTCCTCCAAGTTAGGCGTGAATACGTCTACTTTTGCTAGCACTCGTTTTAGGTCGTCTAGGTTTTCCGGCTTACAATCATCAGGAAGCGGCTCGTATATAAACACCTTATTCTTATCCAATTCTCTTAGCCTATCGATGATTTGTTCACAGCGACTAACAGAACAGATCAAATGGTAACATTTACTATGTTCCAACTGATCATATGCCAATACGTCATCAACCTCAATCCTCAACTTGGGTGTCAAGTAATAGAACCCTCTGGTTTCCGCTTCGTCGTACACATTAACGCCTCTCGTGGTTAACCGCCACGGAGTGTCTCGAAACACCACTCCCGTATTCCATGATCGTATTTGCTGTTCCACTTCAGGCAGGAAATCCGACCCTTTATCAAATAAACCCGAGATTTGCCAGGAATAGTTCCCAGTCGCTACTATTCTCGCGCCAAGAAGTGCATACGAACCTGCCCCTCCGAGCTGGTCATGTATAGGCAGCTTATTGAAGGAATCAGGGTATGTGATTTCATCAAGGATGAGCATCCCCAATGTCGATAGGATCATCTCTGTCATTGTCCAGAGGTGAAAAGATCTGGAGTCACCGAGGAAATATCTCAAGTCACTGAGGAAATATTTTTTTTGTCGATATATGGTTTGGAGAGTCACATCTCCCGGAGGACCACAAGCCTGGTACTCTAGGTGTGCTCAATGGGGTCGGGTCACCTTGGTGGTTGGGTATGTTGTAGTAGATGGTCATTTAACTGGTTACTTGTTCATCAATTGGGCTATTCATTTGATTATGTTCAATTATATAGATCTACAGTTTCCAATAATGCAGAGTTCTCCATCCTCTATTCCGTAAACTCACCGTAACTTATATTATCACCTGTAAATACCTTGACTGATTTAGCATGGTCCATTCAGAGTGTCCATTTCTATGCAATAACAAAGATTCGCTTGTTGGGAAGGCCGGAGATAGGTCCACTTTATATTCATCGCAAGTACACCATAGTTCATTCTAGGTTGGGAGGAAATGGATTCCCATGGGCACTTATAGTATGAATTAATAGCACAACATTTTATGGACCAGAGCGACTGTATATCCAATCTCCATTACAGTAGCACCACAAAAGTACATACTGGGCATCTCTCGGGGGAAGTTATCATCGTCATTTATACTTCTTCTCTCTCTTCTTCCTGCTCCTCCTCTTCATCATCCTCTTCGGCATCATACACACGCATGTAAAACACCTGTGCACAATACGCCAACGCTAATAACCCCAATATAAACCACGACAACTGACCGGCATGATAATGTTCACAAAAAGTCATAAGATACCCCCAGCTAATGGGACCCACACACCTCGCCAACGAGTTCAAACTTAATCCAGTACCGTTAATAAATGCGCGGTGTTTGGGCGATGCCGCACGGTGGATCAAGATAAGCAAGTTAGGGAACCCAATGGCCATGGAACACGACGTGCACCAGCAAATCAAGTAGAGGAGCACTTTGGTGAGCCAGGGTGGGTTTCTTGGGTTGTACCCCGAACGGGTAAATATCAAGTACGGCAATACCGGGTACGCTAAAGGAAATATAACACTGGACATCCGCAACGTAGTGATGGTTTTAAAGTTACGGTCAAGGACCGGGAAAATAAGCATAATCCCAAGAGCCCCAATCAACCCCGTACTCGAGAGCAAATTCCCAATCATATTGCTATCGTAACCAAACCCCCCAACTATGGTGAATGGGAACTTCAATTCATCGGGCTGAAAGTCTCCAGCTAGTAAAACCGGGAGGAACTCGGTGTAGATTACGTAGTGGAACGCACTCAAGAAGTTGGCCACGATGGTTTGAACCACTTGCGGCGTGAAGACTTCTCGTGAAAACGAATGGTTGATATTGGTGGTGAGAACAGAGTTGTGGGTCGTGGTTCCCGTGATCATCGGTCCTAGCTGGTTAGAGGAGTACCTCCGGGCTACAGCCAACGAATACTTTTTAGGAATGGGGGAGTACGAATCGATGGAAGCGGCATCATTGGCTTCGTCTTCAATTGCGGTATCACTTTCCACAGCACTGTTAACTGCCGTATATGACTGTGGGGTTGCTTCTGGTCCCATTAGAGGCTCTGTTTCTGGAAAAGCCCCCTCATTATCTGGATCAGCAGCTCGACGCGCCTTTCTTGCCCGCTTCTCGTTCCAGGGCCTAACAGGTGTCTCATAGCCCAATCTCCTCAAGATGGCATCACCCATATCTAGCCCGATATCTCTTCTCTTTTTAAATCTCTTGTTGGGTTCCTCGAGAAATAGAAACCCTATTGTGAACCCGATGGCACAGAAGATCGCAACAACTATATTGGATAGGGCATAAGGGTGGCTGGTGATAAACCGTTCATAAACCAGATCGGGATGCCCCACCAGATCGTTAACTGCACTCATAAAGAACCGAGAAACCAACCTATTGACGCTTGTGTCTTCTTCGGTGCTTTTTGGCCTGGTTAAGTACTTGGAACCACCAAGCATAGGACCAACAACTGCACCAACGTTCCATAGCAACGAATACAAGGAAAATGCAATCCCTTGGTGCCTCTTTTCGTACGCAACTTCTCCGATAGCGGTTCTTAGCACCGCTACATTACCGTTGAGACTCCCCATAAGCGATCTGGCAAACATTGCCATATAAAAGTTGGTGGAAAACCCAAAAATGGTTATTGAAAGAGCAGTTCCGGCAGAACCCATAAGGAGAATGGGCTTTCTGCCCACTTTGTCCGACACCTTCCCCCATTGTACACAGCAGAGGAACTGGAAAAGAGCAAACGATGCCGCGAGGTACCCTGAATACTTGGCGATATCTGCCGGGGTCTTTGCAATATTGAAATCACGAATCATAAAGTAGAGGTACGGGAAGGGAGAGGTGAATGCAAGTGGTTCAGAAAAACGCATAATACTGACAACAGTCATCTGCCAAACAGGGAACCCCTGCAACTGTTCTCGGAATGTGAGTTTATGTGGCGCCATAGCTGGATGAAGAAGGTTATAATGAAAGGAACCTATAAAGAAAACCCTGTAAAAGAAAAAGAAAAAGAAAAAGAAAAACCACTGTCTATTACTTTTTCGCATCGATGAGGTCATTGTGGGGCATTGGGTTGCAACTATATATGGCGCGAATAACGACTGCAAAAAAAAAAATAGTTGTCTATTGTGAGTCATATGGGTGTTTTGAAACATAATCGTACGGCACCATTTACAGTAGGTGTTAGATGTGGGTTACAAGTTGTGTTGAGGTATTCAGTAGCGGTGGGGTATCCTTTTTGGGATGGGCAAAGAGTCACATTATTCATTAGGTTTAGGTCTGGGTATACGAGAAACTTGTTTCATTGACTAATGTAGTCTCACTGACTTCTAACTACCGGTGTGCTGGGTTAATACCGGTTATGGGGCCGGGGTTTTGGTTGGTTGTGTTTACTATTGGAGCGTAAGGTATATTTGTCGTGCCCTTTTTCTATAAACAGTCTACCTACCCTCTTCCTATAAACAGTCTACCTACCCTCCCACCACTAAACTTTACTGGAGGACCCCACATCCTCCCCGTCTTCATAGTTCTTCATATACAACGCTTGAAAACAGCACACCGACGATAGCACCGCTAATATTATCCACGAGAGCTCGGCAATGCCGTACTTCTCGCCAAAAGTAACGAGGTATCCCCAGGTTATGGGCCCAATAAACCTCGCCAATGAGTTTATGCTTAGCGCCGTGCCATTGATAAATGCCCGATGCTTCACGTGCGAGGCTCGGTGCATCAAGATCATAATGGTGGGGAAACACACCGCCCCGGAGCAAGTGTTGTACCCGCAAAGGACATACAATAGCACCATGGTCAACCAGGGCGGGAGACTGGGATTATATCCCGTCTGCGTGAATACCAAATACGGCAAAATGGCATATGTAAGCGGGAATGCTATGGTGGATAATCGGAGGGTGGTTATGGTTTTGAAATTGCGGTCGAGAATAGGAAAGATAAGCATGATCCCAAACGCCCCAATTAGTCCCGTCATCGAAAGCAATTTCCCGATGGTGTTGGAATCGTACCCGAATCCGCCAACAATGTGCAACGGAAACGACAACTTATCCGGCATGAACCGTCCTGCAAGCAATACCGGGAGAAACTCAGAGTAAATCACACTGTGTAAGGCTACAAGGAAATTGGCAATAATGGTTTGGAGTACTGGAGGAGTGAAAATGTCTCGTGAAAACGACTGCTCGATATTGGTGGTGAGGATTGACGCTCGGGATATCACCGGTCCTAGCTGGGCAGACGAGTACCGTCTAGCAACTGCACGGGAGTATCTTCTAGTGATTGGCCCAATCGAGTTGATAGAGTCGGCGTCATCGCTGTCGTCGTCGTCGTCGATAGTTTCTTCATCCACCGAGGAGTATACTTGTGCAGATGTTGGACTACCATTGGCTATCAACGGTAAATCCTCATCCTGTTCCACTCCACTCTTTACCCACGCCCGAACCGGACTGTCAATGCCGAATTTCGCGAGTATGTAGTCGCCGAGCTCCAACCCTCGGTCGTGCCTCTGTTTGAACCGCTCGTTTGGTTCCTCCAAAAATAACCACCCAATACAAACCCCGAGCATACAACACACGGCAACCACGATGTTCGATAACGCATAAGGATACCTAGAAATAAACCTCTCGTAAGCCAGATCGGGGGTTGGTGCCAGCCCATTAACCGCGCTCATAAAGAACCGGGCAATCCCCAGAGTGGCATCCTCGGGAGAGCTTTTGGGTCTCGTCAAATATATGGACCCACCAATCATGGGACCAATAACCGCCCCCACATTCCACAAAAGCGTGAAGGACGAAAATGCAATCCCCTGGTGTCTTCTTTCTGTGGCGATTTCCCCTATAGCCGTTCGCAACACTGCGATATTCCCGTTAAGACACCCCATAAGAGACCGCGCAAACACAGCTACGTAGTAATTAGGAGAAAACCCGAAAATAGTAATGGAGATGGCGGTACCCGCCAACCCACAGAGCAAGATGTTCTTTCTACCATATTTATCCGAGGCCTTCCCCCACTGAACACAGCACAAGAATTGAAACAAGGCAAACGACGCCGCAAGGTACCCCGAGTAGGTGGCTATATCTGCTGGTGTTTTGGCGATTTCGAAATCTCGAATCATAAAGTATATATATGGAAATAGAGAAGTAAACGCTAACGGTTCGGCAAATCTCACCAAGCTGATGATGACCATCTGCCGAACCGGGAACCCCTTCATCTGTTCGCTAAATGTTAGCTTGGGTGTTTCTTGAGGCATGTTTACGCAAGTGTTGGCACAGAGGAAACACTATATAGCCCAATAACACATAAACTACACGTACGGGGACTTTACCTGTTTATATAGACACCAGTAAATTAGACACCAGTAAATGGCACAAAGGGGGAAACCCCATTATTAGTTGATGGCTAAAAATTCCCGCACTGTGGTGGTTTAAATTAGATATTGCGAATTCCTATTACCCAGTTAATTACCCCCCTTGGTCTTTACTGTAAGATGTTGTGAAATTAGCACAATAGATTGCTTCGTCAGTACCCTCGTTTTGGGAACTGCGGAAGTGGGATGTATACTTACTTGATGACTAATACAACCCGTATCCCAGACAACAGACTATACTTGTGGTGGTTTATTACAATGAAGTAATAATTGGCATTTTTTTTTAGGCAGAATAAAACAAAAATAGAATAAAAAAAACATCAACAAATCAAAACAATACTGGAGGTTAAAGCCTGCTTTCTCGGGCCGTACCTATTGATTCAGAACATACCATGGCATGAAAGGTTAGGTGGGGGGGGGGGGAACCCCTACCCCTTTTCAGTTTTGTTAGCATGATTGGCCCGTAATTCTTAACTCAACAGTCAAATGGGGGGGGTGGGGTTCCGGATTGTTTTACAGGTACATTTGTGACTGCAGTTTTGACATGGATTGTAATTTCCATTCCCCAGTCATGGTACAACCACCACACCCCAATAACTGGGCAAATGACTGGGGGGTTTTTGCGCGAAATGTCATTTTGGTGCTACACATCCTCTAGCAGTGTCAGTATTTTTTGTCCAACAATTTGCCCGCTTGGCCAAGTGGTAAGGCGCTCCACTCGTAATGGAGCGATCGCCGGTTCGATTCCGGCAGTGGGCAAATATTTTTTTATGTCACATATTCATATAACCTTGGCACAAGTTCTATTTGTTCCCATTCTTTTTATATACATATATCCACAATGCGAGTGGTGCTACTGAAGGGTGGGACGTATCGGTATATTCATTATGTATATAAAAAGAACTACTGGTTTTATTATTTTTGTCATACAATTCGTATCTCAAACGTTGCTCTACTTCGCTGGTGCTGTTGGCGGCGGCGGGGGTAGTGGAGTGTCTGCTGCTTGTCGGTAAACTTGTTCGTCTTCTTTCTTTGACTTTGCCAACTCCTCGTTCATATAATCGCTAATCCCTTCAATTTCAGATGTGCTTACGCGGTGATGCTTCTTCTTCTTGGCGATAGACACCCGGGCCGCTTTGGGCGATGTAGGGATAACAGGAACGGCCGGGGTAATCAAATTCTCGTCATTGCTGGCGGGGAATGGAGCATCTGCAGAAAATTCCCGGTGAGAACTGTCCAACGTGGACTTCAGTGGTGGTGGTGGTGGCGGCGGCTGCGACTGCGACTCGTACTCATAATTCTCTTTAGCCTCAAAGAGTACATCGTCATCTAAGGAATTACCGCCAAACTTCCCCACAACTTCAGGGAGCCGGTGCAATAGCCCATAGCCCACGTCACAGCCAAGGATCCCCTTATTGTGTCCACCACCCCACTTTCGATTTAAGTTCACCGTCACTGGCCGGAGAGTATCGTAGTCGTGGTTATACACGTACAACGTCAACGGAATACTATCTTCGTTCGACATGGAATGGTGGTACTCGTAGTACTGCGACACCGTAGTGGACAATAGCGCCTCACCACCCTCTATCAACAACCCCTTCCCCCGGGTATCGTCTGGGTACGCAGAATCACACCCGATAATGTAGTCGGAGTCCGGAACCAACTGAGACATAAACGCCGGCGATCCCGGGTGCGTCCGCAAAATCCTCCACACATACGTGGCCGAAATGATGTGCTGGGACTGGACCGTTAGTCCGATTTGTTTAAAGCAATTAGCGAAGAGCTGGTGCACCGAATCATCCTCCAGCGCCCCTGTAGCCACATCAGCTGGTTCTAGGGGAAGCGAAACCTGCCGGATAACACCACCCTTGGCACTCCACACATCAACAATCAATTCTTGTTTATGGTCCATCAAGGTTTTGATTTCCTGCATCAACAATTGGTAGTCTACTTCTCCTGCTTGTTCAGGGGAGAAATTGTTCCCAAAATCAATAGTACCATCGTCCTTGATTCTGTAATTATACGTAGACAACACCGGCGACAACATGGGTAGGCTGTGGTTGTTGACTCTTATTATATAGTCAAACCAAGCCTCAAGACCTTTCTTGTGGGCTATTGTTTGAGGAGCTACTTTCAATACTCGAAGAGCAAAGCCGTTGTTATTGATAAAACTGGCCTTTTTAAAGTAAGAGTCTTCTTTAGGAAACAATTCATCTTGCAGAGTAGTCCCCTCTAAATGGTTAACCAATTTCTTAGCAAATGAAAACATGGGTCATGGGTGGTTACCTAGTAAGTATAGCCCTGTTGGCAATATAAGGGAAACTGTATAAGTGGGGGGCGGGTGAGTTTTTTTAAGTATATTTTTTTTTTAGTATTTTTTTTTTTAGTATTCTTTTTTTCTTTTTTTTTGTACTACACTTCCAAACCTCCTTTATCATCATCATCATCACACTTCCAGTCCTTATATTTGCAACCTCATAGTTGTAATCTCATAGTTACGAACCCAATCATATCCAAAGTCCAGAATGAATTGATACAGACATGTTTTATTGTTTACATATGTTTATGATAACCATATGTGATTAGTGAAGGTATAAATGGCTTATATTTATAATTGGACTTCTCTACATTAAAATATGTCTATTAAGAATTACTATACACTCTTCCTCTACCAATGACAATCAAGGTACCGAAAGGAATTAAAGAAATGAAACCGAACAGGTCGTTAAGGAGGAGGGGGGGGGAAATTAGTTGACAGAAGAAAAAGTAACCACACTAGGCTACTCCACCAGCAAACGCCAAACTCCAAGTTCGACTCTGGCCATTGTCCAAATAAGCATTGGTCCAATCATCGGAAGAGAAGAAGGCGTATGAGCTCTTTGCGTCATACAACGCCTGATTCAAGCGTAAGATCCCGGCCCAGCCATCGGTGACTTTACCCACGAAGGAAGATACTTGCTGCGTCCATTCTTCTGATACAAAACTGGGTCCTCGGGCCAATGACGACGCTGGCGTAATGGGCAACATGTGTATGCCGTGGACGTATTGGGGGAATTTATCAGGGGCACCGAAATAGGTGGTGTAATCAATCTTGTTTTCGAATAGTATACCGCTGACTTTGTTGGGTAAGATCTGCGAAGGCTGGATCTGGTTGTCGCTCTTGTAGTAGAAGTACAGGTTGAACGAACGTGCCATCACCGATAACATCAACCCTCCTCTGGCTTCCATGGACTGGTCACCAACCACCTTACCCCACAACTTCATGCCGTAGGCAAAGTTCAAGTCTTCGGAACTGGACTCTTCGTTCTTGCCGTCACCCGCAGCAAACAACCCAGCAGCCCACGAGTGTCCTTGGTACCAGTCAAACATCCGCGACACTGGGAAATAGGTGTCGGTCTCTGAAGGGTTGGCCACGTCCCTGACTAGCGAGTTGACCCATTCTTTATTGTCGTGGGCCCAGGTTCCTCCCAACTGGGCATCCACGTACCCAACCACCGCAGCCGCGTGGACAAAGTAGCCGTAGTGGAAGTGGTGGTCATTGTAGTAAGGAGCACCAAAGTCGTCGTTCGGACCCCCGGTGGACGTGACCCCGTGGAACTGGGTATCGTACATCAAGGGGTAGTACTGGTAGTTGTTGATAAACACGTCAAACGCCTCTTTTACCCCGGCCAACGTCTCCATCGTGACGTCCTTGTCTTGGATGATGTCGTGGACCACCAAAAGGATGTAGGCATACTTATCGAGCACCTTCCCGGCGAAATAATTGGAGTCCATGGAACTGACCGTGTCCTTGATGTTGACCGCCAACTCGTAATTGGCGGAAGCTGCAAGTAATTGTAGCTGTTCAGCCGAGTACTTAAGCTCGCCGGCCATGGCCTGGGTCCAGGGCAAGAACTGTACCTTTGTTTCGATGGTTTCTTCAAACACCAACTGCTTGGCGAGGTACGCACTCATGTTGCCCTTGGTTGTAGATGGGAGCACAATACCCGTAGCCAGCTGCTGTACTTCGGTGGCCATGGAGGCTACGTGGTGGGGCAAAGCAAAGATGACTGGGTTGCCGCTACTGGACTTCCCCATGGTTTCATAGGCAATGGCATACTGGGCCGAAGCATCGCAAGCAACAGTACCCTTGACATCGGCAGTGGTGACATACATTCCAGCGGCGGCATCGTAGTAAGAATCACCATTAATGATACTTGGCGCGATGGCTACCTGGACAATCAAACCGTCAACCGATTTGGATGCTTGGATGGCTGAATCGACAACTGTAAACTCAAAACCGTCGTCGTTTTGGGGAAGCGTGGCGTAGATCAACCATTCAAGGTCGTTGTATAGGGTGGCGCGATACTTCAACGTATTTGCTGGCAATGCTGCTGACTCCTCTTGGGTGAGTGTCTTGAACTGGGCGGCGGCCGAGGTCAATTTGGCCACCAAGTTACCATTGTAGACCCCAGTGACAAATCCCATACCTTCTACCAAGGGGATATCCAAGTAGTTAACCCGGTCGGACGCGGAGCTGGTTAATGTGGCCAATGCCGACAAGCTTCTCAAGTTGGACATTCTCAAAAACGAGTTCTTTCCGTCGAAATCGGTAGCGGAAAAGATGATTTCGGCGATATTGGTGGGGTTCAAAAAGTAGGTGGACACTCCGGGGTTATTGGTGGGGCCCTGGCCGAATTGTCTTCTAGTCGTGTCGGTGTGCTGGACGGCGAACCCGCTGGAGGAGTCGTCGTTTATCCAGAACATTCCGTATGGATAGGTCCATACCATTTTGTTTTGGGGGTTTTCCAATATCAAGTTAGTGTAGAAATTATTGGTGGGGATGGGGGCGCCGTCGTTGTTGTTTTCCACCGATGGTATTGATACCCCTAATTGCTTGCGGGCAAATACCAGGGGTGGGCTATTAGTAGAGATCAACTTGAACAAGTCTCCGGTGTAGCAGGATGGCGGTTCAGGCTCGCCTGCTGGTTCTTCAGCCGCAGATGTGGTTTCCAAGGTTTCTGATGTTTCCGAGGTTTCTGTTTCTTCGGTTGTTTCCGATGTTTCTGTTTCTTCGGAGGTTTCTTCCAATGAAGTTTCTTCCATTGAAAGAGACGAGGACAATCTCGTTGAAGATGTTCTAATTGACGACGAATTTGACAATGAAGTTAAAGTACTGGAAATCATAGTTGACTTTGTTGTTGAATTCGAGTAGACAGGGCTTGTCAAATGAATGGTCAGGCTAGATGAGGTTGTAATAGACGCATCTACGGTGGTCGAAGAGGGCAAGGAGAGGCCAGAAGAGGCCAGTGACTGCGAGCTGGGCTTAGTCGAGGACGTCAGTGACCGCGAAGTGGACTTCTTGGTTGAAGATTTTGAGCCTTTGGTTGTTGACCTCAGCTTACTCTGACTTGTGTTGATTGTGCGGTTATCGGTGAATGATGACGTCTCGATTGTGACAGATTTACTTTCACTGACTGTAGAAACGGAAGTGACTGGATTCAGCTTGGTGGTTGGAAGACTTTCCTTGGAGCTTGTAATTTTTGAAGTCGTCTTTGGGGTTGTTGTAGCACTGTAGATTGTGGATGTGGTGGTTTTCGCGGTGGTGATATGGGGAGCTTGGAAGGAGTAACTCAATTCGGGAACATCGGTACTGGTGGTTCTTAAGATACTACTGGACTGCGTTCTTGAACCGTTGTCGTGGGAGCCTTGCCCTTGGGAGTCCTGTCCGTTAATCTGACCACCTTGTCCGTTACTCTGACCACCTTGTCCATTACTCTGACCACCTTGTCCATTACTCTGACCACCTTGTCCATTACTCTGACCACTCTGACCACTCTGAGCACTCTGAGCACTCTGAGCACTCTGACCACTCTGACCACTCTGTCCATTGATCTGATTGGTGGGCACGCTAGCGGGAATTAGTTGGTATCTTGGGTCCTGGTTTTGATTTTCAGGAAGTTTAATCCCGAAACCATTGACTGAACCCTGGGGTCCTACGTTGCCAGTAGGATTGGGCTCGTATACAAAAACAATCTGAATACCCGTTTCCAACCCCGGAGGGTTCCCCGTCAAGATCAGCGAAGCTATCTGTTGTAAAAATGGTACTTGTGTTGTACGGGTTCTGGTAACGGTTACTGTGCCTTCGTCGGCCTGCACCAACGCAGCCATCAAGACTACGAAAGCCTGAATTAGAAATCTTATACTCAACTCCATGGTTGCGGTAGTTTGGAAGGAATTGATGTTTGCACAAGAGAACCTGGAAAACTTACTTGAGATTGAGGGGGAATCTGTGCCGGTATTTATAAATCCAGGACCTCAGGCGAGCCACTCGCTGGTTGCCACCTCCCCCCTCCTTGTTTTCCTCCCTGCTGGTACCGGTTATGGAGAGAGTGCCCCAAGAAATGCTGGTTCAAACTATTTTTGCAGACGATTAATTCTTGGAAAGATGCCAACAACGACAAGCGAAGAAAATATAATCACGACAAAAAAGATAATGCCGAGCTTGTTATTGCCATCGACGAATTTAGACAAATGGCCGAATCCGTCTTGTTCCATCACTTCATACCACGCCGTAAATAATAAAAGACATTATTTGGGCGAATATCCGGTTCTTGGAGGCTGTAGAGACTAAAAAGGGCAGTTTTCTGGTTCTTGGTGACGCTGCGTTTTTTTTGCAGCTAAAAATATTATTTTATTTGTCGTTGTGCCAAATTGGTGTCAAATGCCAGCATTTTTTTTTTTTGTTTGCGTCTTGGGTGCAACAAGATTACACAGAGTCTACCTAAGATTGCGAACAATTCCTGTCACACAAATAGAGCACACAGATATGTACATTTGGCGTGATTTCGTCTAATGTGACAATGAGGAGGGGGGGGAGAAGGCTGTATCTAAGGAGAAATTTACCAGAATGAGCGGTATTTATTGGTTATTTATCGACGAGACGAAAACAGCGGGAATAATCAACCTGAGTTCCAGTTTGTATGTTGCTCCTGAGGTTGTGAATGACACATTAACATAGAGACGGGGGTTGTTTTTTTAGCTAGCCTGGTTGTGTCCCAACCAGCCGGCGCACCATGATGCACCAATGATACACTAAATCAGCAATCACCGAATATATGCTTTTGTGGCTGTATACTGCCCATGGTTGACCCAAGAGACGTAAGGCTGGTGAAAGGATATTTTTTCTTCATTTTGTGTGAATTCTGTTTTGTGTTCTGTGTGTTCTGTGCGATTACCAGTGGGAAGGTTTGTCAGTATAGTGCCTGGGCAATACCCGTGCTTTCAGTACTAGTTAATAATTTCTTCATCAGGCTGTCTGGACTGCAGAAATGGACCTCCCAGTTCACCTAGAGACATGTGACACTCAAACAGAAATTGATGTGCATAAGACAGAGGTTATACAAAAATGTGAGTCTTCAGGTATATCTGGTTGCAGACACTACTGGTACCTTTGTAGACCAGTGGCAGCAAGCAATCGTAGAACCCCCCCAAAAGTATATTTCTAATTTTAAAGTTGTGGCTCCATTTCACCGTAATAGCATGGTTATTATCCACGATGAACTTCTGTGTAACTGCCACTACTATTCTCTAAGAAACCAACTGTAACAAGTCACCATCTTCCAACCAACACCCAGGTTGACGAGACGAGAAAACACCTCATCACCCCCTCCCCCTCGCCCATAACCAAGTAAGCCCCCCTCCCCATTGTAATTAATTTTGCCCCGCTCACACTATATGGCACCAGTGAAACAAAACCCTGACATCAGCATACTCACATTCCCCCCCACACATATTTCTAATGGGCAAAAGAAAAAAAAAACACTGTGAGTCTCTCGTCATAATAGTCTACAAACCACTTTTGTTACTAGTCAATAAAAGTGTACATCCAAACACTAAATAAACTACAAACCAATGCTGCTGGCAAATATTGTTGTCTTGGGGGCTGGAGTGGTGGGATTAACCACTGCCTTGGAATTAAAACTGTGGAACCCTCGATTGAATATCACCATTGCTGCACACCATTTCCCTGGAGATCTCGACAAAACCTACACTTCTCCTAATGCTGGTGCCAACTGGCAATCATTTGCCAGTCATAACGATCACGAGCTCCAAGAAATCGACAAACCTGCGTATAAACGGTTTTTACACCTTGCGCGAAACGAACCCCTGGCGGGCATTTGGACCCGGGACACGTATTCCTACTATACCGAACATGAGGTTTCCAAAGATACCCACAACAGCGATGAAATGATCCCGTGGTATAAGGACTTTGTTGAAGGGTTTGAGGTGATTGAGAAGAGCAAACTCCCTCCCGGGGTTGCCTTTGGTACCAAGTTCACCGGCGTGGTTATCTCGGTGCCATACTATTTGCACTATTTGGTCCGGAAGAACAACGAGTTGGGGAACGTGCTTTTGAGAACCAAGAAAATCAGCCACATCGACGAAGCCAGGAAGCTACACGCGTCGGGGAAGTACGCCAATTACGTCATCAATGCCACTGGGTTGCTGAGCACCTCGATTGAAGGGATTGAGGATAGTAAGCGGAACTTCCCCGTTAAGGGACAGGTATTACTTGTGAACAACAACGCCAGAAATGTCCTCTGCGTCGAAGGATTTCCCGGCTACGACAAGGAGATGTTGTATATGATGCCGAGGAAGGAAGGAGGGACTATTATCGGTGGTTGTTTCTACGACAACGATTTTAACGGGGAGGAGGATCCGGAATTGACCGCCAGGATCATACAACGGGCAATTAAGTATGCTCCGGAGTTGGTCAATCCACAGTATAAAAAGAATCCGGCCAATATTGAAGTTGCTCGTGTACAAGTAGGGTTCAGGCCTTTTAGAGAAGGTGGTGCGCGAGTAGAGAAGGACGGCAAACGTTCGTGGCTCATTCATAACTACGGAGCAGCAGGAGGTGGGTACCAGGGAAGTTACGGTTTAAGTGCCAAGGTGATTGGCATCATCAAGCACGAACTACAAAGAAGACGGTTCAAGTTGTAGGAGTGGGACATAGTAGGTGTGAGCGCATAGCGGGGGGGGCGAGAAAATAGCAGGGGTGATAGCATAGCAAGCGTGTATAGACGAACAGTTTAGTCTAGAGGGCGTAGATATCGACATCTCACGGAACAACTAGCATGGTGTAACCAGTATACACTATAGTAAACTGCTCCGCAAATACGAAATCACATGATCATAATCACATGATCAACCTGCATATACGAGTTTGGATTTTCCTTCCTGGTTGGTGAAGATTTGGCATAAAATTTTCTTTTTTTTAACCTGTTAACCATTAATATACCCAGTATTGTGTTACATTAAAGACAAGATATAGGCACAGCTAACCAACGATGAGAGCGTCTCAGATCTTAAGTTTCCAGGAGACAGTAGTATCTGCCTTACGGAGACCTTGGAAAACATATAAAGACGGTACTCTTTGGTATGGGCAGATCAAAACCGGGTCAAAAAGACACCCATTAACCACCAAGCAGGGGAAGAAGGATTTCTATAAGGGTACTCGTTCCTCGGGTATTGGAAGTTTGACAAAACATGGGAACTATATTATCAATTGGTCTAAAGTGAGGACGTATGTGGTTCCCCAAGATTTGAATACAACCGAGTTAAAGGCACTTGTATCGCCCAAGACTCCCCAGATTAAACAGTCTATTCTTGGGTATAAAGATGGGTTCAAGAACCCGCAATATGCGCTACACAACGTGATAGACTTTGTTGAGTACGGCGAGAACTACGCAGCCGTTGACCTCGAAGAGCTGAACTACTTGGAAAGAATTTTGCATCCAGAAGTAAAGAAGCAAGAGTTAAGTTTGGAGCCGGATGTAGCCAATTAAACAAGTCGGAGGTTTGTTTTGTTTCCAAGTGGACCAGGTTCGCAAACGGGGTGGTTGATGGTGATGTAACAAGTATTGGTATTTCCCGTTCAATGATTATCTCTATTGTACATAGTTTTTTTTTTTAAAAAAGAAATAGATATTAGAGAATACCGAGCTTTAATTTGTAACCTCTGCTCCAGACCCACACTGGGGAATGTACTACACCACCATTTAGTATGTGACATTGCTGTGCGTGCTACTGGAAAGAACAGATCGAAAAGGGAGTTTATACTAGCAGACTCATCATGTGACTCATCACGTGACTGATGACTTCCGAGGGCGTGATTTTCCATCTTCTTCTGCCCCCCAAAAAATATGAACCAGTTAAGGTTGATCTTGCCAGTATCAGTTGTAAGACACCTACCCACCCCTGCGGAATAGACCAGAGGGAGAATGAGCGAGTCGGAAACGAATATAACAGAGGCAGTGTCTCTGACCAATACCCCCGAAATCACTCCAGCGGAAGCATCTAAACCAGCGACACCATCTAAACCAGCGACACCAACCGACATTGACCATGACATTGACCATGACATTGACCATGACATTGAAATGGAGCCAGTAGATAAGCCGCAAACAGAAAAGGTGCCCAGTGCTGCCGAAGAAGAACCAGAATTGGCTGAAGATGACCAGACAATGTCGTTGCCAATGGCGAAAATAAAACGAATCTTCAAAATGGATCCCGATTATACTGCTGCCTCGCAAAGCGCAGTATACACTGCAGGGTTGGCTACAGAACTATTCGTCCAGCACTTAGTTGAACAGGCTAGTATGTTAGCGAAAATGGAGAAACGGAAGAAGATCCAGTATAAAGATCTATCCAGTGCAGTCGCCACCCATGATAGTCTACACTTTCTAAGCGATACCGTGCCAAAGACCCAGCTGCTTGGGGAATTGATTAAGAATAAAAAGGTTAATATCCACGGACCCAATAATCCTGGTGTTATCGATGAGAATGTCGAGAATGGAGTGAATGGTTCTTCTGCGGGGATGAATGGTGCTTTGTCAAAAGGACAGCAAAAGCTCCCATTCCAATTGGCTGTACAGGCGAATGAACCGACTCCAATTAAAAAGGCGGTTATACACGATCTAATGATTGTAGAGGAGTAGCCGGCAAAGTAAAGATTAACTGGGGAGAGGTTGAGCAGATAGCGTAATCTATATATATATGTTTTATGCTGGGTTTCCCCTATGTACAATATACTCCCAACTATGTAATTTCGTGACTTTTAATGACTACAACTATGGCCCTGGTGTCTCTAGATAATACCAAATCATCAGCAATCCCAAGCCGATAGCATAAAGAAACAATTCTATACCTGGTGATATCAGGAATGAGTCGTTCATAGTTTTGCACTCCTATGATTAGGAAGCGCACCATGGCATTCTTCAACTTTGGGTGGGCACGTACCGTACTTACTGTCTTCCCCACTGCCACCAATGATCTCTCCATCGAGGTAGAGTCTCCCTTGGGTAGCAACTGAGAGTGCTCGGAAAGAAACCTCCACGCTTCCTGAAACTTACTGGCAAAGAAAAACTCTCCTCTTGATGAGTCTTGTAGGAGGATCTCGGTGACAAAGTCTAATGCCTGGATGATTATTCCAACCTCTTCTAAAGACTTCTCGGGTCCCTTTTCCGACCTGTAGGCTGATAACGAGCTGGTCCCGGATATCAAACTTATCAAAAAGGGCCAGTTAGAAGCAACCAACGGTAAAACCAAAGGAAAATTGGTGCAAAGCAACGGGAATACCACACGAACCGTCCTTATAATTTGCGCTTTTAGCGTATAAGACGGCTGGGTAACCAATACAAAACCATAGTTGAAGATACGCTGCAATATAAAGTATATTTCTTTCGGCACCGGAGATGCCCAGGGCTCCTCTTCTTCTGGTGGCTGGTTGTCTTCGTCTGCATCTTCGTCATCCGAATCTTCTTGGAGTTCCGAGAATGGTACATCGGCCTTTCGATGGAAGTACTCTTGATTGCGATCATATTCGACCAGTTCGATAACCATGTCTACTCGCAGAAGGAGATCTACCAATTGGTCTTTACTGGTCATTCCCCAGGGTTTGGATGGAGATGCATTCTTAGCAGCCACTTGCAATCCACTCTTTTGTAAACCCCCATACTTCTGTGAAACCTGTTCAATTAAGGCTTCAAAAACAACAAAGAAGTTCTCCACAAGCTGGTTGTAGCCATGGTACGAATCCAAAATGACAAATATCTCCATCAAAATGTCTCCAAGCTGGTTGGTCTCCAACAACTGGATCCCAGCCACCTTCACAATAATAAGTAATATACCCGGTAACACTGGAGTCAAGTTCCCTGCCACGGTCATTTGCAAACTGATCCGGTCAACCAAGTAGTCCAGGTTATCAACAATTAGCGCCTTCATGGACCCTTTATAGTAAACGTCCAATACCCGTGTCAAGGTTTCCTGGGCTTTAAGCTGTACCCGGGGAGCATCATTGAACGTTAATGCCTGCAACAAAGGCAAGAGGTAATCCATAAGAACACTGGTTTGAAACTGATCCTTGGAGATCCGGCCCACAACGGTGCCAATAGCATCAAGACCACAGGCGAAAGCCAACTCAGTTACACGGTGGTTCTCGTTATCTGGCTGGTCTATTGCGTCGGAGATTAGTTCTTCGGCAGTAGTCAAGACTAGGTATAACGCCTCCTCGTTGTAGTTGACTCCCAGCTGAGCTGTTTTGTTGTTTTCTTCAAATGTCAAAAACTCGTCGCTTTCTTCAAATGTCAAAAACTCGTCAGCATCAAAGTCGGTATACCCGGGACCTTCTCCCGCACGGGCCGTATAGTAATTGCTGGCCACCCAAAGAGATATTCCCTGGTTTAATAAGTCATTATCTAGCACCCTGGGCTCTAGTATCTGTTCCAAATCGGATAAAGTCGACCGTGAATCCTGAACCTGTAAACTCGATACAAACAGAATAAGCTGTTTCACTTTGGACTCAACAAACTGAGACCCTACTCCCACAGATGGCGGTTCTTCCTCCTCCTCTGAACGGTGAACTATCCCCGACTCGTTCCATTGACGGGAAATCAACTGGAGATTGTGGAACGCTGTAGTTTTATTCGGCCGCCGGTCTGGCGTATCCAGTTTGGCGATATTCTTCGTATTTATATAGTCGGGAAGTTGTATGGAATCCAAAGTATTTGAATCTCCGCCAGCCCCGTTCATCACAGAGCCGAATTTGCCCGGTTTTCGTAAAACCTCAAATGTGAAATTATCAGCAAGGTACTGCTGCAAAAGGGACACACACTTCATTTGTAAACCATGCACCACCCCAGAATCACCACCACCACCGCCTTTCAGCAAGTCCAGCAATAAACAAAAGTTGAGTTTCACGGCAGTGATGGTGGTGGAAATCTTGTCGTTATCAGTGGAAAACAAAATAGTTGATAGTTTATTATCCAAGAGTTCGGATACCTTATTACCTACAAGTCCACATAAGAGCTTCTGGTTGGTTTTATCGTCCCCGAGGCAGCGACAGACGGAAGCAGACAATTCGTGGATTTTCTCATCCGAGTCTATATCGTCGTATGACGAGGCAAAGGCCAAGAGCGATAGTATATCGATAAACAAGGATGCAAGCTCTTCAAAGAGCGTGGCAAAACACTCTCGCAATACCACACTTACGAAACTAACTACCTCTTCGTATACCACAGGCTTACTCCTCACACGTTCTCGGTTTCTGGAAGTCAACAAGATGGATTTGAAAAGAATCACCAACGTCAACTTCAACTGTTTGGATGTTGCCCTAACCCAGGCTAGAGAGCGATTATCAGACTCGGAGATGGTTATTGATGTTTTAGGCTTGTTTTCTGGCTCCTGAACATCCCATACCACGTTAAGGTCCCTCAATTCCTTGGACGTGTCTGTAGTTAACACCGTATGGAGTTCCTGGTCACTAAACGAAGCACAAATCATTGTAGACACAATGCGTAATATACGCACGATAGTTTGGTGATGAATGCTTGAGTTCTGCGATACAAACTTGGTTATAGCAGACACAATCCCCGGTAAGATTTGGGATTGCTGGCCTGGACTGATATTTCCCGTTAGTTGCGTAAGCAAATCAAG
Organism: Intestinozyma alai; assembly: GCA_030572135.1. Taxonomy (NCBI): domain Eukaryota; kingdom Fungi; phylum Ascomycota; class Pichiomycetes; order Serinales; family Debaryomycetaceae; genus Intestinozyma; species Intestinozyma alai. The sequence goes on along the minus strand of JAJLZI010000002.1, from coordinate 60,426 downwards.
AGCACTATCCACGATCTTTATCGACTCTAAGGAGTTAGGTTTGGTGGATGTAATCACCTCAAGTGCTACCGACACTGTTGAACTCAAGTACGAGAGTCTCTTTGGTTCCTCGGTATAGTATGATGGAGGAAGTATGGCCGATACCTGGGTCAACGAGTACATGGCAGCCTGTTTGAATGCCAATTCCTTATTATTTATCATTTCCTGGGCTCCCCCGCCACTACCGCCACCACCCAGGAGATAAGATAGTAGTGGGAAAAGCTGGTCAAAGAGGACCAAGTTAACATTATAGCTCCATGAGTGCTCAATCAAAAACCCAATAATCAGCAATATATGGTGCACGATTGAATCCTCCAACCGTGGTTTTTTTAGCAAATTGGAGATTGGGAAAAACACATAATCGGCAAAGGTCTGGGAAAGCCTATACAGCAGTATATCCTTCTGGTTCTCCTGGTGGTAGTGTGAAAAGAGCGACTTTTCAAGCGAGATCAATATGGATACCACACTATTCACGTTCAACACGGGTAGCAAAGATTCCCGCGACAATTCAAGACATATCGGTTTCACTTTCTGGAAAAGCTGCTGTGATAGAAGTCTCTCGGTCTCCTCGCTAGAAACCACCGGTAGCCGACTCGACATGTTTCATTAGCGATCCTGCTGTGGATGGGGTCTTCCTTCCGCAAACTCCTCTCAATATAAAGATCCAGGACTCTAGTCACGTGCAGAGTATAATCGAGGAGTTTTCAAGTTACCCGGATTTCGTATTTTTCCAAAGCGACATTGAAAAAAAAAGTGAAAAAAGTGAAAGAAAATGAAGAAAATGAAGCAAAATTTTTCGCTTTGGCTTTTCCTCAACATTATCACACATACCCCCCCACAGGCTATATAAAGTATGTATGTTTCTAGTGGGTTATGAAATAGTTGCTGATTGTCGGTTGGATTGCGGTATTGCAAATTACTCATCCACAAATGGAGTATGCATTCACCTTAGCATGGTGAAGGTTGATAAATAGGGCAGTTGTTTTCCCTAGAATGGATAAATGAAATCAGAGTATCTTTGAATGGTTTTACTAGCGTAGGAAGGAGTAAGATGCTCCCTTGGCGTTCAAGTAAGATTGTTACGTTTCGCGCGTTGTGAAGCGTGGATCTTGTTACCGAGATTTCAACATATGTGTAACGTCCAAGAGATACTTTGATACCATCTATCTTTGAAGGACACACCAGGGATTTCTGGTCAAGTTAACGACTACGATATCTCATACTGTGAACCTTCTATTGCTCATGAATCCATGATTTGATTGGACACTCATGTGGCTATTTCTTTACTAGGCTGGTGATTTTCTTCTGATACTAACCAACTACTTCTACAGTACTTGAAATAAAAAATGACTAGAACTTCTGTCTTGGCTGATGCTTTAAACGCCATTAACAACGCTGAAAAGACCGGTAAGCGTCAAGTTTTGATTAGACCCTCCTCGAAGGTTATTATCAAGTTCTTGACTGTTATGCAAAGGCACGGTATGTATATCTTTACCAGCAACTGGGATTCTTTTTTTTTTTTTTGGTTTGGTCCTCCCCCACTCCAAACGACAGAGCTTTTCCTTGGGCCCGAATTGATAACTGGATGGATTGATCGGTGTTCAGTCCCTTTCTGTCTTTTAAGTATTCGGAAGAAAAATATGGAAATGCTTCTTACACGACATTGATAGGACGCCTCTTTCGGGAAGCCCCCATCTATTATCTTGGTCGTTTACTTTTCCTTGACATGTGTATCTGCCCCCCATTTATGGCTTTGTTGTTGGAAAATAGAATCTGCCAGTGTAGTCCAAAAAAATTTTTTTTTTTTTTGGGGAATAACTGGTTGCAATACTAACAATAGTGTTTAGGTTACATTGGTGAATTTGAATACATCGATGACCACAGATCCGGTAAGATTGTTGTTCAATTAAATGGTAGATTGAACAAGTGTGGTGTCATTTCTCCTAGATTCAACGTTAAGATTAATGATATTGAAAGATGGACTGACAACTTGTTACCTGCCAGACAATTCGGTTACGTTATTTTGACCACCTCTGCCGGTATTATGGACCACGAAGAGGCTAGAAGAAAGCACGTTTCCGGAAAGATCTTGGGTTTTGTTTATTAGGTTTACTGGTGGAATAAGTTTTTGTGTATCAATAGTTTTTTATATACTTAATTGGAAGTACGTTTTTTTTGACCACACCCATGTATCACGTAGTGTTATAAGACTAGCATTACCAGTGACTAGAACTCATTGAGATCAATAGCGAGGTCAATAGCGAGGTTAAAGGGGAGGTCAAAGGGGAGAAAAAAAAAACTCTCCCCCGACCAACTGACAAACAGGCTTGGTGTATTGCCAGGAGTAGCTCAGCCGGAGGAGGAGATATGAAATTTCGTGAGTTGGTAAAGTTCGTCGGCTCTACTGTATCCTGGACTATACGAGCGGGATGCGTGGCCCATTTAATTCACGAAAATGTATATGAGTTCACGGAAACTAGAGGGGAGTCGATGTTACCAACGTTGCTGAACCATTACGATTATGTCCATGCATTGAAAAAATATAAACTAGGCCGGGGTTTGGAGATGGGTGACTGTATAGTGGCGGTCAAGCCGAGCGACCCTAACCATCGGGTCTGCAAGCGAATAACTGGAATGCCCGGTGACGTTATTTTGGTGGATCCGTCGTCGTCATCGGAGTTGACCAATTCTGCTGCGGAGGCGGTTCAGCATGATGGGTTTAATAAGTATATACGGGTGCCTGAGGGCCATGTATGGTGTACAGGAGACAACTTGTGTCATTCGCTCGATTCTCGATCGTATTCGGTGTTGCCGATGGGGTTGATTACCGGGAAGATAGTGGCGGTGAACTCGATGGAGAAGGGGATCTTCGGGGGTGGGTTGTTTAACTTTAGGTGGATCACCAATACCCTTATTAGTGAGGAGTAGGTGGGGTGTGTGTTGTTGCCTGTTAGTTGTCGCTTCTTGTCACTTGTCACTTCTAGCTACACCGCTTACGTATGGATTATATCTATTTATAACGAATAAACCACGGAAACCATAAACCACACATACCTATATAATACATCTACTTCCCGACTTCACGGTTGGTAGCCAATTTCCTCAACACACGAACGCCAAAGAGGACACTTGGCACACTCAAAAGGAACCCGTAAAACAACGTCGTGAAAATGGACTGGCCGAGGTAGTACTTGACAAAATTCAACTCAAACCCAACAAGCAACGTCAAGAAACTGATATTGTACAATAACTGAGTGCTGGTGGTAGTTCTGAGCGTGCTGAATAAGTCGCCCCCAATAAACTTCCCCCACGACCCTAACAACATCAAAAACAAGTATACAGCCACACCAATAAAAGCAAGAGGAACAGTTGGATTTACGGTGGTTTCTTCAGCCCGGAACACGTGATGGATCTCCGGCTGGTGTCCAAGTCTAGGCTTTGGCTGGTACTTGCTGGCAGCCTGGAATTCAGCACTAGGGGCAATCTCCACTAGCTGGTGGTGCAAGTTCTCAGTGGCGCTGGGATCGGCAATAATGATGCTTAACACCAACGTATCCTTGGCCTTTAACACCTCGGGAAGGTTGGCGGCGCTAATAGACGCTTTGATGGTGGCCCCAGAGACCGTGGGGATGTAATGGGCAACCAAACTGGGGTTGGACGCATCCGCCAACGACAATACTACTTGTTCCGTCTGGTATGGAAGGTCCTCACAACTCAAGCCTACAACAATGGTATCCTTGGGCGAATTAAGGGGCAATTGTCTTTGCGTGTCGGTCACCTGCACCTTTGTCTGGTCAATCTTGACAAACCCTTCGACATTGGAGAATGCAACAGCAACAGCTAAAAGGTTGAGCAATGCAACCACAATCGAACTTCTCATATTGTATTTGCGCAATACTGTATCTACACCAGGCAATTGATAAACTAGCAATGCACAATCCCAACCAAGTGTGTGACAAGCTGGAAACGACGAAGGAGTTCGGAGAAAAAAATTATGCCCAACTGCTTGACGTGGTCGGGCCAAAGAAAACTTCCACCCTCGGAAAAAACCAGCTGGCACATGGTAGCGCCGCCAGTGGGATTAACTGGGTGGAGGAGGTTGTTTCCCCCTCTCCGATGGTTATGTGAATAAGAGTCCTTCCAAGTTGTTGCCTTCGGTTATGTCGCTGGTTAGGAGGAAGGAGATGATGTATATGGTCCCGCTGACGATTTCCAAGACGACAAAGGCGGGTATGACTATTAAACCTAGTAGTTTTTGTTAGTGGCTGATTTTTCTCTCTTGTGGTTGCAAAAGCGTTGACACCGGAGAATGGGGGGAAGTACATACAGACCAAGCAGAAAAGGAGGATAAAGGTGAGTCCAAAGACCGCCATGGTGATTGAAGATACTGCAAACATTGACGTTCAGTGGTTTGGATGGGTAGTAATTGTGGTCGAGCTGTTGCAAAAAAAAACCAGAGAAACAAACCCAAGAAAACAAACCCACACAAAACAATCACAAAGTATACACCAAAATTGAGTATATATCTATGGAACGGAATGACAACAGGCTACAATATACTCAAATAAGCTTTATATATCAGTCAAGAAACTGAACGGAGAAAACCAAGGGGTTGAAACGGTCGGGATTAACCCAGTAATGGTCTTGCAGCCATGTTCGTGAAGATGTCGCAGGAAAAATTTCGCCATGGACATCCACGACATCCACGACATTCCCACCAACCCCCATCACAACCAATAGCCCCATCTTGTAGAACCAATCCCCCTTCTCTCTCCCCAAGGTTTCAACCATGCAGTTCTTGTCGTCGACATCGTTACTCTACTTACGAGTGATATTCCTTCTTGTGGTGTCGTTTTTCTTTATTAAGGACCCAGAAGCGCTCTCCACCGCCGGGTTTGTCGTCTTGATGGGACAGGCGATGAAGGTGCCATTTGCCAGACTAGACAAATCCAACCCGGTTTTGTCTATTTGCGCATTGACATTTGGCAGCTTGGCAGTGAGCGACGTGGTGCCGCTAGTGGCTCAAAATGTGTCGTATTTTGAAACGATAGTTCCAACCAGATTGGCCCTCTTTTTCGCATTGGTGGCGTATAGTTACCTTGATCCCACCTCGATAATGAGCAACAGTTTGATTATTACTTATGCCTTCTTTGAAGTGTGGTTTAATTTCTTGATTTACAACAACTTGCGTGACGAAAGGTACCATCGTATGAAGAAGTTTGTAGAAGAGAATGCAGAAGCAATACAAAGAGCCCAGGATGAGCAGGTGAGGGTAGTTGAGGAGGAGTAGGTGAGGGGGGAGGTTTGGATGCAACGATGTATACGTACTAGCATGTAGATAATATTGGAAATTAAATAATCTCAGATAATGTACTGTCAACTTTAGGCAATTAAATATAAATACAGCCACATAGTATCCTACCCATCACCGTAAACTAGTCAATAAAGTTCCGTAAACTAATCAATAAAGCTCCGTAAACTAACTAATAAAGTTCCGGATCGACCACTCCAAGCATTCATTAATCTCATTGAAATCATTGAAGCTAATCTGCAACACATTAACTCCATTGACGTTCTCCTCGAAATCACCCGCACTCTGAAACTGAATGATATTCAACTCAATTATTAGATTAACAAAGATCTCGTTCGTAGTCAACTCTAGTGTTATCGCCAATACACTGCCCAGCTTATTCTTCACCACCAAATGGAAGACCGAAACCGGCTTCTCAATGGACTTTTGGAACGGATTCTTTCTATGCTTGGTCGACTTCAAGTTTACGAATTTGTCTACTTCGAGTTTGGGCTCAATATCCCCACCAAACTTCGCCAACAAGCTATTGACAATGTCCTTCATATTTCTGAGATTCAACTCGTGTCTCATATTACCCAAAAGCGGACGAAGAATCAATGGATGCGAGTTGTACTGCTTCCATTTCGTCAAGGATGTTGGGATTTTCTGCTTCAACTTGAGATTGTACTTGTAGTAGCAACAAAGCATTAGCTTGAGGTAGTTCAATATCAACTGGCACTTGGTGTTATTGATCGACGAGTATGCATTGATATTCTGGTAATAGTTACTCAACTCTTCTTCATTCAGCTCGTCATAAACCACCAGCTCAATCTCGATTATCTCGTTATTTATTTCGATGATAATCTTATTGGAGATTATGGATACGTTATAGTTGATCAACATCTTGGCTTCTCTTGTCAACTGGTAAAACAAATCCTCCTCAAAGAGAAAGAACCGTGCCCTCTCTATACTATTGATTATATGCTGGGAGCTCTTGGTGAAGTCAAATTCGAACACCGACTGTCCCGTGAGCATATAATCACCATCTATTTCACTGAGGATCTTAATCCGGAGGTACTTGTATACCTTTTCGATAACCTTACCATTAACAGCAGAAATCGGATTGAACGAGATCTCTCCTGACAAGTTATCCTTACGCAAGAGCGCCAAACCCTTGTCGTGGAAGTTGGAACCCGAGTCACCAAACCCATACTTTACACCAATAGCACGGGCATTATTCAACGGATCTCTCATTCGGAATAGCACCTCATCGTTGGATAACACGAGGTTTATCATATTCCAGTACCGTCTTTCCTTGAGCACTTGTTCATTTAAGTTTAGGCTGGCGTCACGGAATAAGGTGGTGATTTTCGTCAACGACTTCAACTTCCACCCTTGACCAATACGACTAGAGTTCTTTTCTCGTGACGAGGCAACAGTCCCGTTATAATGATCATCTTCATCTCCCACCATGGACAACCTATCCGAGTTGAGCGATCCTGGTTTGACAAACTTTGACAAGTGCGGCGACATGGTGGACTTGGCCAAGTTTGGCCGGACCGACGAAATCAAGAGCGACACAAAATCCAACGATAACGACGTCTCGTTAAGGGCACTATTTATATTGGCCGATAACTCACGTTTATGCTTGTTGAACGATTCCTGGGGGTCTTCGGAATCGGCCAGTTCCTGGTCCTGATGGGGTTCATCATGGAGTTGTGGTTCTTCAGGAGAAAGCTGGGCACTGCTGGCATTGTCATTGTTAAATGTGGTTAATGTGTTGTTTTGTATTTCCTCTTTGAGGGAGTCCTCGGTAATGTTGAGAAACGACGACCTTTCTAGTAAGATCCGGGGAATGAGTTCTTCTAGACTGAGTTTGTCCCTATGGTGGTGGGTGTTAGTATGGCTGGGGAGGGGGGGGGGTTGAAATATGGAGAGGTCATGAAACGATACTTACTCGTTTTGTATAAATGGATCTTTATGCCCTCGGGAATACTCTTCCAAATTGAGATCTATATGGAACTTTCCCGACCCATTCATAGTCCTGTTCTTGTTAATTATGGTGGTAGTTTCACTACTTACGGTGTACCTCGGATACTAGTCAAGTTTGGTGATAATTTTTCGTTCATTGGTGATTGGTAGCGCTGACCATTAATGAGTATGATGGACCCTATATATAACAGCCATAAAAATATATGGTGAACTCTGGGTATTCTCTAAGTAGATGGAATAGATTGGTGACTGGGGATCCACTAAAGACTTTCCAACAATGACGCAATAAACTCAATCTCTTGAATAATCTTTCTTAACTAATGTATGCTTAACCCAGACCAACAATTAAACCAAGTTATATTCATCTCGTATAGTAAAAATCATACCAAAATAATCCCAGTGTTTGCTTCTGCCACACCCCTCTACAATAATTAACAGGTCTACAAAAAATATTTCTTTATTCTAAAGGCTCCTACACACTAATCCATAAAGTCATCCAAGTCGCCCTCCTCAATAGCCTTCAACAACTCAATTTCATCGCTAGGTTCAACTTCCTTATTGGCAATATTCTCCTTCTCGTTATCATTAGGATACCGCATGGCTTTAACGCTTTCATTATGCAACGATAAACAAAACTTGATTCTCTGATCAAACTCTCCCTGGGGCAACTTTGTCGAGTACACATCAAGCAACTCGTTGGATTGCATGTACCCCTTCTGGTGGTTGATTTTGGCCTCTATAACCCCATCTCTAATGGCCTTGGATACAATGTACTCCGTCAGCTCCTCGGAGTCGAGGTGCAACTTGATGCAGATATCCTTTAACGAAATCTTGGAGTACGACAAAGAAATTATCCTAATCCCGGTTTTGATCACATTCTGGCGTAATCTTGATACCAAGGTGAAATTGTCATCCTGCTGGAAGTACAGCTCGTACTTCTTCAATACCTGGCCAAACAACTTCAAGTCCCCCAATCTCACCGCCTTGGTGACGTAGAAGTAAGGCTCAAAGTAACCGCGGTTGTTCTTGAACACCTTCAACTCGGGAATGTCTCCCATCAACAACTCAATCACTATGCTCAACTTGGTAGCGCTCTGGATAAACCCATTGGCCAAATGGGTCTGTGGTGCCTTTCTAATGGCAGCAATGACGCATTCGTGAGCACTAGAATAGTCCAATTGGATAACATTGATTCTCGCCAAGTAATAGTAGTACCGGGCCACAAGGGCGTTTCCGGCATTCTCGGGGAATTTCACCTTTTCCACCAAATTAGACGCCTGACTAATGTCGTGGCACAATAGGTAGTTTCTTAACAAAAGCGAGATAATCGAGGCTGTAGTTTCAGTGTCGTGCCTCAAAGTGGCGGTTCTCAATCCGTATAACAACTCAGGACGTATAGAGTACAAGTCGCCCAATAATTCTTTAACCCGGAATACATAAAACCATACCTTGGCTTGGATAAAGTCCAACGATCTTCGATTGAACGATTTCATCAATTCCACAACAATGTCGCTCAATTCGTTCAATTCCGGCAACTTCTTTCTATCCAAAAGATAAACCTGCACCAATAGGTGAATATACAACTCAACTTCGGGGATTAGCGTTGGATGTCCCGTTTCTGGACGTTCCACCTCCATCTTATCGCTATTGTTTGCCGAGGAATGACCAACAAACCGTAACAAGTAACTTCTTGACCCGTGGTTGGTAGGATACAATTTGTCTATAACCTGGGGCAACACCGCATCGTTAAGCACGAGTTTTCTTCTCAATGGACCCAAATCACGGAAAACCTTGGAGATGTACCGATTGTCAAATGACGAGGCTGCTTTGACTAATAATGTGAAGGATTGTTCGATTTCTTTAACTAACAACTCAGTTTCTGGAGCTGTCTCGGATTCAACATCCTTCATAGAGATATCTTTAGTTTCCGACATCGTGGGGTTGAAGTATAGGAGTAGATTCCTTGAGGATTACGGTTTCTCGAGGAGCTCTTGGAGTATGTGAATTTCCAATCGCCGCCACCAAAAAAAAAAAAACCAAAAAAAAAAAAAATGTCGTCGCTGTGGTGATTTTTTATCCAACCTGCACGCACATTTTACTTAGTATGGTGTTCTATGCCATTGGTATATAGCATTGGGTACTGGCCGGGCTAGGGGTGTACATGCTGAGGGTGTTTAGTGTTGAACAATATCGTTTATAAGATTGTAGAGTATATGTTGAAACGTATTATAGAATTGCTAGAAGAAATTCCACCCGGCTGAATATGATCCCCATAAGGTTCAGGCATTGCCAAAGTCCGAAACCACATTAACTACTGCTATTCTCAAGGTATCCATCTCCTGAGCGAGTAGTTATGTTTTCTTGGTATTTTATACCGTTGCCATTGTGGGATTGGGTCTATGTGGGGTGTAGTTCTTTCGTCATTTACAAGAATACCTCCACAACTGTTGATTCGGCGTGGTTTTGTGGTTACCCTCCTCAGAAAGCACTAATTGTATCTCCACCGAGTTAGTGTTGTTTAACTCCTCATTGACTCCACTTTTCTAGTCTTTCTCTTGTATTTAACTCCTATTTTCCTCCTCCTCCTCCTCTTCTTCTTCTTTCTATTCTTCCCTTTCCCTTCTTCTTCTCCCTCTTCCCTTCTCCTTGACCCCCAATGTCTGCTGTAGATTTAGCCCTCCCTGCTCTTCCTGGTGCTCCTCAATTCATCCCCGTCTTCAGTTTCAACTTGAGACTCGCTCGTGACCCCGAATCCATCTTTGCTGATCCCGCCTCGGACAAGGCATTGACCTTGGCCACCATTAGCAACGGGGAAATCAAAACCGTGGCCAATGATTTAAACTTAGAATTCGACGTTGACGGGATCTACGGCACCGACGACTTGAGCATTAAACTTTCGGCCAACACCGCGTCGTTGGATTGCAAACTCTACGGCAAGACCAGCGGTGGTGCTGGAGTGTTTATCCACTACGGCGGTAAAGTTCAATTCACCGAACCATCGGTCAAGGTTATTGAAAACAAGTCCCAGGGGGCAACCATTGAAGAGAGCTCGGTTTCCTGCAATCCAACGTTCCAATTCGACGGTAGCGTAGAGGATAAGTACAAGTGGGTGTTGAAGGAAAACTTTTACGGTAGAGGTAGATTTGCCAGAAACGACGAGGGTGTTCTCTATGTCCAGTACTACATATATGTTATTCGTTAGCGATATTTGTACACACATGTTGCCAACTGGTGACCTAAGGTATATTAGATACATTTAGATTATATACGTGGATAAAATGTACACAGTGTGTGTAGACAAGGCACACAATGTGTACACCAAATAAACACTAAATATACACCAAATACACACCAACCGTATAAAGTTGCAAAAGGGGCCAAACAACAGCCTAGTAAACACGGCAGTACCAGAAGCGAAGTTAAATGAAATAATATTAAAAAATGAAATCAAACACCTAAAGATAAGACCCCAGCACCCCTAATAAGTCTACTGTAAAGGGCAGGATCCCAAGGAAGATAAGACACTGGAAAAAGAGGGCTAACAACGCTGGGGTGAGTAACATATACTAAACCTATAAGTCAATATTGTGGTTTATCACACCGCCTTCTCATCTTCTCCTATTGTGTGCCATTCTCCTCCCTTCCTCTCTCTCTCTAACAACAAGAACTGGACTGGTTGGAAGTTAATGACTCACCTCTCAAGTTCACGTTCGTCTTGCCCTTGGGGACAGCCAGGCCCTGGTTATTGTAGCTGGGCATTTGCGCCTTGATCTGTCTGGCCATGGTGTAGAATGCCTGTTCCACGTTGGTTGAGGAAAGAGCCGAGGTTTCCAAAAAGGGAATATCCAATGCGTCAGCAAACTCTTTGGCAGTGGTGTATTCCACAATCTTCTTATCGGACAAATCAGCCTTGTTCCCAACCAACAACTTCATAACCCCACCCGTAGCGTAACGGTCGATTTCTTGTAACCATTGCTTGACATTGTTGAAGGATTCCTGGTCAGTAACATCATAGACAATAATGATCCCATGGGCACCACGGTAATACGACGAGGTGATGGTTCTAAACCGTTCTTGACCGGCAGTATCCCAGATTTGCAACTTGATGGTTTTCCCATCCAACTCGATGGTTCTAATCTTAAAGTCAACGCCAATGGTGGAAATGTAATCAGGTGTGTAGGTATCATCGGCAAATCTCAACAATAAACACGACTTCCCAACCCCGGAGTCCCCAATCAATAATAACTTGAATAAATAGTCGTATTCGTTGTTCATGTTCTATATCTTGCAAGCACTGGCAGCTGTATTATGGCGAGGAAGAGTAGATAAGTCTCGTTAGAAAAAACTGGGTTCCTTCGTTACTACGTGACTTAATGGTAATGACAGGAAGGCAACAAATTACACCACAAGGGGAAACAGGAAAAAAAATGATTCACTAGAGCAAGTGTGCACAGCCATTTGGAGAGGGGGGGGGTTACACATACACACAAAAAAATCAGTGCTTCTACAAGAGGTAAGGGAAAGAGGTAAAGACAATGGTGGTGGTGGTGGTGGATAACGTGAGGTTTATGAAAGTGTTGTGGAAGTTTTAATTTGTAGTGTTGATGATGTATTGATGGTGGTTTGTTACTTTTGGTTAGGTGTTTTCTGTGTATTCCTGGTGTGGCTAGATTCTTATTTGCCGAGGTGGTTCTTATCTCGTAGGATGATTGCAATATATGGGAGACATAATATATTGAAGTGTTGTACTGTATGGTTTGTTGTACTCTACGGTTCTTTATACTCTACAGTTCTTTATACTCTACGGTTCTTTATACTCTACGGTTCTTTATACTGTATGGTTCTTTATACTGTATGGTTCTTTATATTCTACGGTTCTTTATACTCTGCACTCCACCTCCACCTCCTTGCTCCACCCTCACTCAATCTTTTCCGCCTCCTTGGCAGCGTCTCTAGTCGACTCCCTCCCACTAGCCTTCTTCCGGGCAATGGCCACCATCTTCAGGAACCAGAACAAATTAAGACAGTCCAAACAGAAATTCAACGACAACATCGACAACGGCAAAAAGAAATGAACCTGGTCTAAACTGGCATACATGTCCAACGCAAGCATGTACACCGCATAGAACCCCCACACTATACGCACCATAAAAAAACTAACGATCAACAACAACCCGTTGATCACAATCGTGCGGTCACTAAACGTCCCCGCAGGCAACTTTGACGCAAACCAGTTAATGTTGACAAACGGCGTGCTCAACTCAAACGTCAAAAACGCCCCGGCCCACGGCTGGCAGTAAGGAACCAAACCAGTCCCAAATGCGTACAACGCAGCAAACCCATGGAACAAAAACCCCAACCCAAACATGGAAAAGTATTTCGTGCACACATAAACGTCCCACACAAAATACCCCACCGTCACAGAACACACCATGGCCCCAAAGGGAGTAGACCCTAAAAGCGACCCCACGGGATCGTTCTGTCTATTGGCCCAGTGGATATTGTTAAAGTGGGGCACAAGCATGCTTATCGATATAATACACTGCACCATCGACGTCACATGAACGTCAAAGTTGACCCGGGTTCTTTTGGGCAACCCAGTGTACCGCTTACCCATAATGCGCAGAAATACCACCCCTGACAAATGCTGAACAATAAAATAAAATACAAACGAACCTACAATCTCGTGCCAGTGAGCCTGAAAAAGAGACTTTGGCTCCGCGGGAAATGGCCGGTACTTGGCTAGCGGATCTTCAGTGATCACAGGTAGATGCTTAATAATCATTGACATTCTCTAATACACAACTAATGCCAGCACCGTAGGCAAATACACGCCAAAAAAAGGTTATCAAAAGAAACACGTAAAAGAATTCACAGCACACAAACACACACACGTTAACACTCCTCCTAAATCACCAAACTGGGTTCTTTAAATAGTCACCAAATTCTGTGATTGTACACAACAACTTATACGAGAGAAGCGTACTGGTTTGTTGATCGGGCGGGGCGGAATCCAAAATCTCCAACTTTGTACGGAAACGGAAAAGAACTCCTGATAGTCTACACAGTATGCAAGCAAAACTAATGCACAAGACAAAAAAAAAAGAACATAAATAAAAAAAAGTCAAAAAAAAAGTCAAAAAAAAGAACTCGATTCGTGTACTGGTAATCTTTACATTTTTCCGATTGGGTTAATTGACTCAGCACGATTGTTTACTAGAAGTGCCGAGATGCCGACGAGGAGCTGTTGTTCTTTGTTTTTTTTCTTTTTCTTTCTTTTTGAGCCAGCCCTAGTTCTTTGGTATTCAACAAGTTCTTGCTTGTTGTTCCTCTTGCCCAATGCCCTATTCAATGGGTGCACTCTTTAATATCAGGGTGTTCTAGCTCCGTCACCAGGTGTGCATGGCCGAAACTGCAAACCCTAAAGAAAAATAATAATAATAATAAAAATAAACCAAAACAGAAAAAAACTGTTGGCTGTTTTAGTATGCACCTCGCCTGTTATGTTTGTATGTACATATCTATATATATATATATATATGGTGATGGCCTATCGTATATTTTGTTGCATTTTCGGCGGGATTGGATACAGAATGTCACCAATGTGCAACGTTTAGACTAGCCATCCATTAGCGCTAATTATTGGAAATGTTGGGTTTAAGGGTTCAACAAAATTCCCGCCTAGCCGGGTTTCCTTGTTGCACACACACACACATACGAGAATATGGTATGACTGGATGAGTAAGAGCGTCGCTTCCCAGCAACCTGAGAACGTCAAAAAAAAATAGGACAAGAGCCAAAAGTTTCCTTGTAGCTGCAATTCTCACGGGTGAAGTAGTCCAAAAAAAAAAAAGAAAGGTCGTACCCGGATTCGAACCGGGGTTGTTCGGATCAAAACCGAAAGTGATAACCACTACACTATACAACCTGTTTGCTTATCAATTTTTTGTGCCGGTTTTTCACATGTTGAGTTTCTGGTGACTAGAAAAGCAGTGATCCGGTCGCATAGCTTGGCTGGATAGAGCTGACCATTAAGTCTGGACCCAGGAGTTGCATCCGCACAAGCAAATACCCCAAGCTGGTATTGGATTACGTAAGCACAAACGGAGCACCAGCCGAGAAAACGGTCTACTGGCAAAACACCACAGCAATAGACCTAAACACGGGAATTATTACTCTGCAAAGTGCCGAGTTTCCATAGCTACCGGTGTTGGACCTGGAAATGACAGCCAGCCCCACTTAATCGCTGATATGTCAAATACACATCAAGAGAAGACCTATTCCAAACTCCCCCGCTAACCGGCATAACCAGCAGCCTAGTGACGGAGGAAATACTCTTGTACGTGTTTATCCAGCAGGAAACACCCAACCACACTACTCACGAGGTATATTGCGACCACAAACCACGCATTCTCGCCCATGATCAACCCCCCAAAAAACAAGAGGCAATCATCACGTACAAAGAAACTCAAGAAAATATGGAGGGTTGGCCGAGTGGTCTAAGGCGGTAGACTTAAGATCTACTGGACAGTGTCCGCGCGAGTTCGAACCTCGCATCCTTCACTATTTTTTTATGTTTACTTTGTATTTTTCACGCACACTGCAGAAGATGTGTGTGACATTTTTCGTTTTTATTTTTTTTATTTTTTTTTTCCCTCTGCCCATCTATAACCATTGGGCATGGAACAGAAAAACTGGTCATATGTGATAGTCACATCAAGCACTTTCTTTGTTGTTACGCCGTCACTTTGGATAACTGCTTAAGAAGCTTGTGCTACATCATCGCCC
Source organism: Intestinozyma alai (assembly GCA_030572135.1). Lineage (NCBI taxonomy): Eukaryota > Fungi > Ascomycota > Pichiomycetes > Serinales > Debaryomycetaceae > Intestinozyma > Intestinozyma alai. The sequence continues at coordinate 45,317 of JAJLZI010000002.1, read as the reverse complement.
AGCGCCAGTGACTAGTCTATTGTACCGTTAGTTCGAGTTTCACAATAGATTTCTGACGTTCAGTAGTATATATCTTTTGTAGTGGAAGACTCTTGTGATTACTAATACCAGCCATCCGTACTGTATTAGTATCGATAAAGAAACCTCCCTCCCCCCCAAAGATATATTCGCGGATTTATAACAGCCAGATCTTCCCAAGCATGTCGCCTAGTGGAAGAACCATGCAAACCGTAGTTGAAGAATACACTGGGCCCAACCTCAATGTGACCCTAACCTGCCCCGAATGTAAAATATTCCCACCCGACTTGATCGAGCGGTTCAGTGAAGGGGATATAGTGTGTGGAAGCTGTGGGTTGGTGTTAAGCGACCGTGTGGTGGATACCAGGTCCGAATGGAGAACGTTCAGCAATGATGACCAGAACGGGGACGATCCCTCGCGTGTGGGGGATGCCGGAAACCCGTTATTGGACACCGAGGACTTGTCCACCATGATTTCGTATGTGCCCGACAATACCAAAGTGGGACGAGAGTTAACCCGGGCCCATTCAAAGAATGTCGTTGACAAGAAAGACAGTGCATTATCGGCAGCGTACATCAGAATATCGCAGATGTGCGAGGGCTACCAGTTGCCAAAAATTGTCCAGGATGGAGCCAAGGAAGTATACAAGATGGTGTACGATGAGAAACAGTTGCGGGGGAAATCGCTGGAGTCGGTTATGGCGGCGTCTATCTTTATTGGGTGTAGAAAAGCCAAGGTTGCCCGTTCGTTCAAGGAGATCTGGGCGTTGACAAATGTGCCCCGGAAGGAGATTGGTAAGGCGTTCAAGATTATGGATAAGATTATACGAGAAAAGAATGCTGCCAACCCCAGTGCGGCTGCCTACTTGAGCCAGGATAATATCCAAACCACCCAAACCTCGGCCGAGGACTTGATTAGAAGATTCTGTTCCCACTTGGGGTTGCCCACACACGTGACCAATGGTGCCGAGTATATTGCCAGACGGTGTAAGGAGATTGGTGTTCTTGCTGGGCGTTCTCCCACCACTATAGCGGCCACGGTTATTTATATGGCTGCGTTGGTGTTTGATTCGGATTTGGCGCCGGCAAAGATCTCTGACAAGACCGGGGTCAGTGACGGGACTATTAAGACGTCGTACAAGGTTATGTATGAGCATCGGGAGCAGCTTGTCGACCCGTACTGGATAGAATCGGGGAAGGTGAAATTGGAGAACATTCCGCGGAGTTGATGGCTTTTTTGTGTGACCGAGTACTGAGAGGAGGAAGTAGGAAGAGGAGGAAGTACTAAGAAGAGTAAGTATTGAGGTGACCAAGTACTAAGAGGAATAACGCCCTAAGAGGAATAACGCCCTAAGAGGAATAACCCACTCACAGGCAAATAAACCCCAACTAAAACTAATAAACCACTACCAACAATTGTCAATGCTTTATAGAAACCACCATGCCGAGTTGAATTTGTGATACTTAACGATTTTGTAATATTCCCTTTAGCATTGGAACCGGCGTGGTGGATGTATCCCCCCCCCCCACCGATACACGTGATAGGTATGATAAATGTAGTCATCTTATGTTTATACTGTGTCGTATAGAAATGACCCATAATAGTAAATCCATCAACCTCACTGTATAACGGAGAAAGGAGGGAAAAAATGGCACCACCAAAACCACTCTAGTTGCACCAGAATCTGTGCACCAAAATGTGGGTGAAAATATGTGCCAAAATCGGGGCCAAATTTTTCACTGGGCCCAAAGGTACCACCCTTGATGATAAACCACTAATGCTTAAAAGATTCACAAGTAGGTTTTCTTTATCTTCGGTAAGATGGGCTTCTCTGTCTTCATCGTCGATACTGCCCCAATTACAAGATGTTACGATTATTGGCGGTGGTCCTGCAGGACTAACTCTCCTTGCGGCATTGAAAACATCCCCCAAAACCAAACATCTCAAGTGTACGTTAATTGAGGGATTCAGCTTAGATAAAGTGCGCGAATTCGCCAATAACCCTCCTGAAGAGTATACGAACCGGGTGGTGTCGCTCACTCCGAAATCTATAGCGTTCATGAAGAACAAGATTGGTAATTGGGACTTTATTCACCAAGACAGGGTTACCCAATATGAAGGTATCACGGCATACGACTCACAAGACCGTAATTCGTGTGTGGAATTCAATTCCACCACCATTAACCAGGAAATGCTAGCCGCTATGTGCGAGAATGTGAATATTCAAAGTTCTCTTTTGGCCAAGCTTCAAAGTATGGGCAGTGATGACTCAACAACCATATTGGATAACACCAAGGTGGTGGACATTATCAACCCCAACAAACCCGATTTAGACGTCCACGACTTGAATGCCGTCGATAACGCGCCAAAAAATACCGGTTTGGACTGGCCAATTGTGAAATTGTCCACGGGTGAGTCGCTCCAAACCCGTTTATTAGTGGGGTGCGACGGATACAACTCCCCCGTGCGCAAATATGCCCAAATCGAGTCACGAGGGTGGCAATATAACCGATTCGGGGTGGTGGCCACTGTGAAAATGGAGTACGAGGATTATAAAGCCTGGAGCTGGCAGCGATTCTTAACTACTGGACCATTGGCGATTTTACCATTAAGCGAGGAAAATGCTACTATAGTGTGGTCCAGCACCCCAGAGCTTCTGGAGATCCTTCTCAAAGTACACCAGGACATTTTCCCCCACCTCGTTACTGCAGCCACGGTGTTGGAAGAGGTGGACTTGGAATATATGTACAAGCTCTTGAAGGCCAATCCCAACGACTTTTCCGTGGTTGACGAAATCAAATGGAGAATGTCGAAGGTGCCCGAGAATGTGCTTGAGGAAAAGTACCCGATTCCGATTGTTCTGGTTGTGGACGGTTCCCGAGCTCGGTTCCCGTTGAAAATGTCCCATGCCGATACTTATGTTGCCCCCAGAGTGGCTTTAGTGGGAGACGCAGCCCATACTATACACCCGTTAGCTGGCCAAGGGTTAAATATGGGACAATCGGATGTAGCAGCGTTGATGGAAGCGTTGGAAAAGGGTGTGGACCGAGGTATGGATATTGGGTCTACATTAGTATTGGAGAGCTATGTGGCCACAGCCTGGCCCGCCAATCACGTCATGTTAGGCGTATGCGATAAACTACACAAGATCTTCTCCACTGACTTTACTCCGCTCGTGTTTGCCCGAGGATTTGGCATGAAATCAATTAATACCTTGGGTATGGTGAAGGATATGATGATGAAGCTGATTAGTGCTTAGAGAAGTCACGTGCATATTTTTGCGATGGGCATCTTCCCTATATAAATATATATTTTCTGTATAAAAGTATGGTTATGAAGTTTAGTGATTTGTAGTCAATCCCCCCCCCATGAGTGGTGGAAACAGTGTGGGTGTTGATTTTTTGTAGTCCCTAGGGTATATTTTATTAATCCAGAACTATGCTTGCTATTGGAGTCTATAGACCTGCTGCTCGTGTGCGATACTTTTCTTCAGGGTTTATTCGGCGTCTCCCCCACAAAACCTCTCTACTTGTAAAACCAAACTCTTACCTGTCTCCCAAGAACCCCATAGTATTGTGTCATGGGTTTTCTGGGTTTGATAAGCTAACTCTACTACCACGGATCAGTGGTGGTACTAGTAATGGTGCCAGTAATGCAATTCTTGAATTTCCGTACTGGCGGGGCATTCAAGTCGAGTTGGAACGCGTTGGTTCAACGGTATTCGTAGCTCGAGTACCGGCCTTTAGCGATATTAAAACTCGAGCAGCGGCGCTTGACCAATTCATCAACGACAAATGCGATACTCTCAGGCGAATTGGAGGTGGTTGTGAGCAAATAAGCGTGAATTTGGTCAGTCATTCTATGGGGGGCTTGGATAGTCGGTATTTGATTTCAAAGTTGCTTATCCCAGACCGGGGCTATAAGGTGGCTTCACTAACCACAATAGCCACGCCGCATCATGGGTCGGAGTGTGCTGACTTTATAGTTGATATCGTTGGAGAAAACCCCATATTGAGGCTGGTGTGTCCGAAAGCGGTATTTGCCATGACCACCACAGCAATGAAGGAGTTCAACACCACCGTCGTGGATGATCCCAGCGTCCACTACTTCTCTTATGGGGCCCGTTTCTACCCAAGATGGTATAGTTTATTTGGGGTGCTGTGGCAGATTATCAAGCACGAAATAGAGACAAAGCATTCCCAAACAAACACCCCAGCCAGATTGCTGGAGTTGATAGATAACGACGGGTTGGTTAGCGTAGAGAGTTCCAAATGGGGCCAGTATATGGGCACATTTGACAGAGTGGATCACCTAGACTTGATTAACTGGAGCGTTCCGCATGTACAAGAGAGTGGTGAGAAGATCAGCAACCAGTCCCGATTCAACGCTATTGAACTATATTTAGAGATTGCTACTAATCTAGCCAAATATAACCTATAGATACAACAATACACTCTATTCGTTTATTGTAATGGTTTTGACGGTGGAAAACTCATCAATGCCCCAGGAAGAATTGAATCTACCAACTCCACTAGCCTTGACACCACCATGAGGAACATTTGGTTCGTCGTGGATGGTGGAGTTGTTGATATGGACCCCACCGGTCTCGATTCTCCTGGCAAGCTTGAGAGCCGAAATGACATTCCTTGACCAGATTGCTGACTTCAACCCATACTCATTGCGGTTGATTTCGTCAACCACTGCATCGACGTTTTTGTACTTGTCGAGAACAAACACAGGACCAAAGCTTTCCGTGGAATAAAGCTTCAGGTCATTCGAGACGTTCTCCAACACCAATGGGGTAATGGTGTTGGACTTTTCCACCTGTCCACGCGAGAACTCACCAAACACAATCGACGCACTTTTATCCAAAGCGTCTTCAATTAGAGTCACCACTTTCGCCGTCCCTATACGATCACGCTGGGGGATCAAATAGTCCGGATCATTAGCAGCTTGCTGACACATCCTAACCAACTCGTACTTGAATTCGTCATAAATATCTTCATGGACAAATACCCGGTCGGTGCTCATGCAAATCTGGCCCTTGTGGGCCCATGCACTCCACACGATCTTCTCGGCCGCTTTGGCAAGATCAGCATCCTGGCAAACAAGCGAGACATTCTTGCCGCCAAGTTCTAGCAAGTACGGCACCAAATACTTGGCCGCAGTCAAGGCAATTTGTTTCCCAACAGCAGTAGACCCAGTAAAGTTCAACTTCCGAATGGCCCCTGTCTTTAGCAATTCCTCAGTAAACACGGGATTGTCTTCCGGCTTCACATTGACCAATTGCAACGTGTTTGGAGGAACTCCGGCGTCTAGAAAACACTTCACCAATAAGTACGTACAAAGAGGTGACTTTTCTGAAGGCTTGACTATAACCGAACACCCAGCCACAAGCGGAGCAATAATACTCCGTCCTCCCAAAAGAACCGGGGCATTCCAGGGCGAGATTGAGAGGACAGAACCAATTGGCTGCTTGATGGTTAATGCCAAATCCGTAGCGGTGGTTTCAACCACCGAGGCCTGAGGAGAATGCTTGCTGTACTCCTGGATCTGGCCAATAAGACCCTCGACGTTAAAGTCGGCAAACCACCCCGGACTACCAATCTCACTGTGGGCTTGGATGAATTCATCTTTTCTTTCCCGCAAGAGATCAACCACCCGGGCATAGATGTTGGTTTTCTCGAGATTGGAGAGTTCCAGCCATTCCTGGAGCCCGTGTTTGGCATTATTGGCAAGCATACCAATTGCCTTTGGAGCTGTCGGGAATGGCGAAAAGTAGTGTAATACCTTTTCCGGCTGCAAGTGGCAATTGACAGGGACCCTGACCCCATCAAATATCGTATCTTTTCCTTGCACAATGTTGGGGATCACCCTTACTGTAGATACGAATCTGGACCCTGGATGCAGCCCTTTAGTGAGAATAATATGCTTCCCCACAGGAAAGTTTACACCAGAAATAAAACGACAGCAACGAACCATATGAAATACTATACCTGCACTACGCTACACTATATACTTTTACAAGTTGCAAAAAAGGAAACGAATCCACCAGATACTTGGCCCCAGTATATACCAATGATTATATTAACAACAATCTGGAGTCGGCTCGCCAAGACAGCTTTGTTGATGGCGGTAACGAGAAAAAAAGAAATTCATTGCCGATCGAATTGGTGGGGGGAGGAAGAGGGGCAAACATACGGGGATATTTCCCTATTTGGACATATATCCGTTAATGTGTATGGGGGAGAGAGAGAAACACCTGGGCAAGCCAATGCATTATAACGGGTATTGGTCTGATGAACAATTTCTCTTTCTCCCATATCCTCTCACATTAACCCTTGAAGCACCTGCTGGCACTCATCACAAAACCCCAACACTTTTTCTATCCCTGTAGACGAGCCACCAAATGCCAACTGGTCTAGTAGATTCTCTTTCAAGTAGTCGCATCTCTGCACTTCACTCATGAGCCAGTTCTTCCATTCCGCTTGGGCAATATTATACTCCATTTCATTCAAAATATTCAATTGCACGAGAAGCTGGTGCCTCCTGACGCCAATATCTCTAAACGTCTCCTTCAACTGGCGGGCCACCGTCTTGGTTTCCTTGTCGAAGTAGACATCGCTCCAATGAACGTCCTGGTTATAGTCAAACACAAACGAGTCCCCTCTGAACTTCTCAAACGCGTTGGAAGCGTCGGCAGTAAAGTTGTATTCGCTGAGCTTCCCCTGCACCTCTTGCAAGTGTACCGACCTTTCCAAGCGTAACGGTTCCTTGTTCAAGTAGTCGTGCGCTAGCTGGTGGGCCAGCTTCGCCGTCCAGTACCCCACGGTCGCCTTTCCCGCCAAGAACACGTTTAATAAGGACGAAGCAAATATCACCGCCAATAGGAACTGGTTCATCTTTATACTGGCAAATAGCTTAACCACGGACTGTACAATCCAAACACTAATCACCACAAATAGCCCAATGCACTTGCGTACAACTCTTCGTATAAAGAACCGGGATATGTAGAGGAAGCCAAACTTGATAGTTGGCTGTGCAATTTCTTCGTCTGGATGGTCGGTATGGCTCAATTTGCCGTACAAGTAAATTGCCTTCCCGATCTTGCCGTGATCCCCGGCCTCGTTCTGTACATGGCGAAGACGCTTGGCCACCTGTTCGACTTTGCTCCGGTCGATTCGGTTGCACACATACCGGACCATAAAGTTGTAGATGGAGTAATCGTCAAACCGGATCTGGGAATAGAATAGCACCTTGGACCGCTTTCCAGCAATCCCCACAATCACCACCTTATTGATGACGGCAAAGTCCGACCCGATATAGAAGGAGTACTTGGATCGCGAGTTAGTAAACACGTAGTATTCATTATCAATCATATCGGTAATCTCCTGGGTTATTTGGAGCTCACCACGCAGCTTGGCAAATCGCACGGGTACATTGATCCTTCTAAAGAGCCTTCCATTGTCCAAAGTCCGCCACGGTTTCCTAATGTAATGCTCCAACCGAGTGAACAAAGGATAGTCCTTGAAAATAACCGAATTGTCTCCAAGCATCGCGTGGAATATCGCCTTTGGTGGGAGGCTATACACCTGTTCTCCCAAAAATGTGTACTCATTACTGAAGTCAACCCGATACTTCACCAGTTTGCCATCTTTCGCGTGTCGAAGAGATGAGTCTTCGCCCCCTCGTGAGAGCTTCTCAGTGGCAAGTGTCTCTGGCGACAAATTGCTTGAAAGCTCATTGATCTGTGCCACCGTCAACCCGTCTGCAATCTCTTTGGTGACGTGCTTTTCAATAACCGCCAACTCCTCAAGTACCACCCTCAACCCCTGCGGTTTATCGCTGGAAATGTTGTTGATGAGGTACTGCAACTTCTTTCTAATAAGCCTGCCGTCGTCGAGAAACAACTTCATCTTGATGATGCCATTCACAGTATATATCCGCAACAAGTCGTGCTGTTTCTGCGACGTGCAATCCACGGAAACAAGTTCCCCCATAAACCCTTTAAACAACGCCACAAACCCCAACGCCTGCATGTACAAGTACATATGGTGGGTGGTTAGGAAACAGCGTCCACTCAACTCTTGAGTAGAATTGGGTGCCCACACACAAGAAAATGACACCACACAGTACTCACCCGGGTCCACCTCGGCTTCAAACAACGACCTCATTTGAATATCAAAGCTTACAAGTTCTGGAGGGTAGAAACTGGGGTGGTAGATTCCATTGCCGAGGTTGATCTCCTGGAACTGAACCATTTCCGGGTCCGGCTCGGACTTGTAGGTCATGATCTTGGATGCATCATCCTGAGAATCGTGCAAGTAGTAAATGCCCCAATTCACCGACCCCCAAATGTTGGCAGTTAGGGCGTTGGGTAGGGAAGTGGCAGAGGCCAAGCTGTATGCAATGATTGACGACTTTGTCGTATCGGTGATGAAGGGTGGACGTATTCCCGGTATTTGAAAGTATATATACTTCTGGAAGTACTTTTCGTTCTTCTCGATATGGGCCGATAGCGTGCTGGATGTGATAATCTGCCCGGCAGAGGCTGTTATCCTAGTATTGGTCAACTCCCTGTCCACCACCGTATTGGCAGTAGAGGCAAGTTCAGACACTATCGGTGGATACCGTCCAGAAGCAATTTTAAACAAGTCGCTATCTTCCGAGGCCACCAGCAATATCCGGGACTTTTCATTTGCAAACACCTTAAGCCACGACTTCAACTCCAGAAGCGACTCCACCTGGAAAACCACCACAAGGTCGGTAGTTCTCACCTCAAAGCAGAACCTCCGATCTTCATTGGGGGCATACTTGACATTACACAAGAGGATACCGATTTTGTCCGTCTCCTGGACAAATGTCTGTGCCGGACTAAGCACCAACAAGCCAAATATGCCCCCTTTTACAAATGCCCATCGCTTCACCCATACCGCCTTAGAGGACTTTTCTGTCCACGTTTTCATAAACACGTAGCCGTGCTTCTCCACGCCACGCTCGTCAATCTCGGCTAGCGTTTTGGCGTTGATGGAAAACGTCAGGTAGTCGTCCGGGTTCAACGAAGGCTGGTATTGGGCAAAGCACCCTTCTTCCACCTGTTCTCTAGCAGCCAACATATCGCTGGTCAACTTCTCTATAGAGCCCATATAAGAGTCGTTCCAGTGCTGGATCTTGCGCACTTTCTGCCACTGGTCCTTGTATATACCATCGCTGGTTTCAGACATGAGAATGTTCCATTTATTCTTAAACAACGCCGTGTTAAGGTTAACCAACATCGTGTCCAACCGGTTACCTAAATCCTGCAATACTATAAGCAAGTCTAGCGATACATGGAGGTACCCCTTACGTACTTGGAACAACTGCCTGGCATCTTCCATAACCATGGCAGTCTCCTTGGCCTTCGATGTAGACACGTAGATGTCCAAGTACTTGTCGTATTTACTACGGGCCAGCTCAAACCGTTTACGGGCTTCTTTATACCGAGAAACATCAATGTCGATAAACTCGTTGATCACGTCTAAGATGTAGGTATCTACATTGAGCGCCTTAAGACTGTTCCCCCACACTTTCTTTAACCCTAGTAATGTCGCCTTAAGTGACTGGACCGTATACTCTTGGTCAACCAACCCTTCCTGCAAGAATGTGGGAACCAAATGCTCAAGGAAAGAATTACAGAAGGACTGCACTTCATTCACGTATCGGGGGATCTTCTTTACCGAGCTTTCTAGTGCATGCAACCACTTTTCAATGTTAATCACCTGGACGTCCAAGTGGTTCACCATGGCCCGGAAACTGGGGCTATCCAATGCCGCCTCCTTGAATGTCACCGATATAAGCTTGAATTGGCGCATTAGCTGGTGTTTCGGGATATCGGAAGAGACGGCTGATGGGACCTGATTGGGTTCTGCTGTAGCAGCGTTGTCGACGAGTATGGGGTTATTGGTTTGTCTACCGGCAGGCGGATTTGGCGCTGCATGCAGAGATCCTTTCGCGACCAGCTCCGACATCTTGTGTACGTTGCAATGGGTGTCACTAGTTGCCAAGTTAACTGGTGCTTACCTGTTCCATATGGTTGTCATGGGGGATTCTCCTACGACATGCGCGACATTTTTCCCCACAAATGTCGTCCTGCTCGAATTGGCATTTTTGCACCCAAACCCCAAGCGGAACTGTAGCAACAACAACAACAACAATAACAGCCCTGTTCATACTCTACAACTACGCAATGGATAATGACGCTGTCGATTGTTTACATAGAAATACACGAAAAGAAAACACAGTATAAAACACAGAAAAATAGTAGAACTGAAACGACAATATATGAAAGGAACCGTGTCTCCCAGAATACGGTTACGCAGTCTTCTTGGACTTCCGGTTAGGCTTGTAAATGTTCACCGGGGTATTGATGGAGAACCTATTGGTCCCCGCGAGCTGTTTACTCTTGCTGGCACCACACTTGTACTTTTTCACATCCTTTGAAGGGTCGTACCCCAAGATCGGACCAAACTTGATCTCCTTCGGTTTGATGTTTTCCTTGTTGGAGGTGGAGGCTGTTGGAGCAGCAGTAGTTAGCACTCTAGACGGGGGCATATCGACGGCACCCGTATTCAAGAAATTGGTTTTTGTTGGACAAAGGGGGAAGGAGGAGAAATGCTGTTGTGACCCCATACTTTGTCTGAATGAAAGCTGGTGTTGATTTGGTGGTGGGTAATTTGGGAGTGGCTGATTATGAAATGGCTGATTTGGTGGTGGTGGCATAGCTTGTTGCTGGTGGACGACGTATGGGTTTCCAAAAACCCGTCCATGGCTTAAAACTGGCAACTGACTTGCAGGAAATGCTGGTGGCGGCAGCTGGTGCCATACCGGTTGCTGGAATGAGGCCACAAAACTTCCCTCTAGTGTACTTTGAACCGGAGGATGGATATACTGTTGGTAACCACACTGACCTTCGGCTTTCACCTGGAAGGGCGGTTGAAGCAGCAGCGGCTCTTGACTGTCCAAGCCAGGACTACTGTGCCTGAAAACACCTGGAGCTGGTGCGAAACTGTGACCTTTACCTTCCGCTACACAGGCCTGTTCCAGGGCAAATGACGACCCCTGGTGGAGAAATGGGGTGGAGGATGCCGAGAAGGAGGTGATTGTCTTTCCCAAAGCCAAATTAGTGGCAGTGGCCAGAAGGAGATCATTGGTTGACATTGAGTAGCCTAGTGGAGGCCGGCCTGGATGCACAGACATACTCTGAGTCTGGTGGTATTTGGCCATTGGTTGTTGTGCTTGCTGGTGGTTGAGTAAGTTCTGGTTAAATCGCTCCACTGCTTGGACATCCTTCACTATTCCAACAACAGACCCTCTAGCAGCAACTTCTTCCAAGTTAGCTGGCCCTGAGCTAAGACTAAATCCCCTCTTTGTAAACACCTCATAAGGCTGTTGGCAAGCAGGCGAAGAGGGTTTCAAGGGTGACGAATCAGCAGCGACAGTAGCTTCATCGTCAACGTCGTTACCTTCCATGTCACCACCAGGGCTGGAATCCGGGTGAAGATTATTCACAATAGTTAATGTGGAGCTGCCACCACCATTCAACTTAAACTCGTGAACCACACATGTACGAATGGTGGAGTCAGCACTGTCAAAAGCAGACAATTGTTTCTCACTTTGGCTATAGATTACCTGCACCGCCGTCAAATCATCCTCGTCGGTAATGGTTGACACTCCCGTGACCAAGTAGCCAAAATAGCTAGCAAAGAATTGTTTGGCAAAGGGGACCTTCAACACAAACGACCGGGAGGAATCATCATAGAAACCCGTGATCAGGTCGATGCTTTCAAATAGCTTGTCGCCATTCTTTTTGTACACTTTAATGCTGCTTAGCCAGGTCAAATACCGACTGTGGACGTTGGAGTTGGTTGCTTTAACCCGCATGATCGATTCGTAGTGACCATTAACTAAGTTTAAGGGTTGATGGAATGAGGGCACGGGGGAGTCGGCAGGGGCAGATCCGCATCCATGGACATTACCCACATCCATATTGACATTGTGTGTGAGTACGTGTACGGGGAGTTGTTGCTGGTGTATACCTACAAGCACAGACGGGTCGATGTTGTATTTTAGCTGTAGAGAAGCATGGAGCTGTCTTGCATGAACAACCTTGTTGAGGCTGGTGAAGTTGTGGTTATCCATGTGGCTGGTGTTACTTTTGTAGCATAAGCTGAAATCCTCAATTTCTACATGGAACAAATCGGTAGCACCCTCTTCGGCAACGGGAGTTGACGATACTAATAACTCGTGGTCATCTCCACGACGGCCAATTAGATCATCGAGCGATTCAATCATGTTGTCAAGTTCCACTAACGGTTCTGTCGTGGCTAGATGATCAGAAACCGCATGACCACTTTTGTTGACCCGGTTAGACTTGGCTAGCCGGAATAAACGTGACGAAATCTGCTTTGGGGTTCGCATAAGTCCCGTTTGGTGGAGCAACATCCGTGATAACACTTTATTCTGGGAAGCCCGTCGGAGGGCAGGTTGTGACTCCTTGGGGTGGTTATATTTGAATTCCCGGAACTTGAGGAAGGACCGGATGAGTGCCTCATCAAGTTCGGGATACCACACTTTTTCGTCACCATTCACAGGGGTATTGGGTAAACTTGTAGCTGCGGGTGTAGCTCCAGATGGAGTGGCTTTTTCCGATCCTACCAACACCTTTCTTGATACTGGTGAGTCTATACATGTAATCTGCGACGCTACTATAGTATTGGGGGTGTTTTCCAACTCCGACCCTAATTGGCGTCTTTTCTTGACCTCTCCAGCAATAGCTATATCTGAACCCGGCGTTTGCAACGTTCCGGAAACCGGTGCTGACATTACATTAGAGGAAACTGCCGATGATATTAGTGTGGACGACCTGGCGACAGTTGTGTCTATAATTAGCTTCTTTGGCGTGAGGAATGAACTGGTATCGGGCTTGTCCTTGGAATACTGCAGTTCGTGCTCATCACCGCATGTTAGCAAGGTACAACTCTGCTGGGAGTGGTTGGCAGTGGACCAGAGATCATCTTCGGTGGCATAGGTGGTATTGGTCTCGGTATCGTGATTGCCGGGCTTCAATTCCACACACGCTGCAGACAGTGGTTTGTGCAACGAAGACAAAAACGCAGTAGATGGTTCACTTCTGGTTACTGGTGGAGCTAGCGGCGATGAAGTTGGAGAGATGCTGTTAAAGTGACGTTTTCGACTGGATCCCGTAGTTGTTGTAGCATGAAAGAATTGGTTTGGCGATCCTGCTACAGGAACAGGCGATACAAACGCAAATGAGGGCAGGAAATTTAAATTGAACGAGTACGACGGTGTTAGGCTGCGTGAGACATCTTTAGTAGTTTGCTTTAGTGACTGGGTTGGAGTCAGTGGTGGTAGGAGCGATTTTGAAGTTTTTGGATCCGCCATCGTGGTGCTGGGTCGTAGCTCTAGCTAGAGTGTGTGTGTGTGCTGAGGATATTAATGAGATATGGATATTATTTGTGTGGTTCAAGTAGTTGGAGTAGTGCTGGTTTTTATGAGACTGGAAAAAGTGTTACGCTCGAAAAGTGTTGATGAAAGCAACGCGTAACTCTTTTTGATGGGATGATAACTCTTATTGATCAAATGATAGCTCCTATTGATGGAGTGATAACTCTTCTCGGTCTGGGTAAACTTATATAAACCTCTCTCTTTCTCTGAGACTTCTTTACTTCAGTTACTGGTTGTTGGTTGCTTCCATTATAAACCTGAAATCTCTCCTTTGTTAAACATAAACAGAAACACGCTTTTTTTTTTCTTTTGTTATGCGCCCTGTTGTTTACAAAACCGCGTGCTTGCTTATGTTATTTCCTTTTCTATGGGCTTTCCGCCATTTTGCCTATAGAAATGCCGTGGAGAGAGGTGTACAGAAGTAACCTTGTGGTGTACAGGACTAACCTTGTGGCGTGGTGGGTGGGTGGGTATATAGTTTGTCCTATTTTATGCGTTATGTAGTCTCTTCTGAATATCCATTTCTAAGTGTATGGTGCATACAAAACTATATTGTTAGCCCTGGCGATAATGTGTCCTCGTTAGTGGAACAACTGTTCAAATTCCTCTACTATTGCCTGGCACAACCCCGGCTGTTGCTCTTCGTATTGCTGTATATCAGCCATCACCGCCTCTACTGTTTTCTTGGTGGCATCATTCACTCCTCGATGGTACACTCTCTCCAAGCAGTAGAACAATACATCGCCCTTGTTTTTGCTAAGCTTGCTGCGAGGACTTGCGGGTACGGTGGTGGCGTGCTTCTCGTTTGCTTCCATCATAGGACTGCCGCTTTGTAGTAGCAAATCGTCGTCCTTGCTTGGTGTGGGAGACTTGATGCCTCGGAACGACTTTATCGGCTTTTGTGTTGAGAAATCCCACAATATTTGTTCCCCGGATTCACCAGATGACGAACTGGTCATGGTCACTTTGTAGCGTGGCTTCTTACCGGCCTTGGTGGCCAAGTGGGCATTCTTGGTTTTAATCAACGTCGCCAAACTCTCTTTCATGCTGCTGTATCGGGTTATGAAATGGTGGTGCAACAACGTATTGGCGCTGGGCCGTTTGCGGGGGTCCTTGACGAGACAATACTTGACAAAGTCCTTGATATTGTCCGAGAAGTACCCCAATAGCAAAGGGGGTCTCTTTTTGGGGATTTCAAACAATACCTTTAACGGATCGTACTGGGCAAGTGGTGGCGAGCCCGTGACCAACTCGATCGTGGTTATCCCGGTGGACCAGATATCTGCCTTTTCGTCGTACCCGTTGCCGTCAGATGCTTTGGACCGGGTGATAACCTCGGGAGCCATCCAAAACGGGGTGCCCACAAACGTGTTCTTCTTCAACCTCGTCATGGTGAGCTCCCCAGACACTCCGAAATCGGCCAACTTGACCATTCCGGTCTCGGTCAATAGTATATTGGCCAGCTTGATGTCGCGATGGACCTTGTGCTCGGAATGCAAGTAACTCAACCCGAGGAGAACGCCCTTGATGACATAGCTCACAATGTTCTCGTCTAGCGTCTTGTAATACCGCAATAACTCGGAGCAGGACCCGCCGCCGCAGTACTCCATGACAATAAACATATTGTACCCTTTGGTGAAGCTTTCCATGTACTGCGTAATGTAGGGGTTGTGGAGCCGAGAGAGGAAATGGATTTCCTGGAGGACCTGTTTCATCTCATCAGACGACTCGTCGAGGCTAACCACCTTGATGGCAACGTATTCTTGGGAATCGATATTCTTGGCCCGGTACACGTCGCCAAAGTTCCCTCTTCCAATGCACTTGAGGAGAACATACTTGCATATCAACTCGGACGATAGTAATGCACTAGATGTCATTCCAGCAGGGAGGAATTGGTACTGTTGGCGGGGGTGGGGGCAGGGGAGGCGTTTGGGAGATTGGAAACTTGGTGAATGGAGGGATTGGAGAGTAGATAGGAGTTTGATAGTGGTTTACAATTCAAATGGGGGTTTATGGATAATTCTCCTAGGAAAATGAGTTTGTGGATTAAAGAGAATTTGCAGCCCCAAAAAATGGATTTCTTTTTTTCTTTTTTTTTCGCAGCCATTCACCAAACTCTAGTATGGTGGTAATAAAACAGATATTACTTATTAACAGATATTACTTATTAAAATGTTCAACCCCTATAACCCACCCTACGGCGTTAGTAACCCTCCACTTAATTTCAAACTCCGTATTTTCCAATACTCAACTGCAGCATCAGTCAACCCCAAATCCTTATTCAACTCTTCAATATTGTCGATTTTGCACCCATTCAAAATTAGCAACTCAGAAATGATAAACAACTTTCTCGAGTTCGACATCACCGAGACGCCGTCGTCGTTAACTTCGACAAATTTACGCAAGGAATACTCAAATAGCGAAATAATAAGGTACTCGTTCTTGCTGGGGATATTCATCTGGATGTTGGTGTTGATGTTCCCGCCACAGAGGATGTACTTCAACACTTCCGGGATCTTTATCTTCTGAATGGCCCGGATTAGCTGGTTGTTAACCTCGGGAATTATAGCCTTGTACTTCTTCGATTGGTACTTGTTGCGGATAAAGTCTAGTCTGGCGTCGTTGGAGGCCGTGGGAGTGATTTTCTCCTCGGGGATCAAATTCTCCTCCAAGAACGAGTTCACGTGACGGTTGTTTATATACTGCAACAACAACTCGGTTTCGTTCTCAAATTTGTCCATTTTCAACGACCGGATTTTCGTGATATGCGACCCAATGCCGCGGTGGCACGAGGCACAGCTGACACAAAAACACGACAATGTATTTATCGATATCCATTCCACTAGCTCTACCGACCCACAATCGAGACAAATGTCGTTGTCGCTATCAGGAATCGACCGCACCAAGTTCAAGTAGTCTTTCTCTAGTATGGATGGTGCACGTGACCGCACCGATACCGGGGAAACAGCCCTGTCTCCCGACAGCCCGGGAATAAATGGCTTATCGACTAGATCAGTAATGAGCTTGGTCAAGTGTCTCCGATTCCGGGTTTCCCCCGATGGTTTGCTGGCACCGCTACTCCCCAGTGCCTTGGCAAACGACTGTCTAAGGCGGTGCGTATCAACCACCTGCCCAGCACTGTACAACGCCTTGATCCATTTATCGCGTTCCTGGTCGCTAATGGCCTGGAAAACATGCTTGGTTCCCCGGGAGGTTAGAATTTCAAAGCAGAATTGCCGCTTGTCGTATGTGACCAGCTTGACATTGGACAAGGCAACCTCGATGGGCTTATTAATGGGGGTTTTGCCCTTTCGCCAATCGGCAAATTCCATCAACCGTCCCTTGTTCAACACCACCCATTCTTTATGCCACCCTTGTTTCCCCTGTCCGCCCAACGTGAACAATATACCGGACATTTCCGAATCGCTAGCGGTGGTTTCGGAAGGAGGTTGGCTATCGGAAAAGATCAAGTCAATGTTTTCCGGCGTGATAATAAACTCGTCGATCGAGGTGGTGACACTGACTCCTGACTGCATGGGTACTGAAGTCGAACCGGGCGCAGTATTACCCACCACCACCACCACCTTATGGTTCAATTTATTGTACCGTATAAGCGTCGTTAGCTCTTCGTTCGACTGGCATGCTTCGATCATTTGTCTAAACTGGTATTTTTCGCTATTGAAGCGCAACAAAGCATGGAGGTATATTTGGTAGTTTTCTCCAATCAAGTTCTGGCTCGCCCGTTTATCCTTGTAGGTTCTAAACTCCAATAACCGTGGATTGCGCTCGTCGTACTTTAAATTGATAAATTTGAAAAAGTCCTCCAACAACCCATTCACGTACTGATTGTTTGTAACTTTGCTCAAGTGGTTTAGGTAGTCAAACTTGGAAAGTTCAAATGCCTTTCTTTTCATTAGTAGCTTCAGCTCAGGCCGCCCCTTCTCGTTGGATAAGTATTTATTTAACCAGCTATAGTACTCCTTGGAGTCGTTTTCAAACTGCTTCTTCCGCTGAGAAAGCTCGCTTCCACCTGATCCCGGGGTAGCCGATGCTGTTCCCGCATTTGACAGCTGAGTACCATTCCCACTGCTAGTGGTATTGGCGCCATTTATATCCAACAGGCTGGCCGAAATATTATGCACGATTTTCAAGAGTAGAGTGTTATTACATACCTCACTAAGGAAAAACTTCAAGTTCTTTTCAAACGGCACAAATATCGACTCAAACACCAGCTCGAAATCTTCAATAAAGCCAAACTCTTTAAGTAGTGAACTTGATTGCAAGTCCATCAAAGCGCCGATCCCCTGGGTTATCTTTGCTCGGGTGAAGGTGATTCTCTTCAAGCTTGTTTCCAATGCTCTAAAGTCATCGATTAGCGTCGAATACACCTTGTGGGCCCGTGGTATACGGTTTTCATTATCGGCCAAGACCTTTCTGAATTCTGGCCCGTCCTCAATATTAAAACTAAACTCCTTTCTAAACTCTCCTAAATTGAAGAGCTTCGATTGCCTGCTCTTACGGTTTGTCTGGGTTGAGCGCCTTTGAGGAAGGGTTGGTGGGACAATGGTTCTTGGGGTCTCCAAATAGGAAGTTTCTGGAACCTGGTCAATCCAGATACTGAAATGGAGAAGGTAATCGTAATCATTGGAGTCTAGGTTGTGTTCCCATAACGATATTGCGAGCTTGTTATTGCTGGCGGCAGATTTGTCAAATACATCATTAATGATCAACTTCTGGTGTTTGGGATTATGGACATCAAGAGGTAAATTGTTATAGTCTAATTTAGATACGCCAATAGTCGTCTTTTCGAGAATGGACTCTTCGTCGTATAGGTGGTGTTTCAACATTTGGACATTACTATTGTTGCCAATGGACTTGACGATTATAAGCGACTTGTTATGGAATTCAGGACCGGGTTTTATGGAGACGTTCAATTTCAACTTGTTAAATGTAGGACTGATACGTATGAGCAACGGGAATTGACTGGTTTCGTCGCAATCACTGCCGGGATTGGTTATATAGCTGGTAGGATCGTTGGCAAGTTGCTGTGTACTGGTATATATCTTGGTAATGGAGTTGACGGCTTTGGTCTCGGTAAGGGAGACGGTTGTTCGGAGAGAGTCCAACTCATCGGTTAATATTAGCTTGGTGAGCGTCACATTCGACTTCTCATCTTGGAAGTATGGGAACGAGATCCTCGCAAGGGCATCCATATCGCCAAGTTGGTGAGAACCAGATACTTCCACGGGATAATTGGCAGTGGTTGAATAGAAATAGTGATGAGTAACGTGGCGTGGGGGGTGTGTGTGAGTGTGGAAAAAGTGCCATTATTATTACTATTATTATTTTTTCTTAGTGAGCCGACATATGGCATGTTTTCCGTGATGGCACATTCCCACAGTTTTTACCCATTCTGAAACGAGCCATGAAGAGACGACAGTAGAAAAGAGGGGGGGTACTACTATCCTTACCTATAACAAGGATATATGTAGTTTAATTTGAATTATCAAAAAAAACACAATGCGATTTCTGTGGATCGAACACAGGACCTTCAGATTATACTGTATATGACTGAATCTCTTCAGTCTGACGCTCTCCCAACTGAGCTAAAACCGCAGCGAAGAACCCACGGCGGGAGTCGAACCCGCAATCTTTTGATTAGAAGTCAAACGCGTTAACCATTACGCTACGCAGGCATTTTCTGCGATTTGAAAAATTGCAGATTACTAAATCGTCTGAACTAAATTCCAAATCACCAATACGGAACCAGCCTCCCCTTTGCTGTACCAGCTGGGTACTAACGTCTGCGCGACAGGTTGATTTGCTCGATAATTACATCTACACCTCTATACTTGGCTCTATAAATCGACATATTATCGGAAAATCTCCCATCGTATGTAAACATCTACTGCAGAATCGTGGTACGGTAGTCTTTTCTTCAACGTGTGTAAATTAACCACATCACCTGGCTTTAACCTGACGCTTGGGTTGACCCAGAGCAAGAGCACCACCAGCACTTGCAGCGATTGCAACTCTTTGACTTGCACCGGGTGTATATACGTATTATTCGCGTGTAATACCCGGACAATTTCGTGTGTCGGCGCCGTTTCGTGGTCTCTAAACTCTGGCCGGGTATACCGGCTATTTAGTAGACTTTCGACAATGGTGGTGGACACCTCGTGGCTCGAATTGGTTGTTTCGCTAGTTGTTTCGTCGTGATTGACCAACGGCAAGCAGTGCTGGTATTTGGTTGATTTGAACCAGGTGGTGACGTCTCGCGCTTGGCGGATGCACCGGCTCACTATTGGGTCGCGTAAATTCACGTTGGTCGACGCCAAGTCGAGTTCCCGCTCGATGCGCTGGAAGTGGGAGTTGAAGTTTCGGTTCTTCAGAATGATAAAGTCAGAGTGAAACGATTTGGCAGCAAATGCTGGCCGCAGAGTCTCGCCTTCTACATGCGGACGGCCAAACTGCGATAAGAGACTGGTGGTGGTGTACTCAGTGTTTGTTGTTTTTGGTGGATGCCTTCGTTTGGTGATTCCACCAATGGGTGGCTGGCGACGTTTCGGGATAATATCCAAGGAAGTTTCTGCAGTGAGGTTTAATCGCTTCTCATTCTTCATTCGCTCGATATTCTGCTTCTTCTTGTCTTCGTAGACCTCGAACGGGTCTTTAGACTTAGTGTTCATGGTGGTGGTGCAGTGGGAGTAAAGTGGTGTATTTTTTTTTGTTTATTCTAGTGAACCAGAAGAAGAACCCCCAAAAGGGAACTACAATGTATGAGCCAGTGGTGTGCTTATTGGAGTATAGAAGGAGTGAGTACAAAATTAAGGATGGGTATAAAAGGAGCTGCAAGTATAAAATCATCAACTGGAAGTTGATGCAATACTAGAAGTGCCAAACAACCCTGTTTATACCTGGTCACTGAGATACTCCACTGAGATGCGAGCGTAGATTCAAGGAATCCTCTAACTGTTGTTTGAGTGAAGAAACCACCTGTACTAAACTGCCATTGAGTGGGGTTTCTGCTAGTTTCGATTCGTGTATAGATAGTTCCCGCTTTATTGTATCGATAGTTTCCTGAACTTTACGTATCTGCAGGCTATTGTCCGTGCTGGCATTCTTCTTGTGTAGTTTTATGGGAAGAAAACTTGGGTTCGGCAGACTCCTCCACACCTGCTTGGGTGGGGCTCTTTGTGGGGCCAGTACTTGCGACTTGCTCGTCAAACGTAGTATCCTTGGTAGAGTTTTCACCGACAATCTCTGGGCCAATGCGGTAATCCCCCGTTGGCGCCGATTGGGTTTATGAAAGTTCCCATTGATTGCTGGTGGGCCATTTTTCGCACCCAAGTTAAATGAACTAGCTTCCTCGGGAGGAATCTGTTTGTGTTCAATGCGTACTTGCCGAATAATTTGCCGAACATATTCGAGGTCAGGCATCATGTCGGATAAGTTGGGGTACTTTGCCTGGGCAATTCTCCCTGGTGTTTGGGGACTGGGGAACAGTTGAACCGTAACCTTTGGCTTTCTCAACTTGTTTACCCGTATTTCATAATTCTCTATGGGATCGTGGGCCGAGTCTTGGGTTTGTGAGTTTTGGGTAAAGTCTCGATGGCCCGACACAGCCAACAAAGTGTGGAACCGGCTGGGATTGTCCACAAGGCCCGGGAATCGATATGAACAACCAACAGTTCTAAACTTTCTCGGCACCAAACATTCGCCGGTCCTTGGAGTATAGGCGTTGGAGGTCATGGTGTGATGTTTAGTGTTTTGGCCCTTCTTTTTTTTGCACCCATAAATCGCCCTTTTTTTTTGCACCCACAGCACAAAGGGGAGGACTTGATGGATAAGCTCCCTAACAAAGCTCCCCAACAAAGCTCATACAATATCCTAAATATATTGTCTGGTTATAAACATACATACTTCTACTTACTTTCCTGCTTGAAAGAAACTCCGGATCTTCAGGAGCCCGTTGGACCGCAATGGCGAAAGCAGTCGAGTCCTTTCGGGATACTGGCCTGGCCGTGAATGAGGCACTGACCTGCTCCGGCGCAATGAGTCGTTGGCCTCCATTGCCCGAGGTGATATGGACTTGATGTTGAAACTGTCAATACTTTCATTGCTGTCGTTACCAAGAGTATAGGGATACAAGGGAGCAAAGTCTTCCCGGTTCTCAATGTCGTCATCCTCCTCCTCCACTGCTTCCTGGTACGTGGGCACTCGGGACAATATATTCACGTCTAGGGTTTTCAGCACCAGCTTGGAATTGAAGGAATCACCGCTGCTTTCAAGGGCACTCTCCAACGACACCGGGACATCGTTAATGGTGGACAAGTTTATGTCGGAGTCACTGGGTGTCACTAGTGGACTCACCTGCAAACTCTGCAATTGGAACTGTTCTCGCGGGCTCTGGGGCAGGTTCATATCATACACTTTGTCAAATATATGCTGTTTATACAACGGTGGAGCCACTTCCTGCCGGTCAAGGTCATTGTCGTAGGTTTCGCAAATCTCATCCTCATCATCCGAGAATTCGTCACGGCTGTGGGTTCCTGAGTCTGCCCTAAGAAGACTCCCTTGGAATAGCACATCCTCGTTTTTATCACTGGGAACAAATGTGCCATAGTGGTTATCGATATCATAATGTCTACCAACCACCAAGCCCGAATTGGCACTTATATATACCGCCACGGGTAAATTCACCCGCAATTCACTGACGTGGCTTTCGCCATTGTCTATCCGGATGCAAATCCTCAACCGATGCTTCACCACAATCATGCCGTTTTTGGTCTCACACGACTGGACTATATCCCGAAGGTGGTGTGGCACCTTGTAGTGGGTCTTAATCACCCACTTTTCATAGTCAAGGTCATCCATGCTAGGGATAGGCATATTCTGCTTGCCTGTAGTTTGCTCAAAGTCCGGTGAACGAACTCCACTGCACCGGACGTGGAAATGTTGCACAATAGCGCAAATAACCCCACGTAATCTCAACCCTTTGACATTGGGCACAATTATAATATTGATGGGAATTACCGACCCAATGGCAATCCCCTTTCTATTTATTCCCACCACATACTGGAGTTTCCCGGGCCACGAGCTGTTGATCTCCATATTATCACAGAGGTTCAAGTTTTGCGGGTGCAAGGTTCTGATTACGCGGAGATACTTGCTGACCGACTCAGTCTTTTCGAACCGGCCCCGTTCTATGCTACATTGCAACTTGTACCGTATTTTCCCTACCGGCAACTCTTCCACAGTTTCAGAGATGTTTGTGGGGAGGAAAACCATAAATGGGAGGCTGTAGTTGCCCTTTGGTAGCACAAACGAATTGTTTGGTATCTGCAAATCTGGAAAGGGCGTTCCGTCAATGCCGCTTCGAGGAATAGATGTTTCTAGCGGTGACGACTTGATTCGCGAGAGTTCAGCGAGCTCCTCATCAGATTCCTTTCGGATACTATGGACCGATCTCCGTCTGGCTCGGGAAAACGAAATGGCCTCGTCACCATAATTACCAAATGTGATTTCACCCTCACTATTGGTTAACAAATTGGGCCAATCCACTTGTAGTATGCACACTCTCTGGTTATATCGTTCTTCACTAATGTCAATTCGCTTGGCAAAATTAAAATGAAATTCACCAACTAGCACTAAATGAATTCTTTTTACATGTACATCCTCATTTAACGATAGCTTTACTATCCCCGATAACGGCACCGATTCGATTTCAAATTCGTTTCCTCGGAGGAAAAGCATATCCTTGTATGGGGACTTGAGTTTGATTTCAAATAGGGCAAGGTTTAGTCCATGGCTAAACATTTTTGCAGTTGCAGAGAGGAAAGAGATGGGGGGGAAGGAGGAAAAGGAGGAAAAGGAAAGGTAGAAGTCACTGGGTTTCTTAAAAGGGTTCCTTTTATTGGGCCCCCTCTCGTAATTACAAGGTTAGATTCTCTTGAACTAAGCAATACCAAATCCGGAGACTTCTTGGGTTGCGTATATATGTGCAAGTCACGGGTATAGGGCATTTCTTTTTAATTTTATTTTTTTATTTATTTCTTTGTTTATTTTTTTTTTGGCTTACCCGTGCTTATAGTTATGGTTAGATGGGGATTTGGTTGAAGAGAAATATGGCCAGGTTTGGCCACTCGGCTATGCCGGGGTGCTTACTCATGCCACCGGTATAGGTCACGGGTATGGTGAGGAATGTTTCAGAGCGACAATAGTGGCCGGATTACACGATAAACTTGGTAGACTGGTTCCGAGATATGTCGGGTATACTCGGGTGTGTAATGTTAATGTATAATGGGGAAGGCGATTCGGGGTTAACTCCAATCCCGTGACTCCATTCACAGAAGCGGGATATTTTGGCTTTATACTTTTCTCCATATTACCACATAACCACAATTAGGGCGGGATGGGGGTATTGTTATATTATCGGTCATATTGGTTATGGTTTTGTGTGCTTTATAAGTCCGCCTTTGTGGAACATGGACCTGCTTTTTCCGGTAGAAATCTGGGATATGCATGATTTTATAGTGTAGCTACGAAAAGTCGGAAGCGGGCTAGGGTGTAAGATTGACGTGGTGACGGAGGTTGGTGTCAGAGTGTTGTGATGACGGAGGTTGGTGTCAGAATGTTGTGTTGTATCTAAAGGAGAGTATAGAGTTAGAGATTATGGCAGAGCTCTATAACCATTTCTCATATATCCCAGACTATTATTGTAGCATAGACAAACTTTTGTTGGATGTTACTACTGAACCCTGTTGGTTACTACTGGTTCCTTGTTACCTGTTGGTTTCCGTTGGTTCATGTACATTGTGTACACATGTCTCTAACCTACAACCTACACTATTCCCCTAAATCAAAACAAACGATGAATCCATACCCAGGCAACCTAAACTAGTTTACTCTAATTATCTAACATCTATTAAACAGGGCACAAAACATATTAAAGTGCAATTCTATCCACATCCAAACCATCCTCTAACCCTTCCTCACATACTTCCATCAAGCAACAACCTCTTCAAACTTTTGGAAAAACTGCTCCACAACCTCCAGGCACCAGAATTCTCCCGACCACTTAACAAACCCTAAATGTCCCCCCAAGTCAGTTTCAACAAGACACAAGTAAGGATTGGTCTTGGCATCTAAAATGGGCAATCGGCACCCCACAGCAGGGTCATCGGTGGAGTTGATCATTAATAATGGAGTCTTGATCTTTTGAAGTCTTCTGGCGGGAGATAACTCTCGGTAGTACTCAAACGCATTAGCATATGGTGTGCTCTTATACGTGATGGCATTGTCGAACTCCCAGGTGGACTTGGCTTTCGCAGCCTGGGCTATGGTGTCTTTATTCACCACGTCAGGGTTATGGCTAATCAACTCCGCCGAGTTGTTCTTGACGATCTTGTTTAAGAACTGGGCCAACGCAGGATTAAGCAAGTACTTGCCCGTCCAAGAATTATACAAATGGTAGGCACTATCCACAAAGTCCCAGGGACACCCAACCACCGCAGCAGCCTTGACCAACTCATGGTTCTTCTCGTTCACGTGATGCTCGGCTTCCTCGCCGAGGAAGTTGGAAAGCATGGCGGCACCAAACGAGAACCCCGCCGTGTAAATTGGTCTATTGGGGTACCGTTTCTTGAACTCAACCAACACCTCTCTAATATCGTCCGTGGACGAGGCGTTGAACAACTTGCCGTTGGTGATTTTGGTTCTGCAGCATCCACGGTTGTTAATCACAACCACATTCCACCCACTCTCGGCCTTGGTTTGTATCGAATGGGCCAAGTTACGGATCATTAGCTCGTGACTACCACCAGCCAATCCGTGAAGAATAACCACAATCGGCTTTTGCGAATCGGCGTCAACCTGACGAACCTGGCCCAATTCCTCCTCGGTAAAGTACCTCGTACGAGGATGCAACTTGGGGAATCCTTCCGGTAAAGTTTTTTTGCACAACTCGTCAAACTCCGACTTTGACTCTGGTTCGCTGATGGCCCAGTCCAATGAGCAGATCCCACCATCGGCATAAGTAAACAACTCTCGTCCATAGTAGACCGGGTACTTTTGTGCGCTGTCATGCGAGGTGTAGTAGAGAGTTTGCAAGGTACCAGTAAACAAAAGTGGGTTTAACCATAACTTATTCGTTGGGTCAATAAGACTCAAGTTTTCATTAACAAACTGGGTATATTTCACAGTAGACCCTTGTTTAGACGGTAAATCAATAGACTTGGCATCGTCGGTTTGGTGAAGTTTAATATTGGCTCTAAAGCCCCAGTTTAAAATACCCATATCTCGTGTTGATTCTTTGCTTTATGGCTATCCCGGAGTGCCCGAAGCTTGGGTATATATATATATACTGTCGTGGGCGGGAAAATGTTGGGCGTGCTCTCTCAGTGGACCTCGGTTAGAAAATTTTCCACGCTCAGAATCGACTATCGCGGAGATAAGCCTCGCTCCGGAGATAGTCCGGGTATCGGATAAATCCAGCAGGTTTTTTTTCTTGATTCTTCCCGTTCCCGGGGTATGCAGTTGGTAGGAGATGGCTACCAATGGGAGGGGGGCATATCTTACAGATCAATAGGGGTTCTACACAGAACTTTCATTATACTACACACACACGTGATTAAAAGTCTATACTTATCGTCTTTGGAGTTGTCCATCGCCATTTGTCTGGGTAATAACCTTGTCCACACTTGCCTTTCTACGAAGCGATGCTGCCTTGGTAATGGCAGTCTTGGACCGCTCGGATGACTCGCTATTAGCCAAGTGTCCTCTATCATCTAACTCTACCGTTCCAGGACACTCAAAGAGCGATACTTGTCCAGCCAATAACCCCAAAGTCTCCAATACTTGTGCTGGTTCATTAAGATGAAACGACGCCACTGTCTGCTTCGATGCAGGCCCCACAGCTACAGGATAAACCCCATACGAGCCAAACTCGTTCTGCGGCAAATTCTGGTCACGCCACTCAGCCTCAATCTCTTTCAACGACCGAAACATATCCTCGTCCGTCAAGTCATCGCCAAGACACAAGATGAAATCAGGCACTTCGTCAGCATTGAAAAGATCGCTCTTTTTGCAGTTGGCACTCTCGGGGTCCTGTTTGGCCCCGTGAGGATGCGATACCAACCGCCTAACAATCTCCCCTTTATTAAGAAACTTGGGCCGGACTTCAATATTGGCTTTCCCTGCCATAACCTCCACCTCGTACTCCTGGGCAATGGTGTCGTTCAACTCACGGAGACATTTCGCCGCCTGGAAGTTACCCAACTCGGGATCAGCACGCCGGTAGTGCCAAGTAAGCGCTACCTTCTTTCTTTCGATGCTGGATCCCGGAGTTTGGTCGGTATACTTTCTATACACAGCATCCACTTTCGACTGCCACGACATATCAAAGGTTGCCGCGAGATTCACCCACCCGGTAGACCCGAAATCTTTCATAAAACAGCCGTGTTCTGCCGATAACCCGACATTCTTGCTACCCATCCATTTATCCAAGAACTTCTGGTCCCGCCCAGAGATAATCCATATCCTGTTCTTGGGGTCGGCGCCGAGAACGTCGAGAATGCCGTTCAATTTGTCTGATGGAATTGCCGCTGCCGGGTCTCGAACTATTGGGGTTAACGTGCCATCATAGTCAAACAAAAACAACCGCCGCTGTGAACTGTGGTAGTTGTTTAGTAACAATGGTCTATTTAACGCCGGGGTATAACTGCTCACGTGAGTCACTAACGAGTGGTCAATGATGCTGCGGATAAATGTTGATGTCCAGTTCTGGACCGTATTTGATGTGACGCGTTTATATAACCGAGCCTCCAACTCCTGTTTATCACCAAGGCTCAACAATAACGTATCATTAATCGTCTTGGCTATACCCACTGAGTCCCACGGGTTCACCAAAATGGCCTCATCAAGCACCGATGCCGTACCGGTGAACTCCGACAACACCAACGGAGAACTGTTATACTTCTGGCAGATAACAAACTCCAACGACGTGGTATTCATACCGTCCCGAACCGAGGTGATCAAACACAAATCTGCCACTCTCAACAACGCAAGATACTCCTCCTTATCCACCATCATCTGATAGTGTAATACTGGAGTGTGACTCAAGTTCCCGTACTGAGAATTAATCTGGTTAATCAACTCTGTAGCTTTACTCTCTACATTGGCTGAATGAGAGTACCCCGGGCTAGATACCTGGATCAACACCACCGTTTCCCGCCATTCCGGATACATATCCAAAAACATTTGGAACGCCTGGAGTTTCTGGATCACTCCCCGGACTTTATCTAACCGGTCTCGACCAACAATGATTTTCTTGCCCTTATACAACTCCTTGAGAGCAGCCACTTTGTCATCGGTGCCGGAACTGCGCAGAAACGCATCATGTTCAATCTTGCGGGTATCTATGCCTATGGGCAAAGTATCCACCGATATGGTGGTCCCATAGGCAAACACCTTATCGGTAGTAACCTCCATACCCAACAAACGCGTACAACAGGAGAGGAAGTGCCGCTGGAACTCTCCCGATTGGAACCCAATCTTATCTGCTCCCAACATCCCATCGAGTAACTGGCTACGCTTGGAAAGACAACGGAAGTACTCGGAAGACGGGAACGGCACGTGTAGGAACAACCCAATATAAGCATCAGGGAACTCCATTCGTAACAACTGTGGTAACAAGAGCAAGTAGTAATCATGGATCCAAATAACATCGCCTGGCTTGTAGATGGACTTGATCTTGTTCAAGTATACCTCGTTAAACTTTACATAGTCATGCCACTCCTCAGCCTCAGCCTTGCCGTCAGAAGCTTGGCCTTGTATATAATGGAACACTGGCCACAATACATTCTCAGCATACATTCTCCAGCGTCCTTGGTCACGCCTCAATAGCCACACGGGATGGATGTTCTTGGACTGGTTTGCGTGGCAGAGTTTATCTTCTAGTTCCTGTTTATCTTTGTCATCCAAGTAGAGAGCATCATCTTGGAGACTATCCCCAACAGTACTGCTGCCATTGTGCTTGTACATATCGGATTTATTGGCATTGATTTCTCCGGTCCACGCTACCAAGTGGGTTTCCCAATCGGAACTCTGTTCAAGGAAACGCTGGGACGAGTATAATGCCGAGTTCCCACGTACTGGAGCAACGTCCCAGAAGTATTGTCCTGTAGTGTGGTCGTAGTTGCTGATGATCCGTGTAGGAAGCGACGTCATCACATTGATGATTCTTCCTGAGATCTTGGCTGATCCGTGCGATAGATAGTCCTGAGGGGACACAATAGGAGTATCTGGCAAGGTTGTTGTAGATTCATCTGCCGACATGGTGGAAGGTTCACGGTAAAAGTTCAGATGAGATCAGGACGTTGTTGTTGTTTTTTTCAGTTGTCGTGAATGGTGTATTATCTACTTGGGATAAGTAAGTCCGTTATATCCTTCCTAGACAATTGTAAAACAAACTGAGAAATAAGAAAGAAAAAAAAAAGTCTATTGCTAATGGGCAGTACACCAGAGGAATGTCTATACTTAAGAGAAGATAAAACAGACAGCGATAATGGCTATTTAAAAAGGGGTAATTGAAATACTGTGTGTGTGGTGGGTGGGTGTGATAAGATACTGGCATTTAGGGGGGTTGAAAAAAAAAATGTGTGAATCCGTTGGCCCCGATTTTATTGTTACTTCTTTTCTTTTTTTGCAGTTTCATTCCACATGCCCCCCCTCCCATTTGTTCAATTGTCGCTAGAACCTGCCAAATGGATGTGTAGGGTTAGGTGGATTAACTGGTGAGATGGTTGATTGGGTTTGGAAATGTGGTGTTGAGATTAACTGGTAAGAACTGGGGGGGCGCAAGTACAAGTAAAATGTCCGATTGGTAAATATAGGGAATGAATGTTTTGTCATGTATGTATGGTGTGTGTAGTATAGTATTTCTCTGGCTCATTGAAAATACTGATTTCTCATATCCACATTTCTGGTTATGTGTCCCAGTATAAGCTTTATAAATATGGACCAAGATAACTTCCAGAGCTGGTGTTTCTGAAGATTGGAGGGTTATCTATAAACAATTGCATCTGGTGGTGTTTGTATATGGAACTAACAAATAATGTCACCATTTATTTTTTGGGGCTTTTGTTGCATTTTTGTGCAGAAAAGTTGCAAATTTGTTTCCCATTGCATGTTGGTTTGGCTGTGGACTACATTATGCCTAAAACCAGTAACCATGAGGGAAAGTTATATTCATCTCATGCTACTCCCCTTTCTTTATTTCTTCACCCTATCCAATTTCCTCCCCCCTTCCCGATCACCACCACCAGCCATTCTCAAAACACAATTATATATATTTTTTTTTGTTCCTATTTATTCGCATTTAATTTATATTGTACTATATATAAATCCTTTAACCCAATAAGTTTACCATAAAAATACAGGATATACTTTCAAGCAAAAATAGAATACAAAAATTCAACTCATACAGATATAGAGTCCACCCTCCTCAATAGGAACAAAAAGAAGCCGACCCCCAATCCTGCCCATTCAAGCAACAACAGTAACCACAAATAGTGAAAAAAGAAAGCGAAACAAAAACAACTTGACTTTGGTCTTCAGCAATCCAGCATGCTTTACTTCAGTGCACAAAAGTATAATAACCAATCCCAGACGTGACAAACATCCCGTCCGGCAATTCTCTTCTTCTCTTCTTCTTCTTCTTCTGTGTTCTTCTTCTATCCTGATGAAAATACATATACTTTTTTTTTTCCATTTTTCTTCTCTAGTCAAATCGAATTCGTCACGGCGAAACCTCCTTAAGCTTGAGGCTGCTCAGGAGCTGGGACACCTTCGGCACCAGCCTCAGACTTCTTGTACTCTTCGTACGCAGTCAAGGCATCCTCAAAGTGGTTGCTGAACAACTCGTCGTCCTCTAACAAATCCAAAATCTCCTGGTTCTCTAAACCCAACATCATACCAGTAATCTTACCAGCAGCTTCTGGTTCCTGAGCCTTACCGGTGGCAACAATCTTGGGGTACAATTCTTCACCCAAGATTCTCTTCTGCTGGTCTGGTGGGGCGCTGGCAATGATAGCAGCCAAGTCCTTTTGAGGACGACCACCCTTGTTCTGGGTACGCTGGTTTGGGTAGTAACCACCTCTTTGCTGTCTCATGTTCTGCCCGTTAAAGTCCTGGAACTGTGGGGGCATACCATAAACTGGGACAGGTTGGCCGTTAGGACCTGGTCTAGGCCACTGTTCTGGACCGGCAAATGGCTGGCCTCTTCTCATCATCATTTGTGGGTTAGGACCAGGGAATGGAGCATTGCCTCTGCCATTAGGTGGGAAGAACCCTTGTTGGCCGTAGAACATAGGGGGCATGAACTGACCAGGAATACCCGCAGTAGCAGCAGCATTCTGCATTCTCATTTGGTTTCTGGCCTGGATCTGCTGTTCCAACTGAGACCGTCTAACATCCTTACGCTGGGCCAAAGCAACGTACAATGGCTTACCAACAACCATTCTTTGGTTCATCTCAGTAATGGCCTTGGTAGCTTCCTCAGGGGTGGAGAAACAAACAAACCCAAATCCCTTCGACTTGCCAGTCTCATCAACCATGATCTTGGCCGAAGTGATGGTTCCAAAAGGCTTAAACTCCTCCTCCAACTTTTCCGAGTCAATAGACTCATCCAAGTTCTTAACAAACAAGTTAACCCCTTGGTACTTGGCCAACTTTTCCAATCTGGTGGATTCGTACTGTTTCTTCAACTCTTCCATTCTTTCTTTCTTCTTCTGGGCTCTACCGACATAGATCTTTTGTCCGTTGATTTCCTTGTCGTTCAATTCCTCAACTGCCTTGACAGCCGAGTCATGGTTTTCAAAGTTAACAAAACCAAACCCTCTGGACTTGCCATCCTGGTCCTTTTCCAAGTAGATGGAAGTGATGGCCCCATATGGAGTGAACAACTTTTCGAAATCTTCTTCGGACAATTCCAAGTCAATGTTCTTAACATAAACATTGGTGTAGTTGGCCTTCATTTCCTCGAGCTTGGATTCACGGTCCTTCTTGGAAATGTGCTTACCAACAAACACTTCACGGTCGTTCAACAACATCCCGTTGACGTTCTCAATGGCAGCCTGAGCAGCTTCGGCGGTTTCGTAGTGAACAAAACCAAAGCACTTGGATTGACCCATCTCGTCCGTGGCAACCTTACACGACAAAATCTTCCCGAAAGCAGAGAAGGTGTCGTGCAAAGCCTTGTTGTCAATGGCTGGGTGCAAGTTCTTAATGAAGATGTTGCCATCGCCAGATCTTCTGGTGGAAGGATCTCTTTGCGACCACATGATACGACATGGACGGCCTTCGATTGGAGAGTAGTTCAACTCTTCAATGGCCTTTTCTCCATCTTCGAGTCTGTGGTAGTTGACATAAGCGTAACCCAAAGACTTTTTGGACACGGCATCACGGCAGACTCTAATGGAAGCAACTTGTCCGATTGGAGAGAAAATCTCGAAAAGAGTGGCTTCGTTAACGGATGGGTTTAATTCACCCACGTAGAGGGAAGCAGAACTGTCAGAAACAGCACCGGATTCGGTTTGTTCTTCTTGTTCACCAGAAGCAGCAGCAGCAACAGGAGCAGCAGCAACAGGAGCAGCACCTTGTTGTTCAGTAGCACCAGATTCAAGGCTCAAGTTTTCCAAGGATTCTTGGATTTGGTTGGTTTCAGCAGCAGACATTGTTGATGAAGGTATTGGAGGAAATTTTTTTTTTTTCGGGGGGTTTTTTTTTTCTTAGATGAGGTTTACAATTACACCAGTTGGAAGGGTAATTATAATATATGTATTTTTTTTTTTTTGAGAGTTTATAGATATGGAAAAAGAGAAGGCGATCGACGACAAACGTACGGTACTATTCTTCTTCTTCTAATATGGGAATGGGTTTACTTTTTAAAAAAAGTGTGGATGATGATGGTAAAAAGATCGGATATGTATGTGGAAGAAAAAGTTTCACCAATAAAAAAAAAAATTGGTGAAGAGGACAAGGGAACAGGAAAGCGAGAACCAGAAGCAATTTTTTTTTTGTTTAGGCGGGACGACATTGTGTCTGCGACATTCAGATCTGGGAACATCACAAAAAAGAGATAATGGGGGAGTGAGGGAGTTAACCATTGCAGAATGGATGGATTTTTTTCCTCGGTAAAGGCTGTAAGTGAAAAATTTTTCACCGATAACTCGAGGGAGAGGAATAAACGTTTTGTTTTCTTTGGGGAGGAAAATGCACGTGACTTAAGGGATTACCCGGATCATGATTGGGATATATGGTTTAGGTGATGGAGGTGTTTGATGGAGAATAGAGGGAAAGATGGTTCTAGGAACCTCGATCAGGTGGTTGGTTTGTGTAATGTATAATGGTTTTTATTCTCGGGCTTTATCTGTCCCCCCCCCCCACACACACAGGATGCTAAAATATCAATAATTTATACAATGTTTCTACACAAACTACATGAATACTACACTACTTCTTCGTCTCCCTCGATTGCGCTTTAAGTCTAGTGTACATCTCCCGGATCTTTCTGCTGGGCACCACCGATGGCCAGTAGAGCCCTGTAAACGACCACAAATGCATCTTCACCTTCTCACCCTCTTTTTCGTCAGCGCTGCGGCTGGCATGAGCGTCTATAAAGTCACCAATTGTAAGCAATTCTTTACGCAATATCTTGGCCCACTCGTGCTTCTCTAGTCCGTTATTGCCGCGGTGTAACCGGTGCAAGGATTTCGATACCGGATGCATAATTGTCTTGCACTTTTCCTCGTCCATACTGTTATATTCCAAGGCACGTGACTGCTCTTTAGTCTTATCATGGCCATGAGTATGCTGGTGATTATGGTGATGGACATGTTGGTGACTATGGCGATGTCCATCACTTTCTATTCCTGGACTCCCCTTGGCAACCAGCGACGCCTTCTTCGGTTTAATCTTCCGGAACGAACCTTCAGGAGTCGACGATCTGCCCGGTTTCTTCACTTTACCGGCACTAGCAGGTACCGGTGTACTTCCAGCAGTCTCCACCTTTGGCTTTCTCACTCTCTTCCGGGGGCCCGGAGTGGTATCGCCGTTTTCAAGTTCCTCTTCCCGCAAAAGGGTAAACAAGTAATCCACTCTTCTCCCTAGATGAACTGCACCCGGGACCTTCTTGACCACTTTGCTCACGCCACCGTTACCACCAGTTCCATTGCCAGAACCATTAGCAGCTTCAGCCCCAGCCCCAGTCCCAGTTCCAGTTCCAGTCCCAGTTCCAGTTCCAGTCCCAGTTCCAGTCCCGGCTCCGACTCCGGCTTTCGGCTTGGTCTTATCTTTAGCCCCTGCCGGTGCCGTTTCCAAAAAGATCTTATTCTGCAACCCCAACACCGGATCATCTCTAATTTGCACCCAGCTTCCATAACCAAACTTATACACACCAACAAGCAACATAGCATCGTCCACCGCAGTCCAATTACAACTCCACGCCTGTACCAGCTTAGGTGGTCGTGGTAGCACAATCTTCATCGGGTTATCCTTGGGAACAATGTCCTGTAACAACTTCATATCCACCGGTCTATTCAACACAAGTTCAGCATTAATGTTCTTGACTCCCTGGTACTCAAAAAGCACCGCTTTTCGTTCCTTCTTCTTGGCAATCCACAACGCCGTGGCACCAGGGTCGTTCGGACCCTGTTCCTTGGCTTTCCTCTCCAACTCCGCCACCGCTTGTGACCGACGCTCCTCCTCCTCCTTCACCAACTGTCTTGCTGTGTTGATAATCTCATTGTACGCGTGCTTCACCAATACTGGATTCTTATTGGTGACGCTACCATCCTCCACCAACTGTTCCCATTTTCCGGATAAATCTCCCAACCGCAATATGGACCGATAGATCCCCCGGATCTCCTTCTCCGACAACTGATGGTCCGAGGCGTTTCGGCGCCGGCTGACTCTCAGTACACCTTCTTCCTCATCGTCAATCTCAGCATCACTAGGAACCGAGGACCCGTTCTCAAATTTACGTAACGTGGCGTTTCTTCTGGAGTACATGGCAATCTGCTGCTGCAAGTACTCCTCATCGGCCTTTCGTTTTTCCTCATCCTTCAACTTGGTCAACTCTTCCTCAGGGATAATATCGTCCCATTCCACATCCGCTTTATAATCAGTCACTTCAAACTGCTTCAAGAACTCTTCCGACCCCAAATTCGACTCCCCCAAGTCTGGTGTAGTCACGTGATCCTCAGCATGTGACAAGACATCGTCAAGGTTCAAATCTTCGAGCTTCTTCTGGTTCTCGTTCTCCTGGAACATGTTGGCGGCACCAAACTTCAAGATCTGCGACAACTCGCTGGCACTTGGCTCGTTCTTGGTCTTTTTGGAGTTGGGGTCGGTTATACCGAGGGAGATAATGGCATATTCTAGAATCATCTTCTTCCTGGCCCTCTCGAGAATCTGCTCTTCAACAGTATCTTTGCTCACAAACCGGTACACAGAAACGTGATTCTTTTGTCCAATTCGGTGGGCACGTGCCATGGCTTGCAAGTCGGCCTGAGGGTTCCAATCCGAGTCGAAAATAATCACCGTATCTGCCGTCATCAAGTTGATCCCCAACCCACCGGCCCGGGTAGATAAAAGGAATATAAAGTCGTTAGAGTCTGGAGCATTAAAATGGTCGATGGAAACCCGTCTCTGGGCCGACGGTATGCCCCCATCTAGTCTCTGGAACTGGTATCCCTTGATTGACAAATAGTCTCCCAAGATATCCAACATCCTCACCATTTGCGAAAAAATCAACACCCGGTGTCCTTCCTTCTTTAGCCGGGTCAACAACTGCTCTAACAAAACCATCTTTCCGGATGACATAATCATCCCCCTGAGAATGTTTTCCCGGTTTATACTACCGGCCTTGGCCAATACCTTCTCCTCGGCACCATCAAACAAGTATGGGTGGTTAGATGCCTTTTTTAACTCAGCCATAATGTTCAAGAGGGAGATTGGTGCTCCCTTATTCCCCGAATTCAAAGCGGCATAGTTCTTGGTGATGATATTCTTATAGTACTCGGTCTGGATGTCAGACAACTCTACTCTCAAAATACGTTCGCTCTTGGATGGTAAGGATTTCTCCACATCTTTCTTTAACCGTCTCAAGATGAATGGTTGGATCTTCTTCTGGAGATCCTTAATGTAACGCTCCTGTTCTTCGTCTGGGGTCTCAAAATCAATCTCTTGCTGGATAGAGAACTTTCCCGGCATAAGAAAGTTGCACAACGCATCCAATTCCTTGATATTGTTCTGGAGTGGAGTCCCGGTGATTAAAAGCCGGTTGGTGACTCGGAACCCCGCAAGTGACTCGTACAACGAAGACTCAGAGTTCTTTAACCGGTGGGCCTCATCCACGGCAAGAAACTGCCACTTGACCGACCCTAATTCACTTCGGTCCTTAAGAATGTACTCATATGTGGTTAACAAGATATTGAACTTGGGTTTCCCATTGCTGCCATACCATTCGTAATCTCTGATGGTACGCCTAGCCTCAGCATTTCCCAAATAGTATACACAGTTAACTTCGGGTGCCCACCGTTCAAATGTCTCCTGCCATGCTGGTACCGTCGACAATGGAACCACCACCAAATGTGGACCATTCTGTCTACGTGAGTATATTAACCACGATAAGAACGAGATGGTCTGGATGGTTTTCCCGAGCCCCATTTCGTCGGCCAAAATCCCATTCTCGTTTCGTGACCACAAGAATGCCATCCAGTTCAACCCCGTGAGCTGGAAATCACGCAATTCTCCATTTTTGATGAACACCGGCTGCTTCACCAACTTCTCGAACCGTGGCCTTTGACTAAGTGGGTAATTTGCTGAAAGATGTGGGAGGATCTTGGAGTTTAAACGCTGCTGATACTTGGACACTTGTTCAGGAGAAACCTGGGCAATCTCCTCAGCGTCTTCCCATGAGCACTCGTCATAGTAGAGCCGTCTCCACTTCACAAAATACTGTAACTTGGTTTGTCCATCATCATCTTCTACCCGCTTACTATCTACAATCCTCTCAACCTGGGTATACTCTTCCTGCTCGTCTCTGCGTCTCTCCAGCTCGATATCCATGGCCTCTATATCCTCCTTGGTGGTGAGTGGGTCGTTTCTGATCTCCTGGTCGTATATTATAAACTGTTTTATATAGTTGTCCACTTTTCTGAACCCCTTGATATCCTTGAGGGTCTGAAACTTTTCCCACGTGTTATGCCAATGTGAAGCGTCGGTCCATTTGATTTTGAAGAGATAATCGAGTTTAGGGTCCTTGGTTATCTCCGCGTTTTCGGGATTAAGTTTGTGGTCCATCACCAAATCGATCCCCCGTTCATCCTCGGGTTCGTTGGCTTGCTGGTAGTAATAATAGTCATCGTTTTCTACAATCTCGTCCGAATCCGGCTCGCTTTCAAGAAACTCATCGTCGTTATCGTCATCAACATAGTAGTTCACTTGTTTGTTGTTTCGGGACGAAAACCGGATTTCCTGGGGTATAGCCGATACCGAAGAGTTCTTCTTTTTGTTTTTGCTCTTATTCTTCTTATTGGTGGAATGGGCACTTTTCGGCTTTTTCCTCGTTGTAACTACAAAGTCGTCATCTTCATCGTCAAACTCGTCATCTTCGTCTTCGTCATCCTCTCCATCTTCATCTTCATACTCATCAATCACCTTTTTCCGGCGTTTTCTTGGTGAAATTCGGTCTTCATCAGACTCGCTATCTTCAACAATGGACGGTGCATGTCTCTCGCGTCGCGACCGTCTTAATCCATAGAGTTCCGGGTTGAGGTTGGCTTCCTCGGGTACATATGATTTAACCATAGTGATTGATTTTTCTTTCTTTTTCTAGGGTTTTTCCAATTTGTGGTATGGATAAATGGGATGGGTGGGAGTTGGTGTGATTATTTCTGGTTGTGGTATTTCTGGTTGTGGTATTTCTGGTTGTGGTATTTCTGGTTGTGGTATTTCTGGTTGTGGTATTTCTGGTTGGTTAAATATGGCACTGGGGTATTCGCCAAACAAGATATATAAATGAAATCAGCTAATTACGCTCTTTATGGGTAGAGGTAATGGATCCAGGAATAGTGTACTTCTGGATGATGATAATGATTACGGGACAAAAAAAAAAGAACTGGGTACTACCGTCCCTACTTAGTGTGGTGTTGGTACTGGTTCTACCTTTGTTGGTACTGGTTTTAACTAAAACAACTGCAGCTAGTGTAGTTCCTATAGTGGTATTGAACAAACAAATTAACCTAATCCGGTTCTGGTTGGTATAGGTGTTTATCTGAGAGTATCCTGCCAAAGCCCAGCAGATGGTGAAGTAGAGGAAAAATGAGGGAGCGAGGATCGAGCTTTGGTGGACGAAAATTTTGTGTGTGGGCATTTCCCAGCAAGACGGTGCCAACGACGGCAGTTGATTCTGACCAATCAGAAAATGGTTTGGGAATTAGCGGCAGAGTGGTGATCCATAGAGAGAGGGCGGGGCGGAGATATATGAAAAGGTTTGTGAGGTATTCTTGGGTTTACGGAGAGTATGGAGAGGTTATGTTTTACATAGGACTTGAGACAGGTTAATTGTAGGACGATGTGATTAAGAGGGGGGGAGAGAAATTTTAGTGCGACACAAATAAATGGTGTGCATGTTCTTGTTCAACCAGTTGCTGTTTCAATTGGTAATTGGGGAGGAGGGGGGTTTTTTGCAGCCAACAACAACAAAGACACATGTACGAGAACAGAGACACAACAGTGCCAACAGAGGGTCATTGGCTATACAGCAAGATAAGAATGGTCCTAAAGTTAGGACCGGGTAAGTATAATCAGCATTGTAAGTTTCATATATCACTATCAGGTCTGGTCTATACTACCAAACCGAGGCGTGAAATAACCACACAGGAACCATTCCCACCACCCCCACGCATACCTCCGAGACAAGTGAATATACATACAACAGAACCATCCAGGAAACTCCAACAAAACTAAACTTCAGCCAGTATTGAAGGATCTGGAAAGCTCATGCACCACTAGAGACATCGATAAGTAATACCCATTGGGTTATACGCTCCAGACATGGGCATCTTTCTCTGAGACACGCCAATCCCGAAACTCCGTACTAACACCGAAGAAAACAATCGGGGGGGGAAAAAAAGTGATATGAAGGAGACAAAAAAAAAACTCGAAATCCGAAACCCACAAAAAAGCCAACGCCCGCGACATTTTTTTTCTGTGCCGCGTACACGACCATGGTGGGAGATTTTTTTTCTTTTTTTTTCTATATTGCCCAATCACACTGACATCCTTGGACTTATGGTGGAGTAGAGGTGAACTTGAGTAGTAAAATGGGGATGAAGAGGTAAAGTCTTTTCTATATACATAGTCCTAACCTAGCAAACTCCGTTCGACATATACATGTAAAGAAAAAAATATATTTCTCTGGCTTTCCCTAGAAATTTGCACCCAACTCTATTTACCCTCATCTACAGAAAATAGACAATATACACACCAACCATAAACAACACAACAAGGGAGTCTTCCTTTTCCCCATGTCCATCTCTTTTCCCATCTCTCAACTGTAAACGATCAATTCTCAATCACCTTCAACTCCCCCCCATCCCATATACCACCCTGGTAAATCACATACTATCTATCCCTCCTCCTCCCGTCTAACCCAATCACAGAGCACCGTTTAGTAATAGGTCTCACATTTACCACGACTGCCGCGTCTCCTGACGTAAATCTCATCACTAACTGTACTGCACACAAAAAAAAATTTTTTTTTTCTTCTTCACACATATACTGAAAAACTCAATCATGAGATGGATCCCACTACCTAGTTCTAACCCTCTATAGTATACCCGCAGTACAAGATGAGCTCCAAAGCCAAGAACAACTCAAAGGGCGAAACCAGTTCCAAAAACACGAGAATTGCTATTGTCTCGACTGACAGATGTAAACCAAAAAAGTGTAAGCAAGAATGCAGAAAGAGTTGTCCTGTTGTGAAAACCGGGAAGTTGTGTATTGAGGTGACGCCTGCGTCCAAGATTGCTTTTATTTCCGAAACCTTATGTATTGGTTGTGGTATCTGTGTCAAGAAGTGTCCCTTTGACGCCATAACCATTATCAACTTGCCCACCAACTTAGAAGGCGAAACCACCCATAGATACTCGGCCAACTCGTTCAAGTTGCACAGATTACCCACCCCCAGACCAGGCCAGGTCTTGGGGTTGGTGGGTACCAACGGTATTGGAAAATCCACGGCGTTGAAGATCTTGGCTGGTAAACAAAAGCCAAACTTGGGCCGGTACGACGATCCTCCTGACTGGGAAGAAATCTTGAGATACTTTAGAGGGTCTGAGTTGCAGAACTACTTTACCAAGGTGTTGGAAGATAACCTTAAGGCTATAATCAAGCCTCAGTATGTTGATAACATTCCTCGTGCGTTGGCCAAGGCTGCTGTCAAGGAAGTTGGTGCCATTTTGCAGGCCAAGAACGAAAGACCCGATGAGTACAACTACATTTTGAACGTGTTGGAATTGAAGGGGGTTCTTAACCGTGAAGTGGCCAACTTGTCTGGTGGTGAATTGCAGAGATTTGCTCTTGGTATGACCTGTGTCCAGCAGGCCAGTGTGTATATGTTTGATGAGCCATCTTCATATTTGGATGTGAAGCAAAGATTGAGAGCTGCTGAGGTTATTAGATCGTTATCGTCGCCAACCACCTACATTATCTGTGTGGAGCACGATTTGTCGGTGTTGGATTATTTGTCGGATTTTGTTTGTATTCTTTATGGTGCACCTTCTGTTTATGGGGTGGTTACTTTACCATCCTCGGTGAGAGAAGGGATCAACATTTTCTTAGATGGGCACATTCCTACCGAGAACATGAGATTCAGAACCGAGTCGTTACAGTTCAGATTGGCGGATGCTGCCGATGGGTTGATATTGGATAAATCCAACGCCATGGCCTATCCAAGCATGCGTAAGACCCAAGGAGACTTTAAGTTGAAGGTTGAGGCTGGTGACTTCACCAACTCGGAAATCTTGGTGATGATGGGAGAAAATGGGACCGGGAAAACTACCTTCTGTAAGTTGTTGGCTGGTGCTACTCCTGCTGATGGTGGCCAGGAAATCCCCAAGTTGAACGTGTCGATGAAGCCACAAAAGATTGCCCCTAAGTTTGCGGGTACAGTTAGACAGTTGTTCTTTAAGAAGATTAGAGCGTCGTTCTTGAGCCCCCAGTTCCAGACCGATGTCGTCAAGCCATTGAAGATTGAGGATATTATTGACCAGGAAGTGCAAACCTTATCGGGTGGTGAATTGCAGAGAGTGGCGATTGTTTTGGCGTTGGGTATTCCTGCGGATATTTACTTGATTGACGAGCCTTCGGCGTACTTGGACTCGGAACAGCGTATTATCTGTGCCAAGGTTATCAGAAGGTTTATCTTGCACGCCAAGAAGACGGCGTTTATTGTGGAGCACGATTTTATCATGGCGACATATTTGGCCGACCGGGTTATTGTGTTTGAAGGTAAACCATCCCAGGATGCAATTGCCAAGGCCCCTGAATCCTTGTTGACTGGGTGCAACCGTTTCTTGAAGAACTTAAACGTGACGTTCAGAAGGGACCCCAATTCGTTCAGACCAAGAATTAATAAGCTCGACTCGCAGATGGACAAGGAACAGAAGCAGGCGGGCAACTATTTCTTCTTGGATAATACTGAATTGTAAACTTCATTTCATTCGCTTTAGTTCTTTTTAAGATGTTTGGTGTGCCGGGTTTAGGAAAATATTGCGTGTACATTATTCTTTTCATTGCATTGAATTTGTATGGTGATTGGAGGACTTATTCTTATGATGTTCCCTAGATGTGTGTGTGTGTGTCAGTGTTGTACATAAGGATGATTTGCAAGTGGGGGAGGTTTAGGAGAGGTGGTTATGGAGCTGGAGATACAGTTGGAGATACGGTTAGGGGCTCTGGCTTGTCCCATGGGAGGGGATGGGGGTCAGAAATGTAAACATCTACAAGTATGGTTTCTTTATCATCAATGCAAACTAGTTTTTTATAATTGTTTTATAGAAGAAGACGTTTTATTTGATTGAGGAGCGAGTAGAGAAATAGAAATGATGGGCAGCTGTGAATTGTCGGTTGAGTATAATTGGAGATGAGGTTAGGTACAGTGAGAGAAGAGACTGCGAATGGGGTGATAGTCATGATAGTGGATAATGTAGAGTAATTCTTCAGTTATTTTCATTTTTACTGATAATATAGCCAGAGAGAAGTGTTTTTCATAAGATCTTTATTCAAATTACCGACTACTCTAACCAAGCCACTGTTCACCAGTATGACACAACTGTGCTTGTGACTGGTGTGCTTGTGACTGGTGTGTCGCAGATCACCTATGTCGCGCGACATTGCAACCACACACTGAAAAGTGGACACGTTAAACGACGAATCCAAAAAAAAAAAGAAAACCTTGCAAATCAACCGACATTTTCCACCTTCGTAACCACCCTATCCAACAAACACTATAGAATGTCGGTTCCGGGTGCTCAACAAGGAAATGGCAGTGTGCAAATACCGGTGTCGCAGCAGCGTTCACCGGTGGCTGTGAACGTGGCCAATTATTTATTTCAAAATCCAATTCTCAAGCAGAGAACTGGGTTATTGAGCAACAAACAGGATATCGAGTTCTTTAGGTACAAGAGGTTGGAACGGGCGTTATTGAGCGATGACTATAAAACCAAACAAAAAAACCCCAAAAACGGGTTGGTGCCTATCAACGGTAGTGTCGAGGCCCAAAAGATGCTTGTTTTATTAATACAGAATCAAATGGTTTTCCCGGTGCAGAAATTGCACTTTAAGGAGATAAAGGCAGTCAAGGGATGGAAACCCAATAAGGAGAAGCCAACTTTGAAACGGTCCGATAAAGCGGTTATCGACCCGGATGCGTATTACGCTTGGCTATACCATAAGCCCAACCCGTATATTTTATTGTATAGTCTTTTGGCCATTGCTGGGGTGTTTACGATTATTTTGTTCCCCTTGTGGCCCAATTTTATGAGACGAGGGGTGTG
Organism: Intestinozyma alai; assembly: GCA_030572135.1. Taxonomy (NCBI): domain Eukaryota; kingdom Fungi; phylum Ascomycota; class Pichiomycetes; order Serinales; family Debaryomycetaceae; genus Intestinozyma; species Intestinozyma alai. The sequence goes on along the minus strand of JAJLZI010000002.1, from coordinate 2,672 downwards.
GTACCTCTCCATGGGGGCGTTGGGGTTGATTGGGTTGTTTTTTGCCACTGCTATCGTGAGGTTGGTGATCTACATTGTATCTGTGTTTGCCATGCCCAAACCGTTCTGGTTATTCCCGAACTTATTTGAGGACTGTGGAGTTATTGAGAGTTTCCAGCCTCTTTATGCGTGGGAGGAGCCGAAGAAGGCCAAAAAGAAAAAAAAGCTGCAAAAACAGCAAGTAGGGGACAAGCAGCCCGAGGCTGTGGAGAGTAAAGAACCAACCGGAGAAGCTACGGGGGCTGAAGTGGCTGATAATGGAAGTATACAAAGGAGAAGAGTCACATTGGAAGAGGTTGACGATGAGTAGAGCTTTGGGGGGGGATTCTTTGGTGTATATGTGAATATATATTGTTTACTGTGTGGGTCTTTTCGTAGTGTGTGGTACTTGTCATAATGTGTGGTGATACTTCTGAAGGGAATAATACAACTCCTTTTTCTCATTCTAAGAAACCTAATTATATAGAGAAGGTCGAGGAAGGCCATTCCTCTCAACTTTTATACCTCAGGTGATGAGTATATGCAATAACACTCGTAACCATACACCACTAAGTATAGGATTGTCATGTCGCAGTTAATTAGTGCTATGCTTTTTTTCTCTATTTGTGTGACCAGTCTATTTACAGACTGGGGATGTGGTTACCTCGTCTATAATATGTTTCTATACTCTGTTTCTATCCTTTCTATCCTTTTTATTCCTTCCATCCTTTCTATCCCTTCTATATCCACCCCATGGAAATAAACGACTTAACCTTCAACCCCGACTACTCCTCCATCTCGGTTTCGACCTCAGAGTTCCATAAAATCTTCAACTGTGACCCGTTTGGGGAATTCTACTCCTCTTTTCAGGGATCATGGCGCCGATCCTTATCCCATGCACTAAAGGGCATTAGTCCCAGTAGTATTCGGTCCGATAGTGGCGACGACTCTTTGCACACCGATAAATACCCCACTAGGTTCTTGAAGATACTTTTCTCTACATCTCTAACTATTATCGTACCCGACTGCGGAGACGATGATGATGATGACAACAACAACCCGGGGAATCGATTGCTAAAAATATACAATCTTAAACAGAACTTGAAAATCTGTGAGTTGACGTTCCCATCAAACATAGTAGACATTAAACTAAATCGAAAGCGCTTATTGACGGTGTTGGAGACGGGCCAGATATACATTTACGATTTGAGCTGTGTGCGGTTGCTAAAGGTATTACAAGTGTCTGCTATTAAATCCAGTGGCAAGAATGATGAATTTGTTGGCGATTTGACTGCTGATGATAGTTCCTGGCTAGTGCTACCGGTGAGCACAATTAGCGACCGGGCAGACTTATTTGGTGCTGCTGATGGTACAAGTTGCCCTGTAGATGCCACCTTTGACGACATAATAGAAATGACGCCAGAGTTTGCATCATCAAGTCTGTTACACAAGAAAACAAACATCACCCTAAGTGACATCAAGCAGAGTTCCAAAGGATGGGTTCTAGTATACGACACTATACAGCTTAAACCAGTACTTGTTTTCCAGGCACACAATTCTTCTCTTGGTCGGATCCGCATATCCAACAGCGAGAACCGGATTGCCACGGCGTCGAAAAAGGGCACCATAATCAGAGTGTTTAGTTTGGCCGAGCACAACCAAGGTGGTCGGTACCGCATAAAACAGGTGGTTAATTTGCGCCGGGGCCACAATATGGCCCGAGTGAAGGTGTTGAGTTTCCGCAACGATAACAAGGTGTTGGCGTGTGGCAGTGAGAGCAATACTATACATTTATTTAGAATCTCCGATTCTGATCCGGCCAACCCTCCTTCTCCCCACGAAGTGGATGATAAGTATAGTTCTGAGAATGAAGACGATGACGGTGATTTGGACTCGAGCCGGTCTTCCGAGGACTTGAATGAGAATTTGGCCAATCTACTAATATCGCCGCCGGTGGCCGAGAATAGTGCTCTACAATCTACAGCGAAAAAGGACGACTGGATGGCATCGTCATGGTTCAAAAAGACAAAGAAGTTGGTGAATAATCATTACACCAGTACCCTTATAAACAAGCTCCCGTATAAGGATTATCTTGATAATCTCATTTGGGAGCCACCGAGACGATCATTTGCATATATAAAACTACCAGAAAATGTCGGTCCGACAACTGGCCAGTCGCACAGCCTCCACTATGGGTGTAACCGGGGAAAAGTAGAGATTGGGTTTAGTAACGATTTGGTGTATTTGGCAAGTTACCAAACCGGGACATTTTACCAGTACCAGCTCCCAAGACGGCGCACTTCTGCGGTGTCACTTGAGGAGGACGAGAAGCGCGAAGAGTGTATACCAGTGGGTCAGTATAGTTTAGTTTAAGTATAGGCGAAGAACAATGACAAAAAAATATCTCGGTAAGAAGGAGAAGTGGGGAAGTTTTCCGAGGAAAAGCCGACTCGTTTATTTAGGTTGTACGGCTATCTATGTGGAGAAGAGAAGTGGGTGATGTGGGAAGGGGAAACTACCAATCTGGTCGTATACTTACTGATGGTACCCCCAAGTTAAATGCCTTCCAATCGACCACCATTGCCAAAGGTTAACCAACGATAACCTACACCAAGTAACAAACCTATAACCGTTTCATATCCCCCACCCCCCCC